>CAXIVR010000001.1:318872696-319152696 GCA_964035755.1 Teleogryllus oceanicus | reverse complement strand
AATCCAGATAGTAAAGATATTGGTCTGTAATTCATGAGATCGTGAGTGTTGCCTTTTTTGAACAGTGGCTTAACTTTTGCTTTTTTGAGAATTTCTTTCTGGGAAGCTACCTGTCATTAAGGAGTGATTACAAATGAGTGTGAGCGGTTCTATTATACATGTTGCTGAATGTTTAATGAGTATGTCAGGGATATTATCCAGTCCTGTAGAGAATTTGTTTTTAATTTGATTTATGATTTTCTGTATTTCTGCAGGTGATGTTTCAGAGATATATATGGACGTTGCATTTGGTGATGTGGGTATATTTGACTGCATATTAATATTATTTACAGAATTGCAGTGTATTAACTTTTCTCCAATTTCTGAGAAATGTCTATTGAAAGTGTTTCCTACTTGCTGTGGGTTGCGCAGAACATTGTTCTTGTAGTTAAGTTCAATGTTTTTAGTGTTTCTGTTTTTAGAGTATTTTTAACGATGTTCCACATAGCTTTTGTTTTGTTTCATGATTTGGCAATGTGTACATTAACAGTATATATATATATATATATATATATATATATATATATATATATATATATATATATATATATATATATAAATCGTACATAGGTCAACCAGCTTGGGGAAATTCAGGTTAGACTAGAAAAAACAAATTATTTCGGCCGAAGCGATCACACTCACAAAGTTCGAACAAAGAGACAAAATTCAGATCTTGGGAAATTTTCCTTTTGTAACAGAACAATTAAAGATTGGAACAGTTTACCTGCAGCAATTTTCAAAGCTTTTCCTCTAAGTGTCCGAAGCTTTAGAAATAAGTTAGAACAATATGAAAGTAATAGACATTAAATGAGTAGGTGCTGTGAAGTGCGGTGAAGTGCTGTGAAGTGCGGTGAAGTGCTTGTCAGTGAAATTCAAAGCAAAAACAGTGTAGTGTAGTGCAGTGCAGTGCAGTTAAGTGTAGTGAACGCGATCAATGAATTTAAAAAAACAACTTAGCCAAACAGTTGTAGCTTGTATTAAATTTTAGTATCACCGACATATAATTCTTGGATATCATGACAGAGTTGAAATATTTGTTATAATATTTAATATTAGTGATAGGATGATTATTGCATGTTCAGCTTGTACTGTACTCCTTTATTATTATTACTATTATTACTATTATTATTATTATATTATATTATTATTATTATTATTGTTATTTAACTGCCACTGGGTCATACCCAATTGCAGTTCAAATAAATGTATATATGTATACGCACCCCCTGAATTATGCCTTTTGCAGCTTTGGCCTCAATAGTTTCTAACAATTGCTCCTTACACCTTCTACCTCCTCTTAGTCAATATTCATTAGCAGCATTTGCAAATCTATTTATATGCTCTTACTCATTAGTTCACAATTCTCCCACCATTTTTCTTGGGGAGAAAATAGGTTCTTTGTCAGATAGCCATATTTCTGTTAGTTTGCAATACTGCACTTATGGTTCAGAACTGTATTTCCGACGATTTTCCTAAATTCCCTTTCTCATTATCTATTTTACCAACCTCAACTTCCTTACTAAATGCAATACCTCAATATAATATATCATTTTAAAGTTATTGTTCTGCAAAAAAAAAAGTTTGAAGCATTACAACTTAATTCACCACAAAAAGAAATAATTTCAGATTATCACATCAATACATTTGGATTCTGTAACCTCATATTTGACACTAATGCAGAACAACAAACCTACAAAGATATTTTATGAAATGATACCAACACAAATGATTTTCAGTAGAGATAGTATTACATTTAACAAGAGATACACAAATAGATTCAGCCATCGTCTTGGAATATACTAGGAATTTATTTTCTTGATTAACACAGTCAGTTTTTATTAATTATGACACATGTTGGAATTAATCAACTCTAAGTAAAGCAGCACCTTATAATATTTGACTTGACACGTGCAATGCATGCACTAGTTGTAATTCAATTTTGATGCAAATTGTTTTTATTATACTTCCTCCACAATCTGAAAAGGGTGTACAAATCTTTGGAGATGTTTTTTTTTTTTTTTTTAATATTTTGATCACCACCAATCTTTTCATAATGTAAGAGTATAGAAAATAATATACTTTATGAAAATTCAAACAAGATTGAACACTTTTTAGTATCCCAACACCATAATCATTGTCTGACAATGGAATGAAATCTGAAGATTCTTTTACCCATTACCAATACCATTTCAACTTCAAAGATAAACAATTCTACCTGCATGTTGGCATAAAAAATTGTAGCCACATTTTCTTGCCCAAAATGTTAGAGAAAAGAAATACTCATTTCCAATTTTACACTGTGAAATTCAGCAGTGGAAAAGAAAATTTCAAAAGCAAAACAAAAACGATATGAATCCAAAATTCACCTCATGCACAATTGTCTTGCTTCAATTTCATTCCAAAACAATATTGTAAACAAATTAAGCATTTCTGATGATTAACACCAATTGTACTAATGAGGACAAAGGCAATAAATTCGATGATACACCTAAGCACCGCAGAATATAATTTTTGAATAATAAATAGAAAGCATTCCCAAGTAATTAAACAAATTTTCAAAATAATAATAATAATAATAATAATAATAATAATAATAATAAATCAAATTATTAAATACACTATATAAATGTTTCATAATTGCAAGGATATGCATTTCCAGATTTCAGTTGTTTTAAATAAAAAAAAAGGTTTGCTTTGCTCATCACTCGAGTCTATGACACCATACAATTAAAATCAACCATAAACACATAAAAGACTTCCAAAGCCAAAGAAATAGTGGCCCTGACCACACCCATCTAACCATGGAAATAAATCATAGAAAAATCTGTATCATGACACTCAACTACAATTTCCATATTATCAGGACACAGGAACATAATAATACTGTAACCAAATGTGAAGGATTCTCAAACAAATGTGAAACACTGACATTAAGAGTTCTCAGATCCTTCATTAACATCAACTTATGTTACAGGTTACATTTGATGTAAAGTAAGGTTACATTTACTAAATTTTGAAGATATTTTAAATTCACCTTCAAAGTTATACAAAGAAGATAACATCAATTATAAAAAAATATACTCCTGGCCTGATTTCTTCTACTTTTCCACTGCAAATGATTCGCAGATGGGAAAAGTCCAAGTACACAACAAAAAAAATTTAAGTTTTGAAGTAAAAAAAAACAATCAAATTAAATGTGTCCACAAACCCAAGTAATTACATCTGCAGGCACCGTATAGTAAAAATCTCAACAAATCGCCACTGGACAAAGAAAAGTGGGAATTCAGTAGTTTACCAACTGACACCTCGACACTCACACATTTAACATTTCCCATTAGAATGAAAACGAACAAATAATAGAACACTTGAAAGTATGTACCGTACGTACGTTTGATTAATCTTCTGCTACACAGCTGTTCCCAAACATTTCAATGCTAGTAATTTGTTTCAGTACCTTGTCACTCCGAACGAAGCCCAAGACCTACAACACCGGAGGAGACGACGACGTCTTCAAGGACGTCAGAGGCCGTAAACCACAAAGTTGACCGCAAGTAAAACCTCTTTCGAGACAATACACTATCTTAAAGCGCCCTCCTCACATACTTCTCAAGCAATTCTGCATTATTAGTTATAAGAAGAGTTTTTCAACAATAAATCTTCTCAATGAAGTTAATTTGAAACAATGAAATTCTACTCGTTTAAAAATATTTTTTGTATTTATATATAAATACATGATTCAAGAGAACCTTCTATATTAGATATTTCAGATCCTGGCTGATCAGCACTTCGGTAAAATTTGGTTCTCGACTGACATGTAAATCGTATAAGAGGATAGTAATAAATTGAGTTTCATAGAATATCAGGTAGTAAATTAAATCTATAAGAAATCAGTGGTTGTATTTCAGCTAATATTTTTTTCAGAATATAACAAAAAAACAGAGCTCAAGAAACCTCGCACATATTGCACTTCTCCCCATAGAACGTTTTAAGTGTTTTTGACGTTAAATAAATAAAACTGATGGTAGGAGAAAACGGGAAAAATAATCTTATATTTCAAATTTTTAATGTGCATGTGTGGGTGCTATAATGCATTTTTTTATAAATCTTATCGAATGCTTTAAGTTACACGAGATGGTAAAACTATTAATGTTTAGGGAAAGCAAGAGCAAAATTATGTCTTACCGAAACCTTGCGTGCCGAGTGTCGTGTAATGGAATTTAGTCAAATATCTAGGTGTGCCATTCAAGGCGTTGTACGAGTCGGGCAAAATAATTTCATGGTCAGCAAAACGATTTTATATTTCAATGGTTGCACTGAACCTTGAGGTGGTGCCAATTTAACACATCTGCTCACGCGCCTGCTGCTGGGAGGCCTTTTTGGAGGAAGGCAAACGGCTTAGGATACCTTGGACGTGATATGCAATTAGTACGATACGACCCCCGAGGCGGTTTTCCGAGGATTGTCCTTTCACTAAAAGGCCGTGGCCTCCAAGCTCTGGAGTAGTAATTTAGCTATAACGTGTGCTACTCGCTCAACTTTTCTTGAACGATGGATTGAGGAAATGTGGGTGGAGTGGGGGTATTAGTTACATAGATGGCCACAAGAGTATTTACAGTAACGCCAACCTCTGAAAAATCAAAGTCATACCTGCTACGTGTGCGTCAGGTCATCGCTCTGGGTAGGCAACAGCAGGGACACTAGATTGAGGTTTTAGATGCCTCCATTGGAGGACCTGGACCTGCCTCAGCCATTTCTATCGATATTGATAATGAACCTGAACAGAAGTTCTTTACTATGAAAGCATCTAGCTTTGACTAGCTTCTGTTTCGCCCCAACGAAGTTTTAATGCTTGGATTGTTGTCATCAGTGATCGCTGCGAGCTTTTGCCTTCAACTGTTTTTTGCTCAAGGGAGGGGGAAGCAAGGTCATCGTTCAAGAAAAGTTGCGCGAGTAGTACTTTTTCAAAACTAATGTAGACCTGTAACGACCTATTTTTTATAATTATCAGACTTAATAAAAATGTATAATTAAAAAACTTAATTAATGTAACGTTAAAACAGTTCATATAAACTAGACATTGTAGTTTAAAACAAAACAGTTAAAAAGATAATGAAAGGGTTTCTGAAAATGGAGGACGTTTAGACCCTTGCTGTTGGGTTCAACAGGTATTAAATTGATAATCCAGAGGACAACACAAGAAGTTTCTAATTGGATGTGTTAACATAAACCCTAGGATTATGTTTCACACCTGATGACGATGGGTCGAAACGTCAATTTTAAGGGCCTTAATTGACTTGAAAGGTACTAGAAGTATAAAAGAGTTTGTGCATCCTCGAACATTAAAGCAATATCGATCTTCTGGGCATGCGCAATTCAAGTTTCGCATCAACAGAGTTTGTGCACGTCATAGCGGACAGCATTATTGATCTTCTGCGCATGCGCAAATGCACTGAAGTGATGCAAAACTTGAACTGCGCACGCGCAGAAGATCGATGATGCCTTAAAAGTTAGATGCACAAACTCTTTATTTTTGTGTATCTGCGCATGCGCAGATCGATAGTGCTGTCCGCTATGTGCACAAACTGCCTATTGTTGTAGGCTATGCTTTGCTTCAGGTCCCTAATAGGGAGTTTTTGCACGCTTTAGCGGGGAAGGAATAGACTGCCATCTCGATCTTTTGCGCATGCGTAAATGCACAAAAAATGATGCGAAACTTGAACACAGATCGATAGTGCTGTCGATTGCTTTAAAGTTCGAGGGTACCAAAACTCCCCTTTTGGAGGTTCTCTGGGGATGTCTTTTTATTAATAGTGACCTCCAAGCTGTAGAACAGAGTAATTTAACTAGTGTTCTTTTTCAATAATGTAAAACTGTAATGACTTATTTTTTTAATTAACAGACACAAAAACATAACGAATGTGGCCTTACAACATCTCATAAAATCGAAGACATTGTAATTTAAAAGTTACCATGACATTTTATGAGTTTCTGATCATGGACGGCGTTTAGACTCTTGCAGGTTTAGGGCCTTTATCGGGGGGTTAAATCGATAATTTTGAGGTAAAAACAAGAAGTTTCCGAACTATTTTTGTCCTAACTTCAGTATTATGTTTCACACTTGATGAAGATCCTATTTCGAAAGTAAAGGAAATAGTTGTTTTACACTAACATAACAGATACTAAGAACTATCAATAGATTGATAAGTATGGTTTTAAAACTGCTTGAAAGAAATAGTTTTTCATGCATTTCTGACACTTTCTTTAATGCAACACGTTTTGATTTTGTAATCAAAGATTTGATACTGGCACAGATAACACTTTAAAAGATGGTTCATTAAACATCATAAATAAACATAAATAATGATTAATTTTTGTTAAAACAGTCTTGCATGAAATGAAAGGTATCAGCAAGCAGATGCATTCTTTGCCATCAAATATTTAGAAATTTTTTCTTGCATTAGGCTTTAACTCTTTTTTTAATAATGCTACATGTTGGAATTTATGAATCTTAAGGAATTTGACATAGTTTAAGTACTACAGTCTTAAATATTTGTAACTTGACATCTGCTACCTATACATAATTTATAATTTAATTCTTATGCAAATGGAATTTTCCATTTATGCCCATAATCTTTCTTTGGCACCTGAGCAGTGGCTCACACAAGGTGTGGAGAGGGAGGCAGGACTAACGGAACATTTTTCCACAACCTGCAATTGATGTACAATTCTTGGGAGGTCATTTTATATCTTTTCAACCATTAGTTGGTCATTATAAACCTTTTTTGTAATATTATATCAATAAATTTTTGATAATACTGAACGAACTAACTCAAAATTAATTCTACTCATGAATTCTATTTAAAGAAAGAAAATGCATAAAAAATATTTACATTATTCTGAATTGTCTTTCAGTCATAAATAAAACAGACAATTTGTAAAAATTAAAATATAAGGGTTTGATCTCTGAACCAATTAATATTCTGGATGCAGTTAAAGAATTAAAAGAAAAAAAGTGATTAGGGTTCCAAAATAATAATAAAAGGTAATATTTGATGTCAATTTTTTCCACTATTATCAGTACTACTACAGATTAAAAGACTTTCCATCAGTCACATAGGGCCATAAAAGGACTCCACAGTCATACTTTGTAGAACAAAATGTCAAAGTAACTAATTGCTAATTTCCAATTTTTCCTATAATAGTAAGGTGAAATATAGCAGTATTGACTGCTATATATACCATTGACTCTATATATACAATAAACCAAAATTTCACAACATGCACAATTGTCTGGTTTTTTTCAGAAATTAAGTATTTATGACAATATACACACCATATGACAATAAATGCAATAAATTGGGTGATACATCTACGCCTCGACGTTGAAGTATTTAATTGTTGAAATACATGTAGAAAGTGTTCCCAAACAATGTCACAAACTTGAAGTAAATAATAAAACAAGGTATTAAATACAATTGCAATAATTTGTTTTGCAATTGCAAGAACATGCATTTCCATATTTCCAGCAATAAATTGTTTTAAATAAAATTGTTTGCTTTACTTACTACTCAACGATACCATATAATTAAAATCACCACAAGAATGTTAAAGGTATCCGAGTCAAAAGGAATGGAGAGAGCATGATCACACCCATCACACCATTTAAGGAAATAGAGGAAAGTAATGACACTAAATTATCGTTTCTACATTGGGAAACATTCTACGGACGTTTTCAGGAAAATGATAATACAGGAACAGAATGTGAAGAATTCGGCAATAAATACGTAACACTGACATTTTATAGTTCCCTGATCCATCCATATATGTTTATGTAAGGTCAGGTTCAAGTTTTAAGAAATCTTTAATTCACCCTGAAATTCGTATGAAGAAGATATAATTAATTATTTTAAAAAAACTACTTCTATGCCATTTTTTCACAACAAATGGTTCACACAAGTACAAAAACTGTACCACGCACTCAATAAAGAATTGAATCTGAAGTGAAAAAATAATTTGGATAAAATATATTGACAAACGCACGTAATTTCCACCCCAGTCATGGTAAAGTTAAACGGCGGAAGAAATTACCAGTAGGCAAAGACGAAAGTGGGAATAGTTTACCCAATGACAATTAGTCTCGCATTCTTTTTAACATTTTCCATTTAAAACGAAAGAAAACGAACGAAAAGTAAAATATATAGCTTGCACGCACAAGTACGTACCGAATTCGATCAATCTTCTACTATACTTTTGCTCCCATATGTTTTTAAAACCTAGTAATTTACTTCATAACTTTCATAACTATGTTCTTCTACGTCCTTCAACATGGAAGAAGTGATTATAACAACTTGGAGGACGTCAGTTAACCAGATAATGACCACAAGTAAAACCTCTTTCGAGACAATACATACCTCTTTCGAGACAACACGCAATCTCATTGCAGTATTCTGTCAGTCACCACCAGAAGCGCTTTCCTTACACATTTCTTTATCAAATCTAAATTATTAACTTGAAATGAATGGAAAAGACATTTTTTCAATGAAATTAATTTAATATAATGAGCAAAACCCGAGTAAAAATATGTTCCAATTTCGAAAATACACATTTGCATATGCCCTAGTGCCATTAGAGAACATTTTTATTTTGCATCCAACGTTTTATTACCCCTAACCCCTTAAAAATGGGTAACCCGCCAAAAATGACGGATCGAAATCAAATTACCGTGTCAATAATTCATTTTAATAAATGGTAGGTCACAATTCAACCTCTTTGATGCTAATTTTTTTTTTTTTTAAATTTCAAACTTACTTTTATTTCCAGAAATAGGTTCTAACTGTTCTAAGAGACAGCGTAGCGATTTTACGGAAATCCGGATGAGTCCACCAGGTGAAATTTTGTGCTATTTTGTTGCCAGTGGTTGCTACGTTCTACGAACGCAGGAACGCTGTAGATATTTTGTTGCATCCACCTGACCCCTTGCTCTTCGGACCGGGGGCACCTTTGTGGGGTTTGTGCACTAAGTTTCTGGGCTCCTCTCCCCCGAAAATAATGAAAAGGACGAAAACGACGAAAGGGCGAATGGCCGAAAAGAACGAATGGTCGAAAAGGACGGACGTAAAGGCGAAAGGTCGAAAAGACGAAAGGGCGAAAGACGAAAGCGCGAAAAGACGAAACGGAAAAGGTCGAAAGGACGAAATTGACAAAGAGAAAGAAAAAAAAACAACGATTGGTCGAAAAGGAGAAAAGAACGGAAATAAGAAAAATATGAGAATGACGAAAGGATGAAAGGACGAAATTGACGAAAGGGATGAAAAGTAAGAAAATGACGAAAAGGACGAAAAGGTCGGAAGAGTCGAATGGGTCAAAAAGGACGAAAGGTGCAAAGGACGATCGGTTTCTTCTAATTCTAGGAACCTCGCATGGCACAGTGTGTAGTAATCGACTGCAGTATCGATCTTCTGCATATGTGCAGATGCACAAGTGATGGGAAATACGAACTGCGCATGGGCAGAATACCGATAATGTTGTCGATTGCTGTAATGCTTCGCTGTAGCATGCAGAGGAAAAACCAAAAATTCTAACTAATCTATATGTACCAAAACAATTGTAAAAATAAATTTTGGTTACATTTATTCGAAAAAGAATGTGGCAACGGCATATTTATCTAAAGATTTTGATAACTTTTGATATTTTTATAGATTCCATTAATGTGAACATTTTGTTTCCAAAATGCAAAGTATTTATTTATCGTATTTCGAAGTAACATTTTCAGGGACACATATTTGTAATACAGTAAAACCTGCCAAAGCCGGAATCGTTCGGGTCCAACATTTTCTTCCGTCTTGTAAAGGTTTCCGGGTTATTCAAGTTTCCAATAAGAACTGTCAATTCTGAAAACGAAATCGTTCGAAGATAGAATAGATTGAATTAGTAGTTTATCTCACATAAAAACATTTCAAATAAACGAGTACGTTCCGGGCAAGACAAAAAAATTCACCTTTAGAAACGCAACACGAAGTCTAATAAAAGATTTCCATTAAATAATTCCAAAAAGTAAAAGAAATATAATTTTCTTCAGTATTTATAGGAACAGATGAATTCATCTGATGTGATGATTTAGGCTTCGACATTTCGCCTTCGACTTCCAGAATATTGTGTCAACCACCTATAAAAAATTATTTTAAGAACATTCTTTATTTTGTCTTTGTTTTTAAGGTGTCGTACACTTGAGTTTTTCCAACTTTAAATTTCTTTATCACAACATTGACAGAAGTGTTGCTTTGTTCGTGTTTTCGAATTAGTCTAGTAATATTTTTTTACCAAGAGTTAACGTTTTCAACTTGACGCCTGTCATAAACACTTGATTAACATAATATCAGCAACTCGTCGAACTGAACAATAGTAAACCAAACTGAACCAAAAACATGCATTAAAAGTGTCGTTCTTGGCGTCTCTCCTTCCTTCACACGGGTTGTGAAGGTCAGTGCTGTTACAAATAATCAGCGGCTTTCGCAGGAGTAGCGTGGGAAATACTTTTGGGAGAAGGGTAGCTGAGAATGCGATCGGACGCGCACAGCTGAGTGTCTCATGGCACGACGTCGCCACACTTACTACAAGTCAATGTTTAATTTTAAAACAACAAAATTTTATTTATTGTCCGTTTTAACCAGAATTCTTAATACCGTCATACTAAAAATCCCTTTCTGTTTCCGTTTTAGTCAGGTTTTTTTTTTTCAAATTTCTCTCGATTACACGCCGTGATATCTTCAATCTATGATTTGAATTTTCGCTGAACTTGCTTCATAAAATTTAGTAAATACATATCTTAACATGAAAATTTGAAAACTTTATTTATAAACGTTAAACTCTAATAAGATCAAGAAATACGATAGAAAATTGTATGTTGTAAATTATACAAGCGTCGATCTTTTCAATGCTGGGACTCACCTTTTTCGATTGAAATTCCTGACGGCGGCCAAGCCCTTACCGGCACAAATAGAATCTGACACTGAGAGTAATAAGAGAGATTCTGAGAAGGATGGTCTTCTCAAAAATGTTTATGACGCTTTATCAGGAGGAAAAACTCTATCATCTGAGAGATCGATCGCGTGTGCCCTGGCCAATTTCCCTGCCTCCCACATTTCCCTGCTCTCCACCAGTATGATCCCGTAGAGGGGAAACAGTGACGTTTCCGTCCATTTAGTTAATATCGTTCTTTTATCCATTTCGCGTACATTTTGTCCTGTCGTCCTTTGGTCCGCTTCGCCCTTTTATTCATTTCGTCACGTCGTCCTTTTCGTCCGATTCATCCAATTCTTCCTGTCGTCTTTCCATTTTTTTCTTTGTACTTTTCCCATCCATTTCGTTTTGTCGACATTTCATCCTTTCCTTCCATTCCTCCTGTTGTCATTTCTTCCATTTCGTCATTTTCGTCCCTTTGTTCATTTATTTCTGTTGTCCATTTCGTCCTTTCCGTCCATTTCGTCCTTTCCGTCCATTTCGACCTTTTCGGTCATTTCGCCCTTTCCGTCCATTTCGTCCTTTTGAACCCTTTAGAAAAGAAAGTGCGTTGTTTAAACAGAAATAATCTAGATCTGGCCCGCCAACCGCATTATACGGGCGATCCGTAGTATACGGGCGACCCATATTCTACGGGTACACGTATGAACGCGGGTGGAGTGGACCCGAACTTTTCTGAGACGGGCAGGCGGGCGGGATGACGGGTTTGCGGATATTCAGAGCTCTAGTACATAGGTGGACGGAAAATGAGGCGAAGGTTATGATTTTCAACACGGGTGAGCTTTCTTTGGTTTCGGTAGGAAGTAGCAAACCAGGTGGGATGTGCATATGGTAGGATAGGGCGGATATGTATGATAGGTTTGGAATTTTTTGTTAATGGGTAGGGAAGGATTTATGAGGATGGGATATAATCAGTTGGTGATTCTGCTTGCTTTTGTTGAGGTTTGGTGGATATGGTGGGACCAGAGAAGTCTTCGGGAAAGCGTAAGGTCGAGGTAGGTTACTTCTGATTTCCAAGGATGGGTATATTTGGAATGGTAGGGGAGGGGGATGGGTATATTTTATAAGAAAAAAAGATGGCTTAGGATTTTGATGGGTTGAAGGTGATGGAATTTTGGGAAGCCCAGAGGTTAAAGTCTTGAGGGATTCTTGAAAGTAGGATCGATTTAAGGAATGGAAGGATGCAAGGTCATCAGCATAAAAGAGAGTTTGTACGCCAGGTGTGGGTGGGACATCATTGATGTAGATGGAGAAGAAAATAGGAGATAGAACGGCGTCCTGTGGGACGCTGGTTTGGATTGGGTAGTTGGGAGAGGTTGTTGTTAGGTGGCAGATGTGAAAGGAACGATCTTTAGGGTAACACTGGAGTAGGGTGTGGATATGGCCAGGAATATAAGGATGGTCATATAGGGTTAGGTCATTATATAGGTCATATGTCTGTTGATGTTTGGGTGGTAAAGGTGGGGTTTCAATGTAATTCTAAAGAACATTGCCTGGGATTGGAAGGAAGAAAGCGTTCAGCTCGGGATTGGGCGAAGGTATTGGTGATAATTTGGGGGTCAAAAGTTAAGGTGTTATAAGATAGGATAGGGGATATAGAAGAAGGATTGTTCCTTTCTGCTTTGAAGAGTTTGTGGATGTTATTGGGGAACAGTTGTCCATTAGAAAGTCATCTTACTTATAGGTTTCATGTTGTCGTAGAAGGTCATGTACTCGTGTTTGTGTCAGTGTTAGTTGTCTTTTGTCTTCGTCTCTTCTGTACTTGTAGTATTGTGGTTTAAATCGTTGCTTATGTCTTATCATCGTCAGAATTCCGTCAGGGGGTATGGGATCAGGATTGGAAGAATACGATGTTGTTTTCCTGTAGGTTTGCTTAATGTGATAGGCTAGATTGTCTATGAAGTTATCTATGCATTGGACGGTCGGAATATCCAAAGGGGACGTTTGAAATTATTCCAGTAGTTTTTTTGGAGTGGAAAGGGGTTTGGGGAGTGCGTAGTTGAGAATTGAGGAGTAGGTGAAAACCCCCTGGATGATGACACGCTCGCAGAGATCCACCGCCACCCATGATGAAATGCCCGGACCACGGGGCGATGGGGCAAGAGGCCGCCGTCTCTCAAACTCGACTGCCGTACATCTCCCCGCCTAATATATTACCTTCCTCCTCTCTTTAATTAGTAATAAACGATGCGTTATATTCGAACATGATCTCTTATTTGAGTGAACTCCCCTCCCCTTTTCTTTTTAGAAGTTACTAATTCACTACAGTGCTCCAAGTGACGCGTCGCCTTGGGAATACGCTGAAGCTAGTCAGCTCTGATAGTGGCACGTCAAAAGACTATAGGGAGGTGGACGCATAGGTTATAGAGGTCATTTGTGTGGGTAGGGGATGGATTGTGGGATTTGTGAGGAGTGGATGATTATGTCAAAGATATCGGGGAGGAACATCTCTGAGAAAGTGGGTAGGTTCGGTGGGGCCCTTTATTTAAGTTTAAGAGTTCAAGTTAAGGGTTCAAGGGCTCGAGTCGTAGTCCAGTCGCGTCTCAAGTCATGCAGCCTTACGAAGTCGATTTGCTACTGATATCGCCTGGAATTATGAAAGAGTAAGGAAAGTTTTGAAAGATGTCTAGGTGAGAATCAGGATCTTGGGTATTTTGTAATATGCTATGAGAAGGATTTGGGTAGTGGAGGTTGTGATGGCGATAGCAGTACATTCCAGGGTAGTTGTTGAAGGAAGCTGAGAAGGGGTGTGTGGCATGGAGCACCGGGTAAAGCTAGCCGTTCCGTCCCAAGCGGATGAGGTGCTGTCGGTTCTGGTGGTGACATAGTTAGCCTTTTCTAGGTCAAATAGTATGGCCACAAGGCAGAGCCGTAGCGTAGTGGGAGTGGTAGGAGCGGCTCTTTTAGGAGGCGACAAAATTTCACAATATACAAATATAATATCTTTAAAAAATTGGACCATTTCATTTCATATTTTTGTCGCATCTACGATTCGGACTGAGGTTTGATCTTAGGTACTATCCTCTTTCTATTATATGTAAACTATGTACCTTCGTCTATTTAAAATGGAAGAACGTTTTTTTGCCGATGACGCGAATGTTCTTTGCAAAAAGAAATAATTAATAGTACGATTTCAGAAGTTTCAAATTGGTTTTGTAATAAAAAAAATAATAGTTAACGAAGGAAAAACTGTTTCAATGCATTTTTGCATTTCAAATCGGCAATCGCATGCTCCATTGAAAATGTACAATATGCAATTAGCTGATGTTAAGGTTACAACATTTCTAGGCCTCTCAAACCAGTCAAACCTCAAATGGAATGTATATATGACAGAATAAAAGACTTGGTTCTGTCACGCTTTCAGAATTGTTTTAAATTCTGACAGCCTTCATGCAGCGCGTTGCGAGTATTTTGAAAATATACATTCTCCCCTGATATGTGGCTTAATATTCAAGGGAAGTTCATTCTGTAATACCCAAACCTTTAGATTGCAAAAGAAAGTTATTCGAATAGTGAAAAAATGCCATCCGCATGATCCCTGCAAGCCTCTTTTCATTGAGCTTGGAATCTTATCTAGCCTATTTATGTACGAATCCGTAATATTTGTCAAAACTCACTTAACAGTGAGAACATATTTTCATGTAATACCGATATTTATAATTACAATACACGTAGTAGAAATCATGTTCATTGAGTGTCAGAAACAACATCTCACTACAAAAATCCACATACAATACATGTACGTTACTTAACAACGCCAGATGCCAGATGAGATTAAACAATTAAAAATGGTGCACTAATTTACGTTAAAAGTTAAATCTTTTCTGCTGCATAACTTGAAACCTTGCTTGCTTGCTTACGTGACTGACGTGCTCAGGCTGTGCTCCAATATTTTACTAATTTTGACTACTTTCTTACATCTTTCAGGTACCTTCTGTTTTTAAATTTTTTTTTTTTCCTTGGAAAAAAAATTTTTCCTAATCGAGATGGGGGTCATTGACCCGGAGGCTGCAATACAATACTTGTTACAGGTTGTTTATACACATTTATACAGTCCAAATGGTAAATAATGCATTATGTATCATTGTTAAAATTAATGTTACTTTTCTTGTGATGCTCAGTATAGTCTCTAATTGTATAGAAACAGTTATGCAGCAGAAACGATTTCACTTGGGGTTTAAACTTTTCTATCGAATTTAATCGTTTAATGTCATCTGGCAAAGTGTTGTAAAATAATGTACATGTATTGTATGTGAATTTTTTGTAATGAGCTGTTGATGCTCTGACCTGATGAATATTATTTCTACGTCAAGTGTTATAGTAATAGACTTCGGCATTTTCTGAAAATATATTCCTGTCACAAAAACCACTGATTCGTAAATCAACAGACAAGGTAATGGTAAAATTCCTAGATTATTGAAGAGAGGCTTAGAAGAATCACAATCTTTAAGTGTAGATTATACGTAAACAATTTTTCTCAATAAAAATTAGATGACCTTTCTTAAATATCTTATTAACTTTCTTGCTACTCAGTAGTTATGTAACGCTGCGCAAAAAACTGGCGAATTTTTGGTAGAAAAACTCTTATTGCCGGGCGCTGGTAACGAAAAACTGGATAAATTTAGTTGTTAAATTTAGAAAAAATTTCTCTAACATATGGTGTAGCCCGAATCCATGTTTTGTGGGTCCTTGACAATGAGAAATCGAATGACGGCAGTATGTCCGTCTGACTGTGAACAAGGCTAGCAGTGAAATCATTCAGACGATTTTTATCAAAATTGATGTATCCCAATCGATGTCGCGGCCCCTTGAATTCGAAACCGATATTTTAATTTTGAGGGTACTGTACATGGAGTCCCTGGGATATTTTTTTAATTTTCAAAAAAATTGCTCTATTTTTGATTCAGTTTTGTTATTGAATTGTGTAAAGGAGGTTTAAGAAAACGGCGCAGTCTCGCGTTCATTGACATCCCTGACTTTTTGAAAATTGCCGGATTTAAATATTGTTTTCTGCGTCTGTCTACAATTATTAAAATAGAGATATTTTCCTTTAATGGAATCTGTTCCTTAAAGAAAGGTTTTGAAATAGCCATGTACATTTTTTCGAAAATTTTAATACTTTTCGCATACTTTTCCGTGAAAATGCGGGCGATAAAGTAAGTGGATTTAGCACTAGTTTAAAACGCATTTCGTACATGAAAAATGTTATTGATATTGCACTTTTGCAATTTTTTTCCAATTTCCAGAACTACTGAGAGTTGTAATGTCATAGCATTTCAGTAGACGTCGGACCGCACAAGGCGCGGGCCGGGGGTGGTCCAGGCGTCGAGCTGGCGGTGCAACCGGAGCTGTGGTTTCGAGGGTGCAAGCCTGTGGGGGCGTATCTGGGAACATACGGGAGCCAGCTAGCGCAGAATGATGGGTGAGGACAGATCGTCTGCAGCTGGTCGGCGGGCCCCATTGTGCGACAGGCCCGAAACTCTGTGATGAGGTGACGTGGTCCGCGGGTCTTCAGCGTGGGAGGTCTATCACGTGACTGCTCGCTATAGACGCCAGTGGAGTGTTGGCGATTGGCATTCGAGTTTGGGCCGAATCTCGGTGCGGAGGCACTTGGCTGACCGTGAGGGGTGGTCGTAGGTTCGCGAGGGTGGCTACAGCAGATGCCGGGAGCGGTGCTACAAGTTAGCACGCTGAGGTACGCTGGGTCAGGCTGGGGCGGCTTGCCTCAGGAAGTTCTGTGAAGTGCAGCGGTAGTTTCCGGAGGAGTACGTATACATTGTAATATACAGTAATTGTAAATAAACCTGTACAAGGAAACTCCGTGTCTGTGTTGTTTTTCACATCACGACGACGTCACAGAGTTCGCCGAAAAAGAGACCTGCGTCATTTTTAAGCGTCTATGACTACAATCTAACGACAAAAATTGGAGCTGATTTGGGGAAAACAATTGTTTAAAAATTGCCTATATTTCACACAAAGTTATGCAAAAACTATTCAGTTTTTCGAAAAATTGTTCATGAACATATTTCAATGTGTCTTTGAAGTATTATATTTACGGGTATTGGCATATAGGCGGCCAAAATTCAAATTTGATGCAGTACTTGGAATTCTATCATTTATTCCTTGGCGTTAATTAACAGCAAAGGGCATACATTTTAAACGTCCTGCGTTGAACTTACAATAATTTTTCATTAAAATCTGCGCGCTGGCTTCCAGAGAGACAGGCAAAGACGTCTTTCGTATGAAACTCGTTAGAAGGACACACTGCATTTAAAAGTTTGAATTGCTTTCATAGACGCTCGCGAGATTGTGCCAGCTACTGGGAACCAGCGCCATTGTTGACAACTTTTGAAAATCAGATGCATTTCGAAATAATACGCCTCGAGTCAATTGTTTGAGTACCCTCAGCCCAGCGATTTCACAAAAGATCACCTCGTCAGTAAAAAGGCTAGGTAATTCACATCTTGGCTGCATAGAAAAATTAGATTTGAACGAATGGTAACGGCAGTGCAGATTTCGTGCACAGAGGTATTTTGGCGCGGGCCTTGTGGGACATTGTATTACGCAGGAATTACGTTTGTTTGACACCTGAGTTTCATAATTTGCGTTTTCCTATCGAAAAACGGCGATTTCTGCCGCATCACTAGCATATGGACTTTGTCTTTGCTACGTAACTACATATAAAGGCGAGAAATTAAAAAAAAGTAAATGATACATTTTAAATATTAGCTTCAATTTTCTTTCTTTCTTCAAATACCACATTGTAATTGCTTTATAATGTACTATAGCTTTGATTTTCATAAAAATCTCTAGAAATTTGCAGTTTAATTTGTTTTTAATCTCCACGTGTAACACTGAGATTAGAAATCTTTCTTAATGCAATCTATTACTTAATGTTAGATCTTTACATATCATTTACAATTTTTTGTCATATTAGTAATTTTGCTGACCACTACGCCGTGACAAACTTTCAGGGAAAGGGATGGCGTCCCGAAGGGGTCGCTGAAGTCGGGTTTCTCGTAACGAAGAAGAAAAGTCGAGTGCATAAGTAATATGAAAAATGAAACGGAACTCTTCTCTTGCAAAACGCCGTGTGACTTTTCTTCCGAATTGCCAACTACAAAGCTTCTCGTGCGGTTAGGCTGGAGCAGCCATCTTGTAGTGAATGTACATTAAAGTAATGACACGTCAAGAAACCATTAGGCGGAGTGTTTATTAAAACTGTCGAACTAGAACCTTAAATTATTCAAGTGTACTAAACTGCAGTAGTACGAGAAAGAATGGAGGCGGAAGAGATTTGCATTAAAAAGAAGTGCGAAAGAATCCAATTATCCTAGGCTACCGCTCAGTGCATCAACTGATGTCACTGCAGCGCCTCTGACCGGGAGGTCCTAGGTTCGAGTCCTGACGGCGGCAGCATTTTCGACACTAGCTTTTTAACTAGGTCGAATTCAGTCGCTGTCTGGAGAATTCTAGCGGCCGTCTGCTCTGATCGGTAGTTTTCCCTGGTTTCTACGATCAACACTAGGCAAATGCCGGAGCAGTTCCCTACCAAACGGGCCACGGACCGCGTGCGATCTATCCTTCCTCTTCCTTGTCCTATCCTCTCCTCTTATATACACACACACTAACATGCACTACACTACCACATATTCCGGGAGGCCGGTCGGGAGCTTAGAGCTTTTCCCGGCTGGGGCGGAGCCCCGCTGGTGGGAGAGTCCTGGTTACGGGGAAACCCCACTAGCCGACGGTATGTCGACACCGGATCTCGCCATCCAGAGGGGGAAGATCACCGCCATCTCCCGAGAAAAGAGCTTGCACTACACTAACGGGACTAATGACCAAAGCAGTTGACGCGCGGAAACCCGAAAAAATCAATCAATCAATCCTAGCGGCCGCAAGTCAACAATTTACTGCAAAACTATATAAAAATGGTGGAATTTCATTAACTGGAAACCAAGAGAACTGCACAAGCGAGTCAGTGTCGAACGTGACTGTGAAGACAGGACGTGTATGCAATTTGAGGCGCTGCGTTGGACGGCGTGGAGGCTATTGTGCGCTGTTGAGAAGAGCGCAAGCCGGCTGCCGAGACGTGGTCGACCCAGGGCGAGTGCGCTAGCACAGGCGGCGTGAAGGCGAGGCCACCGCGAGGCGACGCCAGGAGGGCAGCCAAGGCTACACAACCGTACGTCTTGGGCAGAGGCGACGCGACCGTCAAGATAATATGGAACCTATTCCGCTAACGGGACCGAGAAGCACGCCCTGGTCGGAGACCACGAACTGTTAGTGCTCGGGTGGGAGGCTTGAATTGTTTAAATATTTCAAAGTCACAGTACGAGAGATATGTTTTGTGATTACATTCAGTAAGACGAATAGAAAGAACAAAAAAAGAAACAACTGAAATTCTAGTCAGCCTATGTCTTATGCTTTGTAACATTTTTACTTAAACTTTAGTAATTGTGTGTAACCAATTTTGCTTGTGATTTTGAAGTCCAGTTAAAAATAAATGCATATTAGTGTAAGGTACTAGGAAAGTAGTAACCGTGCACGGTACGCAAGTAAATGAAAGGTTTTGTTTGAAAAGTAACTCAATTACAAGGATAATTCTTAGTTTTAGACAAAGTCGTCCGCTGACGTGAACCTTATGTGAAATACGTACTTCTTTAACTTGTATTTGTTTGTTTCATGAATACACAAGCACCGTTTATTTGATGTGTGTATTTTCTGGAATTACCCTTTTCTCACATCTTAAGATCCTGCGTTCCTTAGATCAAATCTAGCACTTCCTAAAGCATCGCCCTTTGGCAACTGTGGTTTATTCCGGCGGGGGTGGACGTTACAATGTGTGTGTGTGTGTTGGAGCGCGCGCGTGTGTGTGTGTGTGTGTGGGTGCGTGTGTGTGTGTGTGCCTCTGTCTCTCGCTCTCTGCCTCTGTCTGTATCTGTCTCTCTCTCTGTCTGTCGCTCTCTCTATGACATGGAAATAAGAAATGAGACTAGACTTACGGATTTATTGCATAAGACTGCTGTCTTAACTAATGAGAATGAAGACTGAATTAAGTTTAAAAAACAAGGAATAATATAGGAAGATTGATAGAATATAAAAAACTTACTTTTTATGGTAATATGATTAACGCCAATAGTAAAGAATTATGGAAGATCTTGAAAAATATAGTGTGTCGGCATGTTTATAATCTAAGCTTAATCATACGTAGTTGTAGAGTGGGGGTGATGTGTTTTCCTCCCGACTCCGTCACCGCCGCCGGCACGGCACCCAAGGGAATTTGCTACCCCGGCCCGTGCATGTTCCGGCTTGTTTAGCCCTGCGCCTCCATTTTTCTCTAAGGGCTTCCTCGGTCCTTTCAAAATGTTTGCACAACCATAAACAGCACGTCCGTCTGGCGAGGGGAACCCCTAAGCCGTAAATACAAATCTATTTATTAGAACGAGAATTTCATGGCACGATGCAAAGGTCCAGCGCGCACGTGTGTAAAAGAAAGCGCGAGAGACAGGGAGAATGCGCCTAGCCATCTGAAATTTTTGGGAAATCCGTGCTGCTGATTGGCAGGAAAGTTAAATAAAACGCAATAGCTCTGGGCCAATGAAAACACACGTGTCCGAGGAAAGGGTGAGCGTCGCACTCCTTAGATTCGGCCGGTTGAGCGAGAACGTTCGTGTGAGTTGCGCACAAAAGGGGGAGTTACGAGAATTTTATCGTAAGTCTCGTTACTTAAATGTTTCTCTTTTATCTTTCTTATTGTTCAAAATTTCACGGGAGTAGTACACCCACGTAGCTTTGCAGGAACCCCCCGTTAAATTTGAGAACTCTGGGTCACGCCGGATCCGCGCCCGACCCCCAAACCCAATGGATCGGAAGGGGGGGTGGTCGATAAACCGCCGACCCTCCATCGCCGCCGAGTTCAACGCCGCCACACGGTCCATGCCAGAGTCAGCAGCGGATCTAGCGCGCCCGACCAGCGCGGCCCCCCTCTTGGGCCCCTGCTTGGCCCCAAACCCCTCAGCTGGCGATTTCAACGACCCAACTGCCGCGGCCTTTCACTCGTCTTTGCGCCTAAGGGGCAAACTCAGGTTGAATTCTACTAGCTTTTCAAGCGCAAGACGACATTAGATTTTAGGTTGGGCCCTGGCGTGTTTGCATTGTTCAGAATTAACTCATCAGTAAATTTAATTTTTTTTAGTTGTAGTTTCAAATTTAAAAATTTAAATTTAAATTTTTTTTAACAGCCTATTTTGGGCAGGATTTATTTCTTTTTTTTAAATGTAATTATCTGTCATAGTCAAAAATAAAAAATTGTTTTAAAACCTTTTTGGTAATTTAGACAGCCCTTTCAATTTATTTCCCCACCATCCATAGGTTAGAAGGAATTTAGTATCACCTATCGATAAAAAGTGCTTTGGCCGCGATACAAAAGTAAATAAAAAACGAATATGATATGGGGGCATTTTTTTTATATGAAGAAATTCAGGGTGAACGTCAGTGATATTTAAAAAATTTAACTTTTTAAGAGAAGTAAAAATTTTAAAAAAAATAAAAATGAAATTCCATTTAAAACCAATGAACTAGAAAAATTATCTTGTAAATAATATGAAATGTCGACAAAGTTTTTGATCATTTTAAGAAATTGATACAAATATACTAAAACAACTTGTTAAAGTAGGAAAAATTGGGAAAAAATTATATTTATTGATGAATTAAAAATCCAGATATTTTGGAAGAAAGCACTGAAATTAAAAAAGATCCAAGGAAAGAAGGAGTTGTTCTAGATCAATAAAAAATTGCTAAATAGTCCCCCTTTCAAAAATTTCCAAAACAACAAAGATCTGAATTTAGACCAATGTTTGAAACCACTCCCACTGTTTAAAACTATATTAGAAATAGAATAATGATAAATTTTGAACATCTAGATGTTAAAAAATATTAATGATAAAAAGCAGCACTGAGATAAGAGCTTACTGATTATTTTGAAAATGCCTTCAACAAGTAGGATAAGGAAATTAAATTAGTGAGAAAAAAAAATAGGTGTGAATTTCTAGTTTAAAAAGAGCTTTGAAATTGTACAGGGAGATTTTTTTTATTGAAAGCTGAATTTGTGGCTCATTGCAAAGTCGCAAGTTTCTCACTAAAACCGGTCTGATTCCCGTCGAACCCCATAAATTTTTTCCCAAAAAACGAGTTCGGTGTTTCAAGGGCCCATCCAACCCCGAAGTGTCCAAACCCCCCATCCTTTTTCCCTTTCCTAATTCGGGCGCGGGGTAGTGACGGAGCCCCCTGGAGGCGCAGGGAGATGCACCTGGGGTCCTCGACAACCCCCAGAAAACGCGAAATTTAAGGAGGATTGCCCATAAAAAAAGGCAGTAAGGGGAGGATTACCCCAGAAGGGGAAAAAGGCAACCCCCCCAAAGGGGTTTGAGAGGTTTGTCAAGAGAGCAACAAAAAAAAAAAAAGAAATTAAAAAATATGGAATTAGGGAAGTTTCACAAATGTTTTAATCTTATTTAGAGAATAGAAAAAAAAAACTTAAATTTAAAATGAATAAATAAATAGATATAAATGAATTTCCAAGGCCCAGCATTAGACTTTTTATTTATGACATTAAAAGTTCCTAAAAAAAAATTTGTCAATTAAATTTCAAGGTACAGTTATTTCGAGGAAAAAATTGTTTATAGAACGAGAAAGTTAAAAAGATGGAAAAAATTTACAGCAGACTGTGAAAGGTATAAAAATGGTTAACCCGAACAAGTTATATTGAAAAAATAAAATTTTTGATCATACATAATGAGAGAAAAATTTGAAGGAAAATAAAAATTTAAATTTAAGAAATTGAAATAAACAAAATGAATTTAATACTTTGAGTTATAATTGATAAAAACTTAATTTTTAAAAACCCCGTTCAAATAATTAAAAAAAATGAAAGAAAAAAATTTATGGTAGATTAGGTAATTTTTAAAATCTATTTAATCTAAAAAAACTGATAGCACAGCTTTGAATATTGTTTAACCCAATGACAGGATTAGATATAAAAAAATTAATGTTTTAAGGGAACAAAAAAGAGCAAATGAGGAAATTTTAAAAAGTGATGATTACTTATTAATTTTAAGAGAAATATTAAATTTTTATAATTTAATAGTTGAAAGAGAATAAATTAATGTAATTTTGTTTATATATAAGCTAGAGTACAATATTTTTTTTAAATGTTTAGAGAAAAAATTTAAAAAGTTTGACTTTTATATATAAACAAAGGCAAAAAACAATTATATATTCAGGTAGAAGCACAGCAATGCCCCAAAAAAGTATTTTTAAAAAGGGTTCAAATTTCAATAGAATGCCAGAAAATATTAAAAAAACTACAACTTTTAAAAAATAGATCAATTTTTTAAAAAATACAGTAGAAAAAATTTTTGTTTAAATCGAATAAGATGGGATGCGTTTATTCTTTTTTTATTTTTGTCTGTATTATTTGTGTATTGTTTGTATTACTGTTTCATCTGGTAAATTTTAATTTTTTAATAAAAAAAAGTATTGTATAAACAAAAGTCATTAAAAACTCAATAAACAATTTTCTCTTCTCTCTCTCTTCCTTTTTCTCTCTTCCTTTTCTCTTTGTCGTCTCTCTGTTTTCCGTTTTTTTGCCCCCTCTTGTCCCTTTTCTGTCTCGTTGTCTGTCTCTCTCTCTCTCTCTCTCATCACAAAGAGTAAAAAAACGGGGTTCCATTTGAAATTAAAAAAAGATACAAATTCTTAAAAAAAAAAAGGGGTAAATGGGAAAAAAAACATCATCAACAGCCCATCCTCACTTTGTGGGAAAATGCATTTCAATAAAAAATAAAAAATTTTCAGGGCAAACTTATGAATTACACTTTATTAAACCCAATACCAAGTATTTCATTTTTGCCTTTATCAAAATTATATTGAGGGGAGTCCCATCTTTAAATGAGAGAAATTTTTTTTTGCCCCTACCATCTAAATATCAAATTCACATTCAGTATGTGAGTGTATTATTCCATAACAAATTAAAGTATATTAGAACACAAGTATTATTAAAATATCTTAACAAAAAATATTTGAATTCATTTTAATACTTATTTCATCAACATTTTTCAGTTCAAGGTTTTCATGAATGAATTCTCCTAGAATTTTATGACTTTCCATTTTTTTTATAGCTTGATTTTATTTCTACACGTATTAGATTCCTATTTCGGCGCAGAAGCCCAATTTGAAGTGATTTAAATTTTTTTTCTAAATTTTAAAAAAAAGTTATTAATGACTTGATAAGATTTTATACTATTGATTATGTATTTTTTCCAAATAGATAATTTTTTAATAATTACTACTAAAGTTATAAACAAGGAGTTATATTAAAATTTAGACATTTAAATAATAAAAAATTCAGATACCTACAAACTGGGGAAATTAGAACTTTAATCAACTTTTCCAAATTTTTTATAAACTGATTGTTTAGATTCCCAAAATATATCAGTACATAACAATTTACTATTTACTACTTAAGATTATTTCAGTCTCAGACTATTTTTGAATGTAATCTTTTATAACAATGTAATAAAGACTTTACAAAGATCTATAAAGACTAGTTAATATTTTAAAATAAAATATGCCATAGAAATATGCCTTTTATGAGTCTACGTTGTTGTTTTACAAGAAAACTGTTATTCTGGTAAAAGCTAAATATTCTTCATATAACCTTTTCAAAAAGCTCAGAACTTAATGTGAGGGATGGGTTGGTAATTCTATATGACTGATAATTTAGTTATTTTACACGGAGGTTTAACTAATTTGATAAAGTAGCATTTAAGAAGTACACATTGATTTATCATAAGTTTTTGAAATGATACTCCATCCCATACACAGGTACTTTTAGAAGTGCAAATTAGCTATCTTTGTTTTTTCAGTTTTACAGTAGTCATAATTTACTTTTTTGATAGAGACCCATTCTTTAATTTTAGGAGGATATTAAAAATTATTTCCATATATCTGAAACTTAATTTCATTAAGGTTTATGGATCCCATCTACAGCCGCTTGTTCATTCACTTTCCCTCAAGCACGTGAAGAAATGCTGAGATGATGATGAGAAGATTTTACAAACCCGGGGTTTTTGGAATGTTAAATTTTTTTTTACCATTTTGGAAATGAAAAATAAATAAATAAAAACAGTAAATTTTATGAGATTGTTCCAGGTAAAGGCACATAAAATTAATTATATGTAACAGCACTTACAACTGGAGTGGATGATAAATGGATCTCTTAATATACTGAAAGATTACAGAAACGTGAAACCTCGAACTCATAATCTCGAATGGTATTCACTGATGTTGACTACCCTTTATTCAGAAGGCAACAGTAAGTTCACTAAGATAACAAAAGTTAGAATTTTTAGTAGATATTAACAAATCACAATCCGTGATAATAATTCGTAGAAACAATTAAAAAATATTTTGGGATCATGCAAGTAAATTCAACCAAGAAACTAATTTAGTTAATTCTTCCAACATGACTAAGAATTGTTTCTACTAGTGCAAGAGGATTTTTATAAAAGCATAAAACTGTGATGTTTCATGAGCAACTCAAAGCATGTTAATTACTCATTTGTTAATGACAGTTAAGAAACTAGAGGTGCTACATACTTTTTCACATCACTAGCAATGATTACATTACATCATAACTTCTAATCTATTTACATTTATCCAATTTCGTAAGTTTAGACAAAATTGTCTGTCTGTAATTGAATTTAGTGTACGAAGCTTTATCTTCACAGAAAAAACATTACCCAGGCTGGGATTTGAACCAGTGCCGCACAAAAAAAATTAACAGACTGTGTTGCCAACACATACTGTGCTAAACTCAATATTTAATTTGCAGCAATTCTTGCACATTATTACTCCAAATTATTCCAAAAATAGTAATATTCTCAAAAAAGTGTACATGATTTAAGGATGAATGATTGGAAAAATAAATTTCACTAAGAAAAAATTCCAGCTTCGATGTTGGAAGATGTAAAGAAGGTTCCAATTTGAAATTTGTCAAAAATGTTTGAATAATTTGCAATTTTCAAAACCAAAAGGTTTTTAACCCTTCAGCGTGGTATGCCGTCTACAGACGGCAATTTCCTTTCTCTTCTACACACAGTATGCCATCCCTGGACGGCATGGATTTTCCTTTCCATTTGTGGTAAGCCGTCTCTGGACGGAAGGGACATTTACCTGTTTCCCTCTGATTTGAGATGTGCCCGTGCACAGACGCTGGCTGTGTGTTACGGCAAATTTTCTGTTTCTTTCCGAGTGATTTTCCATACAAATAATTTAATATCAATTAAAGTGTTTCTATTTCTGTTTTTATGAAAATAATTAATTTACAATATTTGTCTTCTAAGTACTTTGTATCACATTAAATTATTGTGATTGTCAGACATACGTGGTATGCATTATTTTATTATCTGAAATTATTTGTTGATACAAGTGTGTGTCGAATTTATAATAAATTAGTCATTATTAATAATTACAATTATTATTATTATTATAATTACAATTATTATTATTATTATAATTACTATTATTATTATTATTACTATTACTATTATTATTATTACTATTATTATTATTACTATTATATTATTATTATTCTTTACTTACTATTATTATTACTATTATTATTATTATATTATTATTATTACTTATTATTATTATATATAACTGGTGTGAAGCGATACATTCTCAGGTAGAGCACTCAGAAAGCTTGCGGCCTGAGTGAGATGCTCCCGCTGCAGGCCTCGCCGGATGTGCTCAGCTGGCTACCTGCTCCCGCGGTGCCGCTGACTGCACCTTTTACTTAAAGCCGTCTTCAAATACTACCGCGCACACCCTCGCCACCGCATTGCAGGGTTAATGAAAATAGGGAATACACCATATTAAGTGATTTAATCAATTTAAGAAAATACTTATAAATAAAGATTTGAAGCAAATGTTGAAAAAACATTCTTGACACATTTTTTAAATCAAAATTTCACTTAAATGTATCCAAAAAATACCAATATTTTTTATCTGTCATCTTACGTTACATTGTATGTATATCAATATCAATTCAAATTCCATACCACTAATTTTACTAATCTTTTGTTTTATACAGAAGAGAAATTACTAACAAAAGAAGAGTTTTTAAGTGTTTTAAAATTTCTAATATACCAAACAATACATTATATCTTGAACAATACTGAAGAATTCTAGAAATTTGAATTAAAGGAAATTGAAAGAAAGAAGGCATCCGAATAAATGTGAATTAATAATACAATTTTAAAAACCTTGCAACAGTAACCATGCAAAAATATCATCTAATACCTTAATCACTTCAAAAGGTACAAAATACACGATATATATGATGATATATATGTGATAAATAGTGTATCGTAATACCAGCAAATTTTCTCCATTATCCACAAATGATGTGCAAACCTAAAACAAAAACAAATGGCACTGAATACAAACGTATCATGAACGATTTACTCTTGAAAACAGGGTGCCAGGGAGAAGGTTGTCTCCATGTTTTTAAATAAACAAGAATACACAATACACAAGAATTTATTTGAACTTACAAAATTAATTTAAGGATATACTCTTTACAGTTAATGTAATATAGTGTTACAAAATTATCTTTTTCAGCTTGTTAAATGATTTTCTACTTTTAAAATCCATTCATGAAAAACACAGCTGGGCTGAACATGTACTTCGCATTCAAGAAAAAATAAGGTTTTTACTCAAAAGACCCTTAATAATGATTTGGGATTTGTTACTTTGATACAAATGTTAAAGATTTTAGAAATTAAAAATACAATAAAATTGCATTTCCTGAACCCATTAAAAAATGTCCTTAGCTTCCACGATTTTGTTGCTCTAAATGAAATATAAATATAAATTATACATACATCAGAGAGAAGAAACAGAGATAGAAGAGAGAAAAAAACATAGAGAGCGTGAGAGAACACAGAGAGAGGATGCAGAGCAGAGAGAGACAGAGCCCAGAGCCAGAGAAGAGGCAGAGAGAGACAGAGAGAGAGAGACAGAGAGAGACAGAGAGAGAGAGACAGAGAGGGGCAGAGAGAGAGGCAGAGAGAGAGACAGAGAGAGACAGAAAAGAGAGAGAGAGAGAGCAGAGAGAGAGAGAGAGAAAGAGAGAGAGAGAAAAAGAGAAAGAGAGAGAGAGAGAGAAAAGAGAAAGAGAAGAGAGAGAAAAGAAAAGAGAGAGAGAGAAAAGAGAAAGAGAGAGAGAGAGAAAGAGAGAAACAGAGAAAAAGAAAAGAAAAAAAGAAAGAGAAAAAGAAAAAAAAGAGAAAAGAGAGAGAAAGAGAAAAGAAAAAGAGAAGAGAGAAAGAGAAAAGAGAAAAAGAAAAGAGAAAAAGAAAAAGAAAAAAGAAAGAGAAAGAGAAAGAGAAAGAGAAAGAGAAAGAGAGAGAGAGATTAATTGACAGTCAAAGGTCATTGAAATAAAGCTCTTCATAACATTTCAATGTTATCTCATTTTTCCCTCAACCCAAAAGATTTTGTAGATAAAAAAAAACTCCACTTTTTTCATAGCAGGCTGCTTGGGACACCCACATATAGAGGTAGGATGTCAACAGCAAACACTACCAGTCCCAAGCCAGGAAAAGGAGTGCCCCTAGTGTAGTAGCCTACTTCATCCACTTACTTGTGGCCCACTTCTTTCAACTATCTTGCTCCCTTGTGGTTTTGACCCCAGTGCAGTTAGGTTTTGAGGACTAGGGAGACACTCGCCTTTTTTCTTCTCTTTACTTACATTTCTATCTTGTTTCTTACTACTTTTCTCAACTTCTTTAATTTTTTCAGTTATTTTTCTCCGAAGGTAGGCAGAGTTCTTTATCCCTAAGAAGGCAGTCTGCCCAAGGAAAAACAACCCAAAATATTGCAAGGCTGCGAGGTGGCAGCTCCATCACTGCATTCAACCTTTTATAAATGAACAAATTATTCAGCTGAGAATTGAGATGCAAAATGCAAAGAGGTCACCTAACTACTATTGGTTATCACAAGGGTCGTCTTTCAGTTAGATGGGACCCCAATGCTTTGAAAGATTTGAGGCCCCTAAGTACTGTCTGAAAATTTATGTCATTTTGTCATAATTTATTCTGAAAAGTGAATATAAAAATTAAAATAAATATTAACTCTTCCTTTTACAGTAAGCAAACAAAATGTAAAAAGATTATTAGAGGGATGGGATTAAAATCCCATTAGGGTTCAGATGATTTTGGATTGCTTTTTCAACTTCCCATTAGAGAACCAGAATTCATTAGAGGGATCATTTGATTATTTTTTATCATCTGTGGGGCCCCCTTAATCGTGGGGGCACAAAGCACAAGTCTCGTCAGCCTATGCCAAACGGCCCTGGTTATTACTCACCTGAAAAGGACAGAAGTTGAGAAGTTTTATGGGGAACTGCAGGATGTTGACAGAGAACCTGGAAAGTATTACTTGACTGTTTACTGGAGTCTTGAATGCAAGAATGGTAATGCATCAATCAGCAGAACAGAGGGTACAAAATGGGGAAGGAACCCATAATAGCAATGGGCAAACTCTGAGAGAAATTACATCATTAAATTCACTGAAGATCATAAACACATTTTTCTATCAAAGAAATTCCACAAAACAACTTTAAGCCCACGAATATGATGGTCAATTATTATGCACTAGTAAATAACAAAACAGACTCTTTGGTGTAATACACAGGAATTTGTAGAGAGATAGTGAGAATCAGGGAAAGATTCTGATGCTGATACTACTTAAGGATATCTAAAATACTCCTCCAGAATAAATATCATAACTCCCCTGTAAACAAAACCCAGGCACAAAAAGAAATATTTACAGTGAATTTGTTATAGGAAGAGGAGTATAAGACAACTTTACCAATAAACAATGGACCAAAACTTAACTTATCTCAAATACCAGAGACTCAAACTATCAATTAGAGGTGGAATTCTCTAAAACTTATCTTGGAAGAGGCAGAGGACACTTTGGGAATAAGGAAGAAGAGAAATAATCGTGGCCTAAAAATATGGTATGAAGGCTTGGTAGAAATCATTAAAAAAGGATACTGCTCCCAATCACTTTAGGAAAATCAAATACACAAATAATTATCAGCAATAAATAAAAAAGAATTAAGACATGAATCACCAAAGCTAGGAAAAGCAAAATGAAATATAATCAAGAGAAAAGCCTATAAAATTTCAAACACCTAAATAAAAATGAGTAAGACCACTGAAAACTTAATTTGATTCCAGATGATAAGTGGTTTATAGTCTTGCAAATCAATGAACAAGTGAAGGGTAGCAAGAAGGGCAAATAACTTTCAAGCAGTATGGCCTATGTGATATATATAAAGCAAAAGCAATAGCAACGTTTCATAAAATCATTACTTCCATCTTCAGGCTTCAATGTCAAAACAAATAAATATAATATTCTAAACAATGGTCAGATTTCAACAGAAGAATTATATAATACCAAATTCCGCAAGTCTCTATATATATAAAACGGCACCTTTATAAAAACTTTTGAATATCTCGGTATGGTATTATATGACAGTATGTTGTTGGAATAAATCAAAACGATTGAGAATAAGAGTAAGTAGGATAGAGGGAGGTTGAGAGGGACGTTAAAAAATCAAGTAAGACAGAAAAAGAAATTAGAATTAATAGTTAGTAAGAGAAACATCTTCATTTTAACAAAAATTACTCAATAATCCATCATATAAATTAGTAAAATTATTATATTCCACCTGTGTATTCAAACAAGAATACTAATAAATTACTAATGCTAAAATACCAGTAAGCAAAAAAATGAGATATTAAGTGAAAACTCCAAGTTAGCAATACAGGCCAACCACCTGCTGAAAGATCTCAATAAAATGGCCATTTACAGACAATGGATAGTTCAAGTGTCACTATCTAAGTTTTGAGTACAAACCCCAAAGCAGAAGAAATATTCAATATTGTGGGATATCCAAGATTGTTGTGGAATGACAAAATTTAACTCCCGGAGACCCACAGACCTAACCCACATTGTTGAGGATGAAATGTCAGACTAAAAGAATGATAAAAGTCAAGATTTTATGAATATTTAAACTGACCAATAACAATAACAAAAATAACACAAATATATGCAATGCTTGGAAATTAAATAAGAACACCAAACCAAGTTGAAAAATCTGGTTCCAAATTACTTTTGTTTCTGCCCCTAATTTAAGTGCAAGTAAAAATAATGATGGGAAAAACAAATGTTTAAACTTTTGTATTATTTTACTTTACAAATTTAACCCTCAACTATACTTAATGAGAATGGGAACCACAAAAACAAAGCATTTCAATTGCTTTGACTTGGGATATCATACAGTTCAAATACAACAATAAAGGAGCATGAGAAAACTAGTAAAAATTTCCATAATACTAGGCCTAACCAAAGTATTTTAAAACTAGAATAAACAACTTTTACCTGACTTCTCTTCAAAAGGATCTGAGATAACAATATGAAAAGACAAATATATATTAAACAATATATTCTTTACAATTGCATAGATGAAAGGTGTATATGCTTTCTCATGTCACACAAGCAACTGTTACAGATAAAAGGACTTATATACAACCAGTTTGTAACTGGCAATTATAGTACACAACCAAGAAAGAATTTGAATCTTTACTCTTTCACTTGTGTTACAGAACTCTTGGTATAAGATTTTGTTTTATTTTCAGATCTACATTCCCACTGCCGTAATCTTATTTTACTATTTAATCACACAATTTGTGAAACAACTTAATTTGGGGAAGTTGGTCAGTTTAGTTTTGTCTCAAATGATATTCCATGATGTTCAAATTCCATAGTTTTCAAATCCTTGTCCCCCCCTTCCCCATTAAAAATCAGATCTTTCCAATTTCATCAGGACTCCTAAGTAGTAAAGTAATAAATTATTATAAATCTAACAGAACTTAATGTAGAAAAAAGAAAAAACATTAAAAATCTAAAATTGAGTTGACATCTTTGTTACAAAATAAAAATACCAATAATTCAAAATTTGGATTTTGCACTGTATGTGCCTTCATTAGAACTGTAACATTTCCCCTACCCACCTAATGGGAAGAATGCTGTTCCTACAAATGAACAACCTCTTTTGGAATTCAGAGGAAAAAGAGAATAAAATTTGTAGATCGAGCACAGATGACATGAAAATTATTTTTTGACACAAGACACTGTGAGTGTTTACAGCAATACAGCCAATTCAGAAAGCTACATTCTAATTTTCTGTGTCTTATTACTCAACCAACCCCAATGCAAGTGTCACTTGTGTGTTGACTTTTACTCCCCAACCCAGCTCCCTGTCACACCTAAGAATCTTAACTACTTTATTGCCCTCCCTTTCCCTAGAAAGGAATTCTAACTTACAAAAATTTTAAAAAGTAATACTATAAATAACAGTAAATAATTAGATAAGTTTAGAAAAGTGACATCATCCAGAAAAAATTTACTGTGCAAAGGCATTCCATGTATTTCTCTAAGCAAACAAACGCTGAGAAACGACTCAAGAATACACCGGCATAAGAAAAGCTCAGGAAAATGAGCTTAACTGAAAAGATGTTTAACACTTCTTGAGTTTCTCTAAAGACCATATTCCTGTATTCTAAGTAATAGCATTCCTTGGTCATGACTTCCTATGAACAAGACTAAAGGTAGAGGTATGGATTACGATGTAGAGTTAAAAAAATAGAGATATACTAGTAAATAGCCATGTTGAAATCATGCTGTAAGAATGTTATAAACATTCAAAATAACCACCCTACTGTAAACAACAAAAGTACACACTGTACTACATCAAAAGCCATTAATACTTATGCTTACACTAAATTAACATGAACAACTGTAGTCTAAAATACACTTATTTAGTAAAATTCATTCATTCACTTTACATCTGCATACTACTTTTCAAGCACAAGTAAGCAAGTTAATGCATGCCTTTTTACCTACATACTTGAACAGAAAGATTAATTACTATATACTTTATAAGTCACAATTTCACAGACAATTCAAGTGTGTTTATCAATAGATATAAAAGCGAACTCCAGAAAAATTTCAATGCATCATATTTAAATACAAAAATAAAAAATAATTTTCACATTTCACTAATAACATTCTTGATATATTCTTATCACATTTTAATTAGTATGTTCCTTCCTTGGTTTACAGTTTTATATAATTTACATGGTTTTGCTGGAATGGTTGAAATCAAAAATACAAACAAATAGAATATAAAAAACTGAGAGTTTGCTCCTCATCTACCAAGCATAAAGAATTTGAAGAATTTGGAACATAAAAGTTCAAAAATTTTACTATTGCCAATGTTTGAACTAGCAGGGGCACATGTTCAGATGATAAAATCATAGAAAGCAAACTTAATATCAAAAATACATTAAGATTCCTTAAATGTGAATAATGCAAAGAGCACTGATATATATGAAATAATTTAGCTGAAAATAGAACTGAGATCTAGATTCATAATACACATTTACGTACTTTCAATATAAACTAATTCTGAAATACAAAATTCAGAACATACATTCAAACATTGATACAAATTATAAAGAACATGAGTACTCCTTATTGAAATTTCAAACCCATCTATGACACATATATACTTTTTTTTCCCCCCTCATAAATATTCTTTGTTGATAGAAATATGCATTCCAAACAAAATTTCTCACAAAAACTTTCTATATCTATGACAAAAAAGCACACACAAGACCATAGTACCAGAATTCAACCCATTCTCACAAATATTTATCAGGCATTCTTTGAATAGGTTGTGGACCACTAACTTAATGCAAAACACACTAGTTGTGAACTAAATGCTATATAGCAATCTTCTAAGGGATACTAAGAAGTTGTGGTTTTTATCAACCATACATCCCCGCAACTAGAAAAGCACGAACACTGGCAGATACCAAGTAAAGCTAATCAGTACCATATGCAAAGAATGATGCCACTGTAGTACAAGCACATTCTAATATATTTACAAAGAATAAAATATTGGTGATGTAGATCAGAAAATCATTCTGTTCTTGAAAAAATCATCATAGAAATAAAAATCTTCAAATATCATTTACAGAACTATTTATGAGCCACTCGTTGTATTACCACGATTAAATATGCTTATTAATATGAACAGATTTTAGCATCAAAAGAAATAATGCCATTAGTTATGTCAGAAAGGCTAATTCTAATGATAATTAAAAAAAACAATTCATTTTTAATACATGAAGTGAACAAAATGAAATGACTATCAATACAAATTAAATTCACAGATGTACATGAATTCTTAAATATAATTATAAAACATTAAAAATAATTAAAATGAAAAACAAACTAGCATACACTATTTTACTAAATACTCTTAAAATAAAACTGTGTAAGTGTGAACAGCTGCCCTAGTGTGGACTCCTTTTTGCAAGGTTCCTGAAATATATTTTCTTCTTTACAAGAACCACAATTATTAATCCCATCACACTGTTTTTCAAGCAATTACTCATAAGTTGATTAATTTATCAATGATTCTGAGCTAATAGTTAAGGTTCATTATTCCGTCAATAGCTAAGGTTCATTAATTCCATAAGTATGATACATGTTTTTCTTCTCAGAGGTAGCTGTGAATTCTCCCACTAGATGATGAGATCCGGCGCGGACCTACCTGTTGGCTAGTGGGGTTTCCCCTAACCAGGTATCTCTCACCAGCATGGCCCCGCCCCCAGCTCAGACAAGCTCTAAGCTCCCAACTGGTCTCCCGGCATGTGTGTTTATGTAGTGCATGTAAGTAAGGGGTGAGGATATGACAAGGAAGAGGAAGAAAAGATTGCTTGCATGCCGTGGCCCATTTGTAAGGGTACTGCTCCAAACATGAGCCTGGTATTGATCGGAGAAACCACGGAAAACTATTGATCAGACCAGCTGGCTGCTCCTCCAGACAGCGAGTGAATTCGACCTATAGCTATCTAGATAGTGGCGAAAATTCTGCCATCATTGGGACTCGAACCTAGAACCTCTCGGTCAGAGGCACAGCAGTGACTATTTATGCACTGAGCCACCTCTCCCGGCTTTCTCAAAGGCAAAACTCTCATTTCAATGAATGAGAAGACTGTGTGTGCTAAAGACCTAGTTTTGAAACATATTTTTAAACATAAAATTGCAGTTGTTTCAACTTATTCTGGTAATAAACACATATTTGAAACTTTGTTAAGTTAACAGGGACTCCTACCAGGTTGGCATGATCTGAACGATGGTGGATTTACGATAGAATACAAAGTATCGAAAACAGAAGATCCACAAAGAAACATCCATTTGTATTGAAAATGCAAATTTGTTAAATTATTTACATATTTGAGTTAACATACTACATTATATAAAAAAAATACATAAACAATATTTTCTCAAGAATGGATCAAATTTTTAATTTCAGTTTTTGTACAGCAAGATGACAATGTACTGATTCACATGACAAGTGTCATCTTGATTTTTAAAAAAGTATTCATATATAATCCTCTGGAACATCTTGAAAGTCCTTAATATTTTACATTACATGTGTATATGATACTTCAATGCATTTTAGTGGACACAAATGGTTCTTGATTTCTTATGAAGTTTCTTGAAATCTTGAAAGTTGAAGTTAGTTTCGAGTGTAAATGATCTCCAAATAAGTATTTTCAGAAATGCTTTAAACAACATTTTCTCAAAGAAACAGCACCAAACTATTTTCTGAAAATTTTTATAAGAAAAGCAACTTTGCTCTTCAATGACATTCTGAAAGCCTCATTTCAATGGAACGAGAGCAAATGAGAAAGTGAGGAAGAAAGAATATGTGAAGTCATGTACATGTTTGTTGATAAAATATAAACCACAACATACATATTGCAGGAAAGTAACATTGTGTTAATTTGATAGATATTTAAATATACTCTGTACCATTTCTGTATGGTTAGTTTTGAGAAATTTCTTTATTAATGAGTGTGAGGATATTAGTGCTAAAAAAAGCTAAAGAAACAAAATACAGTAAAACCCTCTTTTACACTTTTCATGGGACCCTAGGGAAAATGGTAAAAATTGCTGGAAATGTAAATAAGGTGAAATGCTTTTTTTCTTCTTTGAAACTATGGGTATAATGTATTTAGTCATCAATAAGGATTATAATATGCTTTTATGTGTATAATTAGATACATAATAAACAAGATTACAAAGTCAAATAGAAATCTGACCTAAATTAACATTGGAAATCGAAGACACATTAATACCAAAGTCTAATGAATTTGAAATGTCACAATGACACTTCCAAGTCCCTGCAATCCACTGCTGGTAGCCTTTGACAATGCAACCATATACGACTCTTTGATAAATGAAGGGAGGGAAATAGTATTTCTACTCTAAGAAGAAATGCGAAGTTTACATTTTCCCAAACTCAATAAAATGTTTGTTTTTGGCAATTCGTAATGATTTCCAACTAGTATTTCATTTATTTATGAAATAATAGAAAGAGGGGGGAATTTGACAGGCATTTACAGTTCAAAACGTATGGAGAATTCCGTACTTTGATGTTTGAACCATTACAGAATGGGGAAAATTTACGTTTATTTTAGAATGAGAAAGTGTGAAATTGTGAAGGAGGATGATGTACAATAAACAAATGATCGTGAGGTTATCGCTCTTAGGCCTGTGTTACATGAACGTTGCGTTGAAACGCGTCACCTAATGCTGATGAGGTCAGCTAAGTCGATGCCTGAATACACGTCACAAAACGCGCGCCGTAGATTGACAATATCTTATGCGAAACGGCAAACGAGCGCTCTTTGCGACGTGCGTTGTTCCCACAACTCAAGCAAGACGCGACAACGTAAGTTGAGATAAAGCGCATTTTCTAGCTTTCAACGCGCGACGCCCGCTAAGCGACGCGCGTTAGCAACAACTCACGTCGCCAAGAGTGCTCGTGTGTCGTTTCGCGTATGAGACGTTGTTAATCAACACGCCCGTTAAGTCACTCGTATGCGAGCGTTGTAATGAGTGTTGCTGTTACTATCGAGCTGAATATTGGGATAATTACGATTGGATTGTGAATTATGAAAAAGTAGTCCCGAATTTCTGTCTACATTTAAAAATTTATTATTTATGAGAAATTAATCTATTATTTATAAATTCACTTGAGAAAACCAATTGCTGAGTTTTTCTAATGCTGTCCCTGACTTCAAATGGTGATCTGTGGATTTCAGATTCTAATTCAACATTAGGATCATCTGCTTTGTAATTACCTATTGCTTTGGACATATTGATACTAGGAAGAACAAGGGTCAAGTGTGAATTCTGGGATATAATTAGTCTTCTTTCTGATATATATAATTGCTTATTGTAATTCATATTACCCTTCTAGAAGGGTGTTTCTACAATTTGTTGACATTTAACTAGGTATGATTGAATCCATCATTATGCAAGATTCTAGCTACCATATAAGCCTTTGAAAAAAAGTTTGATCTATAACCTTAAAAAGCTTTTGATAGGTCTATGAAGCCATATTGGACATTCTTGTCTACAACTGTTAGAATGTCATTAAGAATGTAAAAAAAATACATTCAGTTTATGTTTTTCTTTAACCTTTTATGAAATAGATTTTTGCACATATAGAAAATAAGATAAGGATACAGTTCATTCATTTTCATAAGCATTGATGTGACTGTTGCAGTTTTAAAAATGTTGTGAAAAACATCTTGGTAGGGAACAGTTTAATTTTGTCAATTGAAATTGTCAATTTGAAGGGTGAATTGATTTTTTTTATTTTTTTTATAGGTTTTACCAACAACTACGACCAAAGTAGCTAGCCTTTCACCACTGAGATCCGGGTTCGATTCCCATCGAATCTCGTGTGAAATTTGTTCCAACAAAACGAGTTTGGCTGCTCAACGCCCCCCAAGGGGCTTGGAGACACGTTGCGTCAAAGCAGATGCAACAAATTAAAAAAAAGACTAAACTGTGGAGCACGCCAGTCAAAATGCAAGCATGAGGAAGAAAATGTCTGACTTCACCTGAAAGTTGCCTCACTGAAGAAGCAGTACGAAATGTTGGAGAGGAACTTGAAGAAATTTTGAACAGGTCAAATAAAAGCCTTCCAGAGTGATAGTGCTCCTAGAAAGTGGAATGATCAATGAGTAGTTTTGGGTTGTAAATTAAGATTTAGTTTAGGTGTACATGACTACAATTATTTGCATAGCACAAACTATCCTGTGCCATCGTACAGTACCCTGGTAAAGAGGCTGCAAAATTTTCAAATTGATTTTGGGGTTTTTACTTACTTCTTTGAACCATTGTTTACAAAGTTGCTAGCCTAGACAACCCTAACAAAAAGTATGTTCTCTGTGTGGATGAAATGGATGGAATGTGTGGATTGGTAAATGGATGGAAACCTCTGAATACAAGGATTCGCCTCTCTACGCTATCACTCTTTAAAATTACACAGAAGCTCCTGGAAGAAGATTTCAAGTTTGTTCTGCTCCATAGATTCACCCAAGATGGAATTGAGAACATTTTTTCTCAGGTAAGGAGGAGAGCAGGTTCTTGACCATCTGCAGCAGATGGCCTTAAAGTGCTGAAATTGATTTGCACTTCGCAATATCTATCAGATATTAAGAGATCATCTTACACGAGTGATAGCGATAGATTTTTAGTTGACCATTTCAGCCCATCAAAGAAATCTGAGCTATCTCAAATTGAGAATGTAGTTAGTCAAGTAGATGAATCACCCAAACCTTGAGCAGGATCTTCCAAAAGAAGTACTTCCAACTATAAGTATGAAGAGCTGTCAGTTAAGTCTATGGGACATGAATAATATTTTTAATATAGGGGGTAGTACTACTCATGCTATGTTGAAAAAAAAGATATTGTGTGATTTGTGTTAATCCTTCCTACAGAGTGAAACTGATGAGGTATCTTCAGATTCGTTAGTAAATAGGTTAGACCAAGGGGAACTCATGACACCTAATATGGAGATCATGAAGCTAATTTGCAACTGTGAAGTTTTGTTCAGGCAATATAAGAATGTTTTAATGTCTACAAGTTGCTCAAAACTAATAGAAAAAAATGTACAGGACATTCCATTGTCTTGCAATTTGAAGTGGAAAACTGTACTGTGAAGTTGACTAAAAAAAATTAAAAAACAAAAACAAAAAAAAAAACGTAGCTATGGTTCTGCATCAGAAAAGAAGAAAAAAATTTAATTATGTACACATACCAACAGCTCTTCTTGGGAGTAGAGTAGTGTTGCGAATGGTTTCTAACTTTCAATGTTTTTAAGTTTCAATCTTTCTTTTTCAATGTTCAATTTAAATTTAAACAATGTTTTTTCCAAATCACAGAGCCTCTAGTCAGGCTAATATAACCCAAACAGGAAATATTCATTTTTGCAAAGTATCCTGAGACCCCAAAACACGTATTTCTGTTCAAATCTCAAAATGGTTTTCTTCATCATTAGGGGGGTGGATATTGATGACCTAAAACATCGCCAAAAATGATCAATAAAATGCTCTTAAAATGTTTAAAAATGCCCTAAAACCAAAGAAAAAGAACGTAAAAAATAGGATCAAAAACTGTTTGAATGAACAACTCAAGCCGTTGGATATGTTACTGATGTAATCAAGGCTTCTTCCATTCATTAGAGTGAACTCAGCTTGCAAACTTTTGGTTTGGAAGCCGAGTGGCAAACCAGGAAATCTGTCTTTAGTTATCCCGAAATCGGCTGAACCGGAAATGGTGCTGAAATGTCACAAGAATTCCATACTTAAAGGCTGTCAAAACAATTTCTGAGCGAACAAATTGAATACGCTACTGAGTAATTCTGTGAAGAACATTTGTTGCATCTTGTAAATATTATTAGAAGCAAGTATCATTAAAAATGGCATTAAAATCCATGAAATCAACAAAAAAATGCATTAAAAACTACGGAAAAAGGTCAAAAAATGACTTGTGAAATCAGCAAAAAATGCAAAATAATGACATATAACAATGGATCATTTCCATTTGTCATAACATAAAATGAATTTCTGAACTAAACAACATTGTTCTAAAGTGAAAAGAAAAAATGACATTTCATTAAAATCCGCCTACTCATCATATAACTTTATCTGAACTACGTATTTAAGTCTGTATATACATACATAAATGCAATTTGTTAGGGAGCTTGTGGACTGGAATAGTCAAGGAATACTTTTTATTTCCAGAGAAAAAATATTTCAAAATAACTCTTAAGATTTCTGCATGTTTCAAGCATGGAGATAAGCACGCAATAATGCTCTTGTAAGATTACTGAAACAGTTTTTAAGAATTTTCATTAGAGTATTTTGTCCATAATTTTTTAAAATAATTCATATTTGAAACATCAATTGATGTTCTTATAAAAATTAAATTAGTTTATAAATACATGAAAGTAAATTCACATTAAGTACATACAGAAATGTACTTTATTGTTTTCATTATAATTTATAATTGTGTTCATTTCCAAGTTACATTATACAAATCCATAAAAAATATTTTTGTCTGAAAAAACTTTGTTCTACTTTTACATGTCAAATGGCGTTGTTTTGTATGAACATAAAATGTTCAACTATTTTCCATTTTAAAGCCTTCTTGTATATTAGCAAAATTTTATTACTCTTTTTTTTCTATTCTGCCTTCAATTTTTCAAATTTTTACTTTTCCCTTTCATTATTAATGTTTTTAAATAATTCTAAGTTTTCCTCTCCGCACTTAGAGTGAATTTTTTTTCTTCAATATTCTTAATTGCTTTCGGAAGTGGCAATGCCAAATGTTATTTCATTGAGTTCTTGTTTAAAATTTGTTTTTTCTTTGCGATCCATGGATCATCTTCAGAACTTACAATAATTAATCCTTTACATTTTGTAAAATATTCAGAGTAAAACCTTCTCATTTCCTCATCTGGTTCTGAAGTTAATGGCAATCTATTAAATTTTGGTATGATGAACATTGAGAGGCTTTCATATATATTTCTTTCTGTTGCTAAAAATTTTATGTACCATATAAATTATTTCTGTTAATTTTTGTGGCTACTCAGCTGAGGCTCTGTGCAAAGCATGTAGCATCTGCCATATTTGGATAGAAAACATTTCACACATTTCCAGTTTTAAACATGTAAGGTGTTTTGTCCAACACAAAAATAAATCTATCTTGAAAGCAAATTTCAACCAAAAAGTAATTGAATGGTAAATGATTACAAAATTTTTTCTAAGCTCTATATATGAAATTATAGAATTGAAAGGCTTTGCTTAGATTTCTTAACGCAGGATATAAATGTAGCTTATAAGTTCAGTTAACAAATTTCCAGTATACAGTAAACAATAAACATACTTTCCTTTGGTGTCTCTTTGTCTTCGATGTACTCTTGTATAAAATTGAGTTACTTGTATATTTCTTCTCCTTCATGGCTGATAGCCTGTTCTGTCTTCACTCCAACCATCTTTTCCTTGTATGCACATGATACAGTTTTTCACAATACTACATATTGCTCGTTTCGATATTGTTGAGTCAAAATAAAAAAAGGAGGTAATTTTTCCTATGTATATCATTTGGCTTTATCACTAGTACATTTTCAAAAAATATTTAGAGTTCACTATCAAAAAATTCATGATGAAAATCTTGATAAAATGGATCTTGAAGTCTGCAATTCTGTCAGCAATAATTGCACTATATTAGGTTTTCTTTTGTAAGTCTCAGACTTCCTATATAATAAAAAAAGATATGAGGTTTGTAGAGGCAATTCTTTCCATCTAGGAAAGCATGTTAAATGGAAAGCAATTTATCTTGTATTGATATTGGCATCAACTTGAGATTTCTTCTATGCTCCAATACTCTTGTTGAAGGGATGCTGCTGTTCAGTCAGTTTTCAGATCTAATTCATTTTGTATCAATGTTTTCATTTTTGAACTTTATACCGTTTGTTTTTAAATGTCCACTACGAGAGTCACTCTGGTGTCCTTGTGCATGCAACTGGTCTATCAGACTCGCCATTGTTTTGAGTTTCTATATCGAAAATCACTTACCTAGAATTCAAATTCATGGAAATAACACCATTTTGCTTAGGTATCCAGAAAAGTACCCTTGTAAGAAATGAAATACAAAATTTAAATGAAATGACACTTGGACAGACCATTTGTGTGCATTGCTGAGTATCATTTTTTTCTTAATAGATCCTTTTAAATAAGTACAATAAAGATAAGTTGATAATATAAAAATTCTATTCCCATAAAACAATCATTCTTGCAATTTCATGCAGTAGCCCCCGGAACAAGCAAGTTTAATGATTCAAAATTTTGTTGAGCTGTTTAATGTTTCAATTTTAAGGTAGCAAAAACAACACAAGACTCCAGTTTTAATGATCACAAATATGAAAACAAGCATAACTGGCTTGGCATATATTAGTTCCAAATTATTCAGATGCCACTCAAATGACACTTCCTAATCACTGCAGCTGAATACCCTGCTAAAGCAATCTGGTGCACCAAGAAATATTTTGCAATGTGACAAATAAGGTGGTGATTTATATGCATTTGCATATTTTTTCCGTTAATTAAAACATCCCATTTTAACAAATTGTATACATTTTAAAGCATTTACAATTGATTTACGCTATTTTTATTTCGCAAATATCACCATAATTGCATATTTGGGCCATAATTGCATATTTTTGTTGCATATTTACCCCTCATCCTTGAACAGAGCATATTCACCCCTCATTGTGAGGCATTTCAATAAATCAGTGAGTTTTCTTTGGCCAAGTGGAGTTCAGCATGAAAAGGTTCTACCGTTTCTGTTGGAGGGTGCTCCTGATACATTAAAAGCAGGGGCTGTGATACATTTTTTTATCCTAAACTTCATCTAACTTGCCTTGCTCATGCTTTTCATCCTGTTGCAGAAACTGTGAGATTTCAATTCCCAGATATTGATCAGTTGAAATCAACTGTCAAGAAAGTATTCTTGAAGACACCAAGTGTTGATATTTTTAAGACAAATTACCCTGACCTACCTCTACCTCCCCAACCAATCGTCACAAAGTGGGGTATTTGACTGAAGGCAGCCTAGTATTATTCTAACTACTTTGATCAAATAAAAGATGTTCTGTCTTAGTTACCTGTGCATTGTTGATGTGGAGCAGTCATTAAGCCGGTTTAAAGTGACTTTGAGGCCAAATAGATGCTCATTTTAGTTTGAAAACTTGAAAAGGTGGTTGTTTGCAATTGCAACAATTTTGCAAGTGATCAATAGACTTTGTTCAACGTGTCCCATTCTTTTTTCAATTTACTTATGTTTCTCTCTTAACAAAACATCGTTGGCTCGCAAATGAAACACACTACGTCAAGATTTTCAACTTTAAGTTATTTGATTATTGTGTTCTAGATTTTATTACAATTGAGAGAAAGTCATAATTTTGTTGCAATGCAATTTTTTTTTTATTTTGTGAAATGTATATTAACTGTATCTCCCATAATTTTCCTAAGAAATGAATGTTCTTCAAAATTAAGCTCTTCACTTAATGTTTGTCACTTGTAACAATTTATATGATTTCTGTATCTTTTTTTGCTGTAAATATATTTTCCACATTACACTTTTTATTTATTTTTACACTTGCACATTATATTACATTTCACTTTCGCATATTTCCCTGTTTTTATTGCATATAAATCACGGCCCTAGTGATGAACTATAAAAAAAATGAGGGGAGTATGAAATCTTTCTAAAAAAAATTGCTGTAAGTTTATTCAGAAATTGCAACAATTAGCAGAAGGTTGAATGCAAAAAAAAGAAAAGCAATTTTCATTTCTCATAACATTTAAGATTTTCAGGGGCACCAAAAAATTCATAGCATAGTAATGAATTGGATTTTTCCTTGCCCTATATCTTTCAATGAGTTATTAAGACTGATCTTTTTCTCTTGGTGTGTATTTATGAACACATTTGTGAAAACTAAAATAAAGTGATTTTTTTCTTCAATGAATGTTTTGTTAATTTCCATGTATTCCTTCATATTCAGTTTTTTTTACATTGTCTATCTGAATCTTCTCTCCTATATTCAGTTTTTAGTAAGTGGAAAATCTCTCAGGAAAATTTCTTGCCAATTTTTGGCAATTTGGTGCATTCTTCAGGCTCATTTTGTCTGAACTTTCTGCATTTCTTAACAAGATGTGTTTCTCACTGAATGTTTACAGCCTTTCAAATTTTTATTGTCAAATTATGAAAGATCCATACTACAAAAAGGTCTGTGTAAAATTCTCCTACAATGACAAAGTTTTAAGGAAGATAAAGAAATCAAAACGTGAATTAAGTGTTTGAAAGAAGTACCATTATTCTACCAGTCAAAATAATTTAAATATTACAAACATATCAAAATATGAATGTATTTTGTAAATCAAAATCATTCTGCTGAACAGACTGTGGCAATATAAATAATTCATTTCTGACAGGTAATATAATATTTTACATCTTGTTAGACCTAATAAACAGACCACTACATGTAGGCCTATAACAATTCATATTGGACATTCTTGCTAAATGGGCTTTATTAAAGTACTGTACTGAGTTTTCTAAATAAGGTACAGGTAGTTGACGTTTCTGAAAACTGGCTTTTTCCTCTTTACCCATAGGTGAGGAAACGTTGAACATCATATTATGAAAAACAGTCTGCATCTGTTATATTGCTAATCCACTGTTGTCTGAAGTGACTTTTTAAAAGTTTTGGGGTGTACTTTTTCTGTGCATAAACTATTTCATTTGAGCCAAACCTATAGAAAGCTTTGGTATTATTACCTTCAACTTCTTGACAATCTATGAGAGAAAATTCACGTGCAAATTCATAATACTAAATGTGTGAGACACCACTGTTGAAGATTAAGATGTAAGCTGGTATTTAGAATTTCTTCCATCTATTAATTATGTGTAGTTGGCAAAAGACAATGGCAGATCGCTGATTTATGCCATGTTATAGGCTATTGCTGCATTTTCAAAGTTTTCAGAACTCCACATGTACGTGCTGGAAAATAGATGCGCCTTGTTCCCTTGAATATTTTTGAGTTCCCGCGCTACACAATGAACCAAAAAGACAGCTTACTATACCCACTCTGTATAGAGCCTTAGTATGCATAGGCAATGACGCAGCTGGCATCATGCTAGGACCATTTTTAATGCAGCAAGGTGATGGAAAAGTCCAGTGACAGTGCCCATTGTTCTCAACGCAAAGTGCTTTCCAGACGGTGTTGTGACAAGCAGACTGTTATAAATTGCGGGGAAATTGAAATTATATTATCGTAAAAGAGGGGTATTTACAACATTATGAATATACAAAACTGGTGGGACCGACAAGAAATGTAAATGCCGACAAAACGTAAATTGGGGGAACATAAAAGCTGGGTTTTACTATATTTCACAAGAATAACATGCGGAACAATTTTTGTATGTCCCGCAACCCCCTCGTTTTAAATTTATTTTTTATTTATCAGTTTTATACATGATTTTCTTCTTTGTGTTCCTTTATGTTGCTGATAATTTTTTCTTGTTTAGCAGAGATTAAACACACCCCTTTCAATTTACAAAATGTTAAGTAGTCTTCTATATTTTTTTCTTTTTCTTCTTTCTTTTTCTTTTCTTTCTTTCTTTCTTTCCCAGAAAGTGGAGAAAATGTTTTTCAACACATTAGCATTATTAACTTCATAATGAATTTTCATTTCTTAGTTAAAAATGTCTAACTTTGTTTCATTTTGCCCAATATCATTTCTTAATGTCTCAGTATACTTTAATTTTAATCTGTTTCCAATCCCTTTTAGATAGGCTCCCAAATAAATTAATCTGACAGTGTATTGACTATTATTCAGGTACCTGAGAACCATTCAACCTAGAAAAACTATTTTCAGTATTTTATGTGTAAACTACGGAGGGTACTAGGATAGTTTTTTAGAGACTTTATACTCCTTGCTATTCTATGCTTGCACTCTTAATCATTGTACATAAATGGACTGTGACTGGACATGCAGGGTCCCATGAAGACTGGTTTCAGACTGTGATTATTACTACATTTCCTGTTTTGTATTAAATTGCTTCAACTTTTTTGTGAGAAAGGGATAGTCACATTGTGAGCCATGTCCTTCCATCATAAGGTTATTTCACACTGTTTAAAAACATCATTCTAAGAACAATAAAATGGGATGTAAACACTGTTTTGGCAACCTAGTTTGTGGGCAGCAGTCAGGAAAAGGAGTTTCATTTTCAAACTTTTGTGGAGTCCATTCACACAAGACCTAACTATCTTTGGTACAAGTTTGAAGACCTTCTTACCCTCTAAATTTCTTACACATCACTCAAAGTACATTGACATTCACAATTTCCCCAAAACTTAAAATACAATATTTTGTACTGAATAAGAATGGATCTAAGAATAGCAAGAAATAAGAATAGAATAGCATTGCTCTCCTACAACACATCATAATAACACCTCCATTATAACCAACACCATCATAATAACAAATAATGGAATATTGGAGGTAATTAAGAATTTACAAATGAACTAAAAGGGGAGTATATGATCTGATCCAACTTGCGTAAAAGATGCAACAATCACTGAAAATTTAGGTTTGTAATAAGCATTAATCCTGAACAGGAAGTGAGAAAACATGAAAACATTCAGATGACTGTTGTTGAGGTTGCTGAGTATTTGGTTTGCAAACAAACTGTACAAAAAGTAAGTCAAAATGGATCAAAAACATAATGAATACCAAAAAAGATGTCATTTGCATCCTTTAGAAAGAAGTAGAGAACACAGTTATATAGGTTCCTTTCCAAATCTGCCTTTGATGAACACAGCCTATGTGAAGTATTGAGAATTGCTTTATAAATTAATCAATGAAATTAGTGGGATACATTATTGATATCGAAGCAGCATTTCTATGAACATGGTTTCATCATAGGCCCTCCTGTGTCTGAGATTCCACTTGTCTGATTCCATCATCAAAATATGTTGCTAGAAAATGGTTAAGATAGATGTGTTCTAATTTTTAGGGTTCACGGCGGAATGGTTAACCTTTCCGTAGTCCTAATGCATTTCTACAATCAGCGTTGATCACATTTTTGATTTCACAACATAATGAAGTTCTTTACTCTTTTCTCTGGTCATTTGAAAATAAATGGAAAAACTAGTTCTCAAATTTAGTTCAATGCACAGTACATGAAATGCATCAAACCCCTTTCTTCTTTGAATACTTTGCACATACTTTTTCATTTTCCCCTTTCTTTGTACAACACAGTGAAGAGAAGCAACTCCTTGTCATGGAAAAACTTGTGGCCAACTTATAAATTTTCAAAAATATTAAAAGAAAATTCAACAAGCACTTGGCCACAATTGTTTTCTAGACTGAGATGTAATACATCGATCACCCCAGTTTGCATAGACAGTCAACCCTCCATTTAACAGATCTTTGATTCAGATAAAACAAGTTGTAAAGCCCAATGCATTTAACTTAGGCAGAGATCAAATGTGATCATTTGTGACACTTAATTTACCAAATTAATTCAATTTTATTTAACTAATTGGGGTGATCTAAAGAAAAAGAGCTTAAGGATAAATCACAAATGTTTTTGAAAATTAACAATACGTATCCATAAATAAGCATAACAAAATTGTGCAAAATGTATTACTGGAGTTACACTATATTAGGATGAATACAACATATGAATCAATCAAAAATGTGAAAGCAATTTTATCAGAACAGTAGTGTTTATCAGAACATATCTTCGTTTCCATCACTGGTCCAATAACAAAAATTATTCTGAAAATAATTTTTCCCTGAAAATACAAAATATTTCCCAATTTTTTAAACACATTTCCTTACAATTTCTGATCTTCCCTGTTTCCCTGTTGTTTTTTGACACCCTAAACACACATGAAACTAAATACTATTACATTTTAGAACAAAGTGTTGTTCTTCCACAGTATCTTATTTTGCACCTCAAAGTGTTACGTAGTTAAACATTTAAATTAAGTAGTAATCATTGGAGAAATATTAATAGCAAAATATCAACACAAGTCAGTTTTCTACACCTCTTGATTCCTTACATCAATCACAATAAAAATAATCATTCACAGAACAAACTTCACAAGGACAAAATTTTATGATTTCTTTCAAGAACATTAAATTAAAAATGGAAAAATTTCAAGAAATTTAAGTGACAACACATGCCAGCAGTGTTTTCCATGAAATTACACTCCTTATTCTACAAGTATTATGCAGCAAGAAATCTCTTCAAAAAATTCACCTAAGTCAGTGGACCATTATCCAACTGGCCAATCAATCTTCTGAGTTCAAGTTTGATTGCAGCTAAGAAAAGTGAACTTTTGAAAGGTGTAAAAATTCACAGTATATGCTACGTGGTATTTAAAAGGACCCTACCTAATGTCCTAACAATTTCCACCATAATCAGACTCAATAGTCTCTCAGCCAGAAAGTGGACCATCCCAGTCCCTGGCAGTGGATACAGGAGTCTAAAATAGGACACAATGGAGCCCCTAGAGTTATGTCAAATAAAATCCTAGAAATTAAGTCCACCGAGTATGGCCGATCCATTTTTGACACCCCAAAGCATTACACACAACAAATTACTTGATTTTATACTAAATAACAGTGTGCTACCGGTGAATTCTATAAAAGTACTTCAGAAACAATTTAAGTATGTTGATTTCCCCATTCCTAAGGCATTTCCCACTTATACGACTTAACACCCACGATTAATTAAGCAATTAAAAATTATTATTCACTTCATTCCCCCCTCCCTCCAGAATTCCTTAGCACAAGCACAACCATGGTGATTACTAATTATTGTAATACAGAAACTAGTCATCAAATAAAGCTAATGAAAAAAAAATCAATCCACTTTATGTGCTTGGCATGAAAAATGCTTGGTACATTTAATTCACATTCTAACATTTGAAATTGGAAGAAACTGAAACACAAAATTCCATTACAGGACATGTTACTAGGGTTACTCAATTAACAGGACTCAGAAGAGTAATGATATAAAACCCTACTTCAAATATTTAGAAGTAATTAAAAAGTGAATATCAACAATGGATATGCACGGTAACTGTGTACTGAGATACCATCTTTTAGCACCCTGAAAATATTCGAAGAAAAAAAATTGTAATAAGTCATTATTTTTACCAAAATTGAAGTTTACAAGTGCTAACATGTCAGATGATAATGTGAATATTATTTTATATTAAATATGAGAATAAGTTTGACACTGACAAGGTTCTGCAAAGATGAATGTTCTTTCTTATCTTCTACCAATAGTGTTGAAATAATCAGTCCACACACTGGTACTGAGGCATATGCTGAATGGAAGGAGTTCCGGAAGTGTACGTAGCTTTTTAGAGTTAAGATCTGTAATGAACACAATATGATTAATACATACGAACTGGGGAGAAAGAAAAGAAGAAGAAGAACGAGTATTTTAAGTAAGAAGAACAAGAATTTACTACAGAAGAATCATGAAATCTTCTAATTACATTAAGAGCTTTTTTTTTCACAATAAAATAAAATAACATAATTCTCTATTATTGGAGGTTCATTCATAAAATTTTAACATGCTGAGATATAATGAAAGGAAATGGAATATTAGGAACTGATGTTGAGGGAACAGAAGGCAAAAGAGGAGGAGGTTGGAGCTGGTAGATGATGAGAAGCACAACAGCTATAAAAAGGCAAAGATGGGCAGGGGCAGAAGAAGAAGGCGGAAACAACAATATTGTGTGAGGGACCTGCCATCCAGCAGACCAGATGCTGTATAAAACAAAAATAATATCCATGATATAACTGACATGACAATAGGACCCTTCTTACTTTCATGTTAATGAATTGGCAGTTTTACTATAAAATACATGGGCAAAGAACTATTATGAAAAAGTTTCAAGAACTTATTCTCTGAATGTTTCATGTACAGAATTTGGGGTTGTAATGAATTACAAGCAGCAGCTAATCCATAACTCATCATATAAGTCTAAGTTCTTCAATTCTGGATTAATATCTTCTATATGCTTAGGCAATATTGCACATACTGAACTTTCCATCTGTTTGGTGGTCAACCAACATCTCTCCTTGTGGGATATAATTGTACATTGCCTATGGAATTCTTGTGGTATTCATTGTTTACTTGTATCAGCCATTTTGACTTTCTCTTATACATACGTATATAAGAAGTAATATACGGAGTATAGAGAAAGTAATGTAATGCTGTGGAAAATCGATTTCGAGATTTCAATTGAAATACCCGTTTTGGGGTCCCCTGATACCAAAAAGTAGATTTTTTCAAAACATCCATCCGACGTATGTTTACAAATCTAGCACCTAAACCACACTATGATCTTTTCCAAATTGAAAAATGTTTGTCCATCTGGCTCTAGTTGAAGTTTTGAAATTTTGAAAAACATTCTTTAAACTTTTCAGGTACTTTGCATGAAACCCCCTGGACAATTTCAAAATTTTTTCAAAAAATGGATCCAAATTTTTGCTTTAAATTCCTTGTAAGAATAGAGAAATATATACTTATAAAGGTGGCGTAGGTCCCATTTTCACGGTTAACTCTGAATTTTCGAAAATTGCAAGAGTTTGAATTTTTTGGGGTGGTGCAAAAATTTTGAATGGTATTATCTTCCTTTCTCATTTAGATTTTTAAACCACATCTGCTTCCACAGAAAGACCATGCCTTCATGTTGTCTAGGCTTGCAGCTTGGTCGTGATCAGTACTAGGAAAAAAAAGAAGAAAGAAAAAAAAAGGGACCAAAAAGAAAAAAGAAAAATAATGAGGAAAAGGCACAAAAGGCAACAATAGTCACCAGAAACTACAATAGGCCAAAAAGGCATCATGAAAATGTACTAAAACGACCACGGAAGTATACTAATTAAATGATTCCTATTGTTACAAGTCATAAAATAGTAACAATAATAAAAAGGCATTTTGCCAAACTTCCGTGCTCTATTTACAATCTAAATGGGTTATAAACGATATAACATAATATAATAAACAATATATAAGAAAATTAATAAGATTAAGAATAATAATGAGAAGAAAAAGAAGAAATAATAAGAAATCTATTTCCATAAATGTAAAACTGGAATTATTCAACAGTAGTTAGACCAGAGGCATTGTATGCAGCAGAATATCTAACCCTATATAAGAAACTGTTGTCACAGGAACTGGAAACTACCGAATGCGAAATTCTCAGGAAAATCTTGGGCCCAATTTAATTTAGAGAACAGTCCCAGCGACATCATAACAAGGAGATATACAAAAATATTCAAAAAATTATAGACACAATCAGAAAAAGAAGAATTACATTCTATGTACATCTTTCCAACCGGAAGACTCTTCATTTATTTCAAAAAATTAAAAGACCACCAATACATGTTTGAAAAAGAAGTTGAAAAGGACTTGGAGGAGCTCAGAATTACACCAGCTGATGTTACTGAGCGGTCTTTAATGATCAAACTTAAAAAATTCACAGCAAAGGGCAAATCAAAAAAAGAAGACGAGCTATTTGGAGAGAAAACAGAAGCATTGGGCCAAAATGAAAGAGATAAAAGAAAAAAGAAAGAGCTTAAAGTAGAAATAAACATTGTCCATAGTGGCTCATTAATAAAACAAGAAGAGGAGGAAGAGCAAAACAAAGAAGAGGAAGAAGAAGAGAGGGAAGAAGAAGACAGGGAAGAAGGAGAAGAAGAAGAAGAAGACAGGGAAGAAGAGGAAGAGGAGCAAAAAGAAAAAAAGTATGGCAGACACAGCCTCTGTAAACTAATTTCTATGTCCTCTTATTCCAATCATATTCTTTGAGACTTCTGTATTCCGTTGTTTCTCGATTCCTTGTAGACAAGTGCTTTTTGGTCTACTTCTTTTTTCCATTAGATAGTGTCCAAATGCATACTTTTTTTGACCACCTATTACTGGGCATTTGCTCTACATGCCCATACCACCTTAGTCCCTCGATATAATGGTATCAATAATATCAACACCAATATCCATCTCTCCTCTGAAGTCACTATTTGTAACTCTATCCATTCTTGTCAGTCTACAGCATTTCTGCCAGAACTCCCATCTCTACAGCCCTCTACCTTGCCTTGGTGTTTTTTGTTATGCTCCATATCTTTGCTCCATGTAGCATAAAGTCTTTTATGGGTTTATAAATTCTAATTTTATACCTCCTTGTTACCTTCATGCTGTAAAGTTTTCTTGTTGCTACTCTGCCTTGTCCCATTCTATATGCTATTTCATTTTGGCAGCAACTTTTAACATAGTCTCACACATAAATACTCAAATAATTTAGTAATTTTCATTTTCCCAGATTTATATGTGTTCTTACTCCCCAAACTATGATATTCTCAGCCTTTCAGGTACTAATTGTTGGTCCCCCATTTTTCATATCCTTCACTGAACTTTCAGAGAATGTATTTTTTTATGTCCATATTATCTTCGACCAAAATCACCTGGTCATCTGCAAAACTGAAGGTAAAGAGATAATTGTCTCTGACAAGCACTCCCATGGTACAGTATTTTCTTCCCCAATTCGTCAGCACTCAATTCAAATATACTTGAAATAGCATTGGAGCTATGTAGCATCATTAATTCAGGCCCTTACCAATCTGCAATTCCCTGGAAACTTATTTCCCACCTCAACACATGCACTCATAATAATACCGATTTGCATTGCCCTAATGTATGGGCTTTGTACACCTTCCTTCACTACTTACAATTGTGGTGATTTGGAAAGGGAAGCAAGTCCTTGTTCCAGTTCTGAGAAAAACAAAAAAAGTTAATAACATCTACCTACAGTTGGCATCTGGGACATTTATGTTCTACACAAAAGTGGCAGAACTAGTCATTACTGATTGCTTGGGCTGTAACTTCAAATTTGCATTTCTGTGAAAACCGTTTTTATTCCCATTTCCTTTATAAAATATTTATAAAATTTTAAAAATAAAAAAAATAATTAAAAAACAACTTTTTTATTTCATAATTTTTGGACTTATGAAACAGTATAATCATAGAATAAATATATGTGGGATTCTGATCATGACTTTCTGGGTTTCCCACAAGCGGAAGTAGAGAGCGCGAGTGTAGAAGCGGAAGAGATGAGGGAGTTGCTGGAAGACACGCGGGACAGGCAGTGTGTGTAACAACAGGAGGACGGTGCGGATGGTTGACCAGATCCGTGTAAAGAGTTATATCGTAATTGTAGTTGTTAACTTTAAAAACCAAATCCCGAGTAATCTGATTCCCACATATATAATGTCAATTAACATACTGAACTATTTGGACACAAAAAATACTCTTTATTAATAATATCAACCATCTACTTATCATTGATTTCCACTTCTGTGGCTATATCAAAACTTTCTGGTATAATTGATTATATTAATATGGGATGAATTTTACTACTTTTTGAACATCTGTTATTTTCTTTCTGTTGATTGGAAGAATAGCTTAGCCATAAACTTTCTTGAAAGGTTAATCTGGATGTGCCTTCCCTCTTGCTAATATGAATTAGTAATTGTTAATCACAGGAATACACATACTCACGTGCCACAAGGTAACCAAAATATCATGTGTTATGCTTTACACGGAAAAAGTCATACCAGGCTCACAATGACTACTGCCACGATCAGCAGGAGACTGTTTTCTTACAATAATTCAACCACCAGGTTTGAGGTCTATGATGTCCTCAGGGTCTTTTACTTTTGTCATGAAACATTTAGGTGTTTCCTAGCTGATAATACTAGTTCTTCTGAGTGAGGATTAGAAACTACTCCTTGACTTCTTTCTCCTTTCCAGTTATTCGAATTGTTAATTGGCAAGAGAACACATACTTTAAACTGCACAAGTTTAATTTTTACACTGATCTGTAGCTTGAAGAATAACAAAAAAAATGCATATATCAACTCTTTTTATGAAGAAGTGGACTTATTTCTCTTTTAAAATCACTGTTTCAATTTGTGTAGCAGAACATTGTCACATGCCTTTTTTAAACCTATGAAAGCGACATGTGTCTCCATTGCACAGGCAGATTGTCAAGGACTTGTTAAGAGTGGATATATTGTCCATGCAAGTCCTGTCAGCATGAAAACCACTCTCTTCCTTTGAATCATTAAATGTTGTCTCTATATGCTTTTTAAAAATATTTTGCTGTATATTCTTGCTACTGAACAGGTTACACTTACGCCTTGGAAGTTAGAGCAATTGTTCCTATCTCTTTCTTATAAAAATTACTTACATGTGTGTGCCATTTTCCATTGTTCAGTTACATCATTACCATTCATAGACTAAATATATATGCAAGGATTTCATATAGATCATTAGGAGCATTGTAAAATAATTTAATAGGTACTCCTCCTGGACTCAAGGCACTACCATTCTTAACTAATTTCTCTTAAAATTCCCCTCTCTCCTGTCAGCCTTCAAGGTTCTTACCAGTTTCCTTATATTTTTTTCCAGTCAATCTCTCCCACAGCTCATTCTTTCCTCTACTAATAACTTCACTTCTCTGTTCTACCTAGCATACTGACTCCGGACTTCCAGATCATATGTATGCAGCAATTTGTTTTCCATATCCCAGTTCCACCATGGAGTATATTGCTTTTATAATCCACTTCCCTCTTTTCCCAAGGCTTCATGTGCAATTTCTAGGATTTCTCATTCAACAATATTAACATAGAGGGGAAGCACATTTCACTGAGGAAAAATTGATCTCTATCCGGAGCAAATAATGACCCAAACTGCATTCTGCACCTTGCTGTGCTTGCACATATTCCACCTTCATGTTTGTATTTTGTCGGCAGATTCTGTAATCTATTACCAATTTAAGCTGTTGGGTGGGCTGAGCACATCTAACATTTATGAATCTCTCTGTGTATTGTAAATCAAAAAATAATTTGTTATCATAATCAATGAAATGATGAAAAATATTATTAAAGACAATCACATTATGGGGGCTATTTGTGGAATTAATATTTGTTGGATTAAGAAAACATGGTCTGCACATGATCTACCCTATCGAAATCCTATTTGCTCTTTTAGAATGATAGCATCTATTGTTGGTTTCAACCATTATGCTATTATTTTTAATATATTTTATATGCTGCATTTAGGAGCAAATACTCTCCTGTAGTTTTCACACATGGAGTGATTTCTCCTTTTATAAACTGATTTGATCATAGCAACATATTCACGAGGGATTTTCTTGGTTAAAGTTGATGCAAGAATTTACATAATCTAAACATTTGATTATAACAGGTCAAAAAGTGTTTCATATAATCTGATAAAATATTAATTATTAACTCAGTTAAATTTCATGTATAAATGCTTGTAATTGAGAAATAAATAATTCAATTTTTTCCGGACGTAAAATCACAAGCCACCTCTCACACTATCTTCACTTCTTAATACTATCATTTATATAACATAGAAATTATGTTCGTATTTTTAATTCTGCCCGTCTCAAATATTTAAGAAGATGTCTCAGAAAATTTCAGGCAAAATTTCATTCAAAATCTTGCATTTTAGAAATTAGCCAAAATAAAAATAGCTCTCCTGTAAAATAACCGTTTTGTGGTTAATGATAAATGCTTCAATTGTTACCAGGTGTACCGATGGGGGGCTAAAGAAAATAAAATAAAACATTATAAATCTATTATATATATTCTTTACTGGTGTGAATCCATTGCCAGTCCCTCAAAAATGCTTCCATTGGAAATGTTTTAGTTCATACAACAGCAGTAACAACATTTTCCAACATTTGAATAAATTACTTAAAAAGACAATTAACAAGTAAAAGAAGAAATAAGAGCTTAACAATAATATAAGCGAAGTACCTACCAAAATAAAAGAAAATAGACACGAGAAAGAAGCATTACTATTACTCAAAAGAAAAAAATGACAAATAGGTAATTAATATACTCGTACACATTTATGTTTTGCATGAACAGTGACAATCACAGGTAATTTTCATAATGAAAGGAACATTCACATACAAGAATAAATTTTCAAGAAAACCATTTCATATTAAATACCTCACAGTAAATCTAGCTCACTTCACAATGTGTTCTGTCAACATTACCCCAATGGATTGTGAGACATTTTCTCTACTCCTAACAAGATTTGATAGAATTATAATGCTGAATAAGTACAAATCAATTAGCAAACATTTGGCATTAGTAATAAAAAAAGTTCATACTGTAGAGTTTTTAAAAGTATTTTACAATATTATAACATACAATGTTTCGATAGATACACTCATTCTAATGGAAGAGGAGAATATTCCTAATAAGTAATTATAAAGCATTACAAAAAGTAAATTGAAAAATCATATTTCTATTGATATTACATAATCATTTAGAAAGCATGTATGAAATAATTGGAAACATGATTGCTCAGTAATAGTTTTAGTATGTTTCTCAACAATGAAATGAACTGAAGTAGTAACTTAGCAATACCCACCTTATATCATGAAGCAATCTTTTCTTTTCCCTTTCTTTTTTTCTTTCCTTCTTCCTTTCTTTCTTTCTCTTTCTCTCTATCCAGGAACTGAAGAAACTCTTACACAACTTCACTACATCAATCACCTGCAGAGCAAAGACAAAGCACACTATCAGCTTATTCAGTGACCATTACCACTGACCCTCTCTGCCATTAACATCTCCCTTTTACTGAGAATTCTAATTTAAAATGTTAAAAGAAAATATACACTTGTCAACTAAAAACTAATCATCTTTAATAGAATGAATATTTTCATATTGAATATCAATATCTCATATCTCAATTTTTATCAAAAATGAACTTGCTTCTTTAAATGAACATTCACATCTTAACAAATAAAATAAAGAAATACCAGCAGAAACTTTTTTGTTGTTAAAATAGTCCTTGAAAATACTAAAATATTCATATATTTACATTATGTTGAAAAATAAACCAATTATTTTTGGTCTTGTATAAAATTATTTTATAGATATGCGGTACTACTGTGTCTTCAGTACAATGTTAAATATCTATATTACTAATTTTGAATCCGCACACAAAATTTAGGAAAACTATGCAGTCAATGGCCCCGACCCTGAGAAATTTCTATTGTTTCTCTAAAACCTAGAAACTCCCTAAAACTTAGGAAATACAAAAACAGCTGTGTATTATATTATTACTAATTTCCAACACAATTATTCATTACATGTCACTTATGTATCATCAACGTCACCTGTACACAAGATACAAGTGACATTGATGAGAGGATTCGGGGAATTCTGGGGCCTCATGCATCGTCAGAAAATAATGCCTATGACTCCAATGCACAATTTCAAGGTGATGCAGTGCCAGCAGACAAATCAATGTATAGAACTGGAGCTACCAGTCATTGATACTTCCGTTGCACCAAATTTGCTGACACCAATTGCTGCAAAGGATATAGCTTCAGTACTGGTGTCAACACCAGTCGCGGGTAGGCTACCAGTTCGGCAAACAATGAAATGGCATTTGTGCAAATCGCTAGTGCCGGTGCAAAAGCTAGTGCAAGTGCCGGTGCTGGTGCTGCTGCAAGTGCTAGTGCCGGCGGCGCAGTGACTGTCATTAATCTCCACTCCTAAAACGTAGGCTACCTACATACAGTGGCGTTTTCTTTGAATGTGAAATATGTGTGTCAACGTCCAAGGAAATTTAAAAGAATCATTTTTCCTCTTAATTTATTCAGATTTTTGTTCGTTTATTCGTTCTTCCGTGCGACCAGCGTCACATATCGGCACCAACGTTAATTACATTCTGTCGAGCTACGACCCGAATTTAACTTATGTGTGTGCTGACCCCAGCTCACATCCATTTTCGCCCCGAAAATACGAGGCAATTAATTCCAAATTGTGGTTATTAATTAGCAATAAATCATTCGAAGGTTTCCCACTATCTATGACCCGAATTTAACTTCTGTTACATGCTGGCGTCGCATCAAGCCAGCTCACACGCGTTTTCGCCCTGAAAATACATGGCAATTAATTCCAAATTGTGACAATTAATTAGCAATTAAGTAGTAATAAAATAATTTGACATGTTTCATTCCGCTGCGCTGACCTGGCTGTTCCAGCTTGACGCACCTTGCACTCTTGTTATCTCAGCAGGGTTACCTGCAGGTTTTCCAGCTAAGAAACAATTGCAATATTATTCAATAGTCCAGTGGTCACTATAATAGCGCTTTTTGTAATTTACAGCGCAGATATTGATAAAACAGGGAAGCGCCTCTTCCATAATCCACAAAGCCTTTCAATGTTCATTTTTTCACGTTCATTTCCTCGTTGTAATGTGAGATATGTTATATGCCCTCTTGGCACGTGTCATAGGATTTTGCAGTGGAGTAACCAGGTATGGGTACACTGAAAAAAAAAAGGATCCCATAAATCGCAACAAGGTTTCAATTGTTCCACAAATCCTTCCTACGCGAAACGGAAACCTTATTGCTTTATTCCTTTTCCTGGTTACGGCAGCATCTAACACAAAAGACAACCTTGCTGGACCAACCGGCCTGTAATTTCTGAGAGGGTGATGTTACTTCGTAAACGGACCTGTCGACCTCATCAAGCCTAATCATGTTGCAGAGCAGTTGCTGGTCTCAACAGCCAGGTACCTTGTCAGGTTAATTGCGTACTTAATTACTACGTAAAATATACTTTTAAAAAACATTAAAAATCTGTTAAACTATAAACTAATGGTGTTTAAAGCTTACTGTACTTTACAATTGTGTGTAATTGAAAAATATAGTATTTATTTATTTATTACACATATATCACATTATTTCAATTACATAACAGTAGCATGATACGATTATTATGACTATCAACTGAAGAAAACATGTCATTCTCCACTTGACAAACGGGAACATAGTTTATGACGAACTTTAATAACAGTATTATTTTTCGTCTGCGTTGTTACACATGTTGTAAATATAAATGTCAAAAATCAGAGTAATTAGGTTACATATTTATCAGCTACCAGCCCCAAGTCCCCGGCGGGCTCTGTGGAAGTGTGTGTGTGTGTTTGAGGGGGCAGAGGGGGGACAGGAAGATGCGCGCGCGCGCCAAAACCTGTCACAACCTGGCCACAATCCTTTCATTCTAAGAAATATACTGACGTAAACAAATACAAATGTTAGTTCTCTGCATAAGAACTAATTTAAGTGTTCTTTCGTTAAATTAACCATGCATCAAAACTTATGCAACGAGAAAGGAGACCATTGTGAACTGCGTGCATGTTGCCGGGCGATAAGCTGATAGAGCAGACGCTTCGTGCAGATCGACAGGGTCAGGCGCGGATCAAGCACGTGGGACGCGGTTCGTGGGACCGCTGCGCCGTGCCGTCGATCGGCCTGTCAAGACAGCTATTCACTGAACAGTATTCAATTAGTTTAACAATGTCCGAGAGAGTGGCTGGCCCTTCAGTAAGCACAAAATGTACTCGAAGATGCAAAAAGCGCATTGTTCTGCCAGTTTTCAATTCGTCATTGTATAGGAATCCGTAGTTACCGGTGAAGCAAATTGCTGAACTTATATAAAAACGAGTTAACTATCTAACGAATTGAGACTCATCGTGCTGCATTAATGTGAATTGGATTCAGTTGATATATTTTAACAGACGCCAGACTACGGTGCCTAAATTACTTCTTTGAAGTGAAAGTTATTTCATTGAGAGTGAACGGGATATTCGAATGAAGTTCGAAAAAAGAATTAAACGATACTTATATTGCCACAGCCTATTTAAAAGCAAGCAAGAATTGTCAACCGATTTTCTCAGAGAATGGTGGAATAGAATTGTAACTTTAAGGCACGTATATATATTTCTATCATGTGTTGTAATAATATAAATGCATGTATTACATTATGTGCATTTCTATTGGATTTCATGTGCATTTGGCCACTAATCCACATCAAAATTATGTTTAGTGTAAATTAACTGTAAAAGCGTATATCGAACAAGATAAACAATGATTTCGTTTATATTATTGGTTTAAATCCTTTCAATTCAAATTATAATGTTGTTAAGTGGTTATAGAGGGTGCAGCTTCCAAACTCATTATTTTGCATTTATTTGGGCTTTTTTTAATTGTCAAAAAGCACCTACTAAAAAAGAATAAGTTATTTGATAAGTTTTTAATACTTAATTAGGCATTACAAATTGGTATTAAAATGTAAAAAAAATAATATTTACTGTGCTGCCAATGTATTGAAATTATTTTTATAGTCTTGAGAATGTCATTAATGGCAATTAAAAATTGTAGAATTAATTGTTGTGTAGTATTTTCATATGCTACAAGTAAACAGAATTTTGATTATTTTAATTTTTCACTTTTCCCCATAGCACGTCATACGCAGTTTTTAACTGTTTTTTGACGTAAAATAAATAAATAAATAAATAAAATTGAGACTAAAGCTCATCATGTGTGACAGTCTATTAAGACGCGTTTTAATGTTGTTGTTTTTTTATTAGAGAAGATGCTTAATTATCTATTTAAAAACACGGACAATCAAAGGAATAGATATGTAGAAAACATGACACATGTTCTATAAATAACTAAACAAAATAATAGTGCATACTTTAAAATGAAATGAGAAATTGTTGTAAAACACTTTCTATTTTTTATTTTTCTATTTTTTACTATTATCACTTTAATTATATTTTTCAACTATATTATATTATACACTATTGTATTAATTTAATTTTTCAGGTAGTTTTTGGCACAGGTGAAGGAAATTGGTTTACTGATGACAGATAATCATGGATATCATGAACTCCAAATGACAATTGCATACTGTGACAAGATCATGATCATGTATTTCAAGGTGATGAGAATACACATTTTGCTAATTTTGCAAGCATCATGGACTTTGTGATTTCATTCATATTTAACATTCACAAATGTATATACATTAATGGGTCAATTTTGTTAGTGTGTATCATTTTTGACCAGCAAGTTATTTTACAATGGTCATTAGGTAATATAACTAGTGTTATAATGCTGTTATAGTTTCAATGTGTACTATGAGGTTGTGCTCTCAGAATGAATAAGTAACAATAATGAAAAAAACATTTCACATTCCCACTAGAAAACTGTCAAACTCCAAAATACTGCTGCTTTTTTTCCTTTTTCTTTTCTTTTTTTCTTCCCAGAAGGACACTGATTTACATCTAGATTTCCAAATCAAGTTCATGGAGTATGACAATCTGTAATTTTCTTTTGAAAGATTGTTAATTTTTACTTGGATATCTGAGGAAATAAGCTTTAAAATTTTTCATAATTTAGAGTTCTCCACAGTGTGCTGATTGTGGCTTATAGTATGGGTAACATTGGATTCTCAAACATTATGCGATGATTTTGGCTATTTTTCCATTTCAAAATTACCAAAGAAAATATCTCAGATTGAGTTAATGATTGACGGGCAAGGAAATATCATTACTGTTGTAATTGTGTTGAGCTTGATAATTTTCAGAAATATTTCCCTAGCGAAGGGAACAAAATACTTTCCTCTAAAAAACAAATAATCCTCTATAAAACAACTCAATATTATTCGACAGGATTTTTTTGCACTTTAAAATGTTAAAACCTGCATAATATGCCGGTTAAAATTTGACAAAACATGCACAATCAAATTTTAGCTTTGTATTTTTTATTGCCTTTTGTAACAATGAACAATAAAAAAATTTCTAAATTTTACTTAGTCAAATTCATCCCTTTGTCAGAAATGAATGTTTTTGAAATTCTTCTGCAGTACTTGATATAATTGGAACATATTTCTAAGATGAAATTTGAGCCAAAGGGTGTGGTCAAATTCTGCATTTTCTGCTCTTGAACCACAATTTTTTTTAAACACTTTGAGAAGTTGCAAATCAGAATTTGAATTTATTTTAATTTTTCCTTACAGTCAACTCAATTCAACAATAATTTCTTAATTTTTAATGACTTCACTGGAGGTAATTTTGCTATTTCCAATTTCTAAATTGTTATCAGCAATTTCCCAAAATTTAATACAATATACATATTTATTTTTTTACTTGTATTTTATAGCAATTTATTTTATTTTTTCGCATGCAAGTGGACTAGGGTCTGCATTTAATTATTTCCCCTCCCCAATGTCAGTTACCAGTGATACTCAGTTACGGCTTTCTGTATATGCATTATTCTTTGTGACTTAATTATTTGGCATAATTTTGCAATTGTTGCACACAGATTGTGTACTTGCTTTGGAAATTTAGCATGTATTCTGAAGGATTAAAATTTGTAGTAAAACAATAAACAATGAAAACTGCTAGTATCTAACAAGATATGCATAAATTATAATATTTTAATAATATAATAATTTAGTAGTAATTAAAGTACCCAACATACTAGATAGAAGTCTTAAAAATGCAGTATTAATTGAAAAAAGTCCAAGTTTGCCAAGAAAGATATTTACAACTCTCCATAAAGATTATATGGCACATGTATTTGCATGGAAACTCTGTCTCTAAATATCACACAGTAGATACAACTCGCCTGACACTAACGTTGTGTAAGACTGGCCAAGACAATTTATAAGTTATACTTTTAAATATGTTAACATTTTTATTGTCTCACAACAATGACAAAACTAAATGAAATGATTAAAAGAATATTGTTTTATCTATGTTAAGTACATCCATTAAAGCAATAATTCAGTGTAGAAAACACGATAATTGGGTTTTCTACTTCACCCTTCAAAAAAATCACTAATGATAGCAGCAAAAACCTAAAAAGAGATGACAATTCTTTTGGGGGTGCACTGTGGTTGTTTGGTTGTTTTTCACTTTATCAGGTTCCACTACATATGAGTTTTCAGGAACACTATTAGTTAAAGAATACTATTATACATCATTATTATTATTATTACTATTACTGTTATTACTATTATTATTACTATTACTATTATTACAAATTGACGACATATTTGAATGATCTTGGCTGTCCAGCTGACGCCGCGTCGAAGGCTGTGTTGCCGACGTTTCCACCATCTTTCCGTGGTTTTCCTCAGGGCTGGTCTGTACCAGCCGTCCGTACCAGTCTGTACCAGTCGAGACTTGCCCTGAGGAAGTCCACGAAAAGATGGTCGAAACGTCGCCAACACAACCTTCGACGCGGCGTCACCCGGACAGCCAATATCATTCACATGACGCCGGCCGCGGAAGCCTACGACTTCACTGACCACATATTTGTTAGAACAAAATCAAATAAAGTGTATGCAACTGTAATTAATACCAAGATATCAGATCACTATCCTATACCAATGTCACTTACGAGACAGACTACACAAATGGAACACAAATACTCGCAGGTACATTACAAATATGATGACAAAGGGATTGATAGAATGATTAAAAGTCTAAACTGGTCACAATGTGACAACTCGGATATTAACATATTTGTTAATAATATTGCAGACAATTTCAATTCAGTATATAAAAGGTACATCAGCACGTATTGTGCCTGAAAAATTAGATGATTCATCATTAGAGAGGAACAAAGGCTGGATGAACAATGAATTGCTTATAAAAGTTAAAGAAAGGGATCGTCTGTTTAAGAAATGGAAATCAAATAAAAATAACAGCTCGTATAGGCTTCAGTATTGAAAATATAGGAATAAGTTTAATAATGAAATTAGGAGAGTTAAATTGTTTTATGAAAGGAAATTCGAAAGCAAGACAAACCTAAAAATGATACGGTATGAAGTAAACAATATCTTAAATAGAAAGAAAAATAAGTGTACTCATGAACACATACTGCACACATTCCCTAATATGAAAGCAGACACTTTAGCTGAAAAATTTACCTCAAATTTTGTAATGCAAATAGATAATAGAGTAAAGGTAAACATAACAAATAGCATGGCCATGGAAATATTGCTACATGAAAAAATAGTTAACTTCTATACGCCATATTCTACAGCTGATAACAAAAGAAATATTATCACCAGAGAAATTGATGTTAATAAAGCACCATGCAATGATGGTATTCAAGCAACATATCATTAGAAATTCAGATATCCTCAACGATGTCACCACCAGGCCATCCACATAGGATGATCAGAAGTGGACAATTCCCCCAATGCTCTCAAAATATCCATTGTAAAACTCATCTACAAAACAGGAGTTTCAACTGATATTGCAAACTATAGACTTATTTCCATTTTATCAGTAATGAAAAAAAAAATAGTAGAAAAATATATTGTTAGTAAATTAAATAAGTATTTCTCTGAAAATAATAATATAAATGAAAATCAATATGGTTCCCAAAAAGGAAAAAGGACTGAAAAGCTGATGGTTTAAGTCACAAACTATGTTTACTGTCACCTCAACAAAGGCCTTGGAGTAATGGCTGCTTTTGTAGATTATACAAAAGCATTTGACACGGTAAACCACCAGCTAGTATAGTATTAAATAAACCACCAGCACCATAGTATTAAATAAATTGAGTCATATAGGAATAGAGAATACCTATTTGAAACTATTTGAAAGTTACTTGCAAAACAGACAATTTTTAGTAAAAATTATTGAAGCAAGTAACACATAATATAAAATATGGTGTGCCACAAGGCAGCTGCCTTGGTCCGGTTCTTTTTATAATATATGTAAATGATATCTTTAATGCAGTAAACAAAAAGTGTTAAATTTATGCAGACGATGTAATAATCTTATACTCACACAGAAATCATAATGTAATGAGAAATGCAATGCAAAATGAACTCGATAATTTAGCTAAATGGTCAGTTGACAATTTATTTGTAAATTCTAAAAAAAACAAAAATCATGTACTTTAAGACACCCCATATGCAATATGTACTCTTTGAACAAATTTTTATGCACAATATAAGGTGTTTAAATGACAAACATCCAAAAACTAATTGTGAGAAATTAGAATATCTCTATTTCTCTCCGACTCTCTCCGACTCTCTCCGAGTCTCTCCGTGTCTCCGAGTCTCTCCGTGTCTCCGAGTCTCTCCGTATCCGTGTCTTAGACATTCTCATACACATTTTAATTCCAATATTATTGTTCGTACACAATCCATGAACTTTAACCAACGCCTACTTCACTACAGATTTTTTGGTTAAAAAAGTTTTATAATTGCAATTGTTCTTACGTTTACAAAATTTTCAAAAATTGCAAAATACTGTCTTTCCTGAATCGATAGAAAGCTTCTAAGGAACTATTTTAAAGACAATAAAATTCAAAGACCAAGTGTATATTTATCATTAAAGTTACAATTAAACTAAATATTAAGCAATCAATTTGCATCTCTTGTCAAAACTGTAATTTTGCAATATTCAACTCGGGGACAATTTGCGATCACTCATTGGCAGGAATAGCGCACATTTCAGAAGTGTTTATAAAATGGTTAATTGTTGCAAAATTGTTAATTCAGTTTTCGGATGTTGGAACATTAGGGAACCCTTCCCACTTAAGAATTGTAAAAATTGAAAATTGTTTACAATTTACAAATTTTGCAATTCTTTTTATTCTCTCATCTCAATTGCCTTTCAACAAACTGTAAAATTCCGCAATCCGATCGTCGCTGTCGCCATTCATTTTGGAGATATGCAATAGTTTATAGGAAATTAACACACACACACACACACTCACACACACACGCGCGCACACACACACACACACACTCACACACACTCACACACACTCACCACACACACACACACACCACACACACACACACACACACACACACACACACACACACACACACACACACACTCACACACACACACTCCACACACACACACTCACACACATCACACACACACTCACACCACACACACACACTCACACACACACACACACACACACACACACACACACACACACCACACACACACACACACACACTCACACACACACACACACACACACTCACACACACTCACACACACACACACACAACACACACACCACACACTCACACACTCACACACACACTCACACTCACACACCACACTCACACACACCCCACTACACACACACACTCACACACACACTACACACACACTCACACACACACACACACACCACACTCACACACACTCACACACCTCACACCACACTCACACACACTCACATCACACTCACACACACACTCACACTCACACTACACACATATTCATTCTTGTATTATGACACAAACCAAAAACAATGGTCCATACAATCAAATTACAACCATTAAAAAATTAAACCACTAAAATTAATTACAGGAATAAAACCATTACATTAAAATAAATTATCAATAGTATGAAATTAATACACTTTTTTCTTCTTTTCCGTAGAACACTTTACAAGCAATTAATTGACAATGAATTGCATTAATATGAATTCAAGACTATTGTAGAACTTAATAATATTGAATACAAATGAAAGAATACTATGAACATAGTAATTACAATAATAATTCTACTGAAACTAAACTAAAAATACTACCTAAACAATAATATATTACACTTCATTATTTACATGGGCGTTGGTCAAAATAGTATACCTCAGGTGGGATTATTTATCCATTCACATAAACACCTATGTTGTGAGGCGAACATAAAGCACATGAACAGAAATAATGAGGAATGGGAAGAAGCCAAAAAAAATATGTATAATTTTTTTTCCTTTTATTAGTACAATGGAATCATTAGTATGAGCACAAGGTGCACATGGTTGTGAAAATTAAGAAGTCAAAATAACTAACGTATGGTTGGTAGTAACAGACTGGCAATGGGAAATCTATTGAATTGTTAGAATAAATATCATCCTGTTATTTGGAATTAGATTTGTGGGAACTATTTTGTTTATTAATAAGATTCACATATATTTTGCTAAAACTCTCTGTATCAGTTTTTTTGTTTACACTATTATGCTTCTTGATATGAATTATTTCTTTGATTTATCTTTTTTTGTAATGAACTTCTTTGTCCACAATCTGGAAATGTCAGAAACAACCAGTTTGTAGATCCTTTTTACTTCTGACCAAGCTCCATTAACCTGCCTTTAATAGATCATCAATTCTTAGGATAAGACTTCTTCTTGTAATTTAAATTGCTTGTTGTGTACTTTTTGTGTAGTTATTTACAGTAAATGTGTTATTGTATAGATATTACAGTATGTTCTTGTGAAAAGAACTAGCATGTGTTATTGTTTGTCAGATTCTCTCAATTATTTCCAAAAGAAAAAGAAAAAGAAAAAAAGAATAAAAATTTTAGGGACTGCAGTTGTATGCAATATGAAGTAAAGGAAATATTAGGTAGAAATGTGATATATTTTAGGATCATTGCATTGCTATCCCACAAGTACTAAAAAAAATTGTTTACACAAAAGACATTTTTTTAGTCATTTAAAAAATATTAAGATTCTTGTTAGGTCTTATAAAAGTTATTTTCTTTTGTAATTAATATTTTTTCTTTCAAAATTCTTACATTTCTTCCAATCTCACTTTTGGACCACAAAACGTGTTGGCTGAACCATTTTGAATTTAAACACTGCGAGACCTGCAATAATAATTACAAGTTAATAATAAAAAATTACAAGTTCAATAAAATTACTTTTCTTTTCATCCTTGCCTTTTCCCATTTCTAAGAGTTCAGCGCTAATAGGAGCAGGTTCATTTTTGTTGATTATTCAGTCTGAAGTCCGTTTCTTAATGCCAACCATAAGTGCAAAATACATTTAAACAAAATGGATTTAAATTTTATCTCTTTTATCATATTTCATGTCCTAAAGGAGTAAGCACTGCAGGTAATACTTTTATTACAGGAGGCAATTAGCTTGTTTGAAAATGTTCATGTGCACACATGTATGTTTTTACTATGAGAAAATTTACAGTATTCTCAGATAGAAAACTGGTATCTTACATTTCAAGATCTCTTGGAACTGAAATAACCTAAATAAGTTTGGATTCATTGATTTTTTTTTTTGTCCTAGGGCCGTGAATGAGCTCTTACTTGTTGCTGTGGAATGTTCTTTGTGAAAATTATAAAAAGATAATGTAAATAATTATTTCAACCACAATGTAAGCATTTATTTCTTTGTATCCATCAAGTGTTCATTTCTCACATGAATTTCCCAAATTTGTCTATTTCAATTTTTTTCACATTTGTTCATATTCCTGTTTGTGGTTTTCATGCCAGGGAAGCTAAGCTGATTACAGTAATTGATTTTCAATGTTTTAATTTATTTGGACCATTGTCCTTCTCGAGTCATTTGCAACATGTGGCATACAACATTCAATATGTAAAGATTAAAATTGATAAATTAGTTTCATGAATTGTAAAACTTTTAACATTCACATATTGATGTGTGTGATACAAGTTGCGCAGTTGTGCAAGTACAGTTGTGCAATACATGTTGCAAATGACTTGGTGAGACAAAGGACCAAATAAATTAATAAAAGACATGAATTAACAACAGTTGTATTTAAAAATACTCTATATTATTGATTTGTTTAATTTGGTGTTTTTTGTTTGTTTTTTTTTTGTTTTGTACGGTAGGGGTCTTTAAGAGAGTACCTACTTGATGCTTTTAAATGTTAGGGGTGAAAATATTTTGTAAAGTAATATGACTGAAATTTTTTCAGATTTAATTTTTATTTATCTAATTAAATCTGAAAAATTTGCAATAAAAAATCTAATAACTTCAGTAAGTGCTTTTAGTGTCTAGTTTTCAAAAAATTGTTTTCATATTTGTGGTTTTAAATTGTTTTGCTCTTGCACGAATTTATACAATTCTGCGAAATTGTATAAATTATTGACTACAAAACCAACAATTTAAAACTATAGGTACGAATATAAAACAAGGTACATGCAAACAAGAGTTAATGCAAAATTTTGCGTTTTTAGTATAAACATTTATGTAGGAACTGTGGCTTAAAAATATGGGTTGTGGAACCTCTCACCGAAGTTCCGAGAGAGTCAATCACGAACTGGGAACATTTTGTTGTTCAGAGGACTACGTGAACAAGGGAGTCAGGAGACACAGCTGTGGTTCAGGGCACCATAAGGGGCCACACACGGCGCCTACCACAAAATAACGTCACCCACAAAAATAGTTGGGCCAAATATTACTATTGATTCTGGGTGGCAGAACGTTTTTCAATGTACGGCAACCAGTTCTTTTTAAAGTGTAGGGGCGTATTTTGATGACCTAAAAGATCGCCAAAAATTATTAATAAAATGCTCTTATAATAATTTTAAAATGCACTAAAAGCAAAGAAAAAATGACGTAAAACATTTGATGAAAATCAGTTCAGATGAACAACCCAAGCTGTTGGAGCTAATGTAATCGAGACTTCCTTGTTTCGTTCAAGTGAACTCAGCTTGCAAACCTTTGGTTTGGACTGGGTTAGGAAACCTTTGTCTTTAGTTATCGTGAAATCCACCGAACCGACAATGGCGCTGAAGGCGGCACAGGAATCTTGGATTACAAACAACTGCTTACATTACAATTTCTGTGCGAAGAAATTGAATGTGCTGCACTCAAGAATTCTGTGAAGAACATTTGTTGCATCTCGTAAATACTATTTAAAGAAATCACCATAAAATAGATGAAATCGGGGAAAATGCACTAAAAATGACGCGAAAAGGTAAAATATGACTTATTCGCCGAATTCGACAAAAAATAAAACTGAATTCGACCTAGCTGAAAAGCTAGTGTCAAAAATCCTGCCGCCGTCAGGACTCGAACCTAGACCTCGCGGTCACAGGCGCTGCAGTGACATCAGTTGATGCACTGCGCTACCACTTCCGGTGTGTCACATGATGACAAAATGTACAACATGAACGGAAAATTCGTCTATTCCAAGAATTGAAATGAGCTTTCTGTTTGTTTAAGCTCATTTATTTTTGTAGAAATCAGCGTTGGAAGCCCCAATTATTACCGCTACGCTTCTACTCAGGTCCATCAAATTGGCCCGGTCACCCCAGCAGAATGAAACCAAACTATTGCCTGAATTTGTTACTATAGGCGGGCTATATCAAGCTAGCATGCCCACCATCGCAGAATCAAACCCAACTAGAACCAGCATTTTTTAATGTGCCTTCCACATTAAAAGTGTCTTTAATGGTTTCCGTATTTCCTCCTAAACATAAATTATTCTATGATAATGATGACACTTTCCTTCTATTTTATATCTCGCATAATACTTCTATGCGGCAATAATAGTACATTATGAAACGATGATATATTAATACCCACATTACATCGAGTTTCATACGGTACATTTTGTACGATTATGGTAAATTTTATAAGTTGAACTTTTACATTGAAATGTTTCGTGGCAAGTTGGCATGCAGGATTCAGCCACAGCCACCTAGTGGATAGCTACCCTTCCCTGCCGCAGGTGGCTTTGGTTTGCAAGTCCACCTGCGAGAGGTTACAAACGTGGCAAAAATTCCAAGGTCACCATTTTCGCTTTTTGTCTTACTTCTCGGGGTGTCAACTGAACCTGTGATTCGCTAGACATTTCAAACTAAAAAATTGGCCGGCTTTTAAGGGCAACCACACAGCAGCAACATATTACACAAAATGATTTGCACGTTCTAATCTTAACGTCTGACAAATGTTCCCTCCAACACTACCACTGCGCTAGTCAAATAGGAGTAAAGTTAAATTACGATCCAATTTATTATAAATAATAATGCACGTAAAAATTACTAAGAATAAAATAAATTAAAACTGAGAAGCATGATATATTAAATGCAATTTTGATGTTTACAATCAAACAATACATTTACTAGAACGATTCTCAATGATTAATTGTGAACATTTGGTTTGTAAACTTCTCTATGCTTGGCCAAGAACCTGTATCATAATGAAATCTTTATCTTAATTAGTAGAATGATGCAACGGGTTGCAAACATCAAATGGCAGAATTATACAATGGGAGCAGAAGAAGACTGGCTTGTAACTGTTTTCCCTTTACAGTACACACTTATTTTTCCACTGGCCATCTCTAGAAGTAAGATTTTGGAAAGGTATAAAATTTACTTCGTATGAAACTATCTTCGATAATTGAAATCACTTCTTGAGTTTCTCATAATAAAGTATAATTTACAAATGCTAAAAATGCAATTTAATGCATGAATTAAACATTACGTTAGGTTTTAGTCTTATGAGACACATGGATATTTTAGAGTAACATATAATATTTACCTGTAATTTTGCCTGAAGCAAAATTCTAGCTTCCTCTCGTAAGGATTGTCCAATTGAAAGTTTACCATCCCTTTCACTGTATCACAGAGTGAGCAAAGCTTTTAGTGAAATTTCTTCTTCAACGTAGGTTCGATTCCTAGTATTTTCTTTCTTTTTTACTCAATAATAATTAGCAATATGAAGTTCTTTTCACACTATTTTGTTTACTTCCACATTGCTGTGGATTTTAGATTATTTATGTAGCCCTTAAAAAGGCCGTTTTCACTATCCAATAAGAGTAACAAAGCCATCGTTCACTATCACGGCTTTAAGGCGAGGTTCACTACGAGGGCGTGAAGCAACTAACGTATCTGGATAAATGGGACAATTGGATATCTCCTCCTATGCATCAATCACAACGTCTGAAAGAGTATCTGTCGTGGAAGGGTGTAGATCTGGCCAATTTTCTGCCATGCCACGATTCGTCTTGGCCACATTTTCAATTGCATTCAGGTGAGCTCCGCGAGGAGATCGGTTCAGAAACTGTATTTACTCCTGCTGTGCAAGCCATTCCTGTACCAATTCACTTTTTTGAACCGACGAGTTACGTTGAAAATTCACTTCTCCCTCCGGACACATTTGTCTCTCTGACGGAACAATAATATCTCGCAAGATATAAAGATATTGAATGCTGTTGAGGTGACTGTGTATTCTGTGGAGAACTCCAATGCCAGAACTCCATCCCCAACACATCACAGATACTCGCCCAGAATGTGCACATATTCCGGATATGACAGGTCCCCCGAGGTCTGTACTCTCGAACAAGCCCGTTATTGGCAGAGGAATAAGAACTTGTCTGAGAAAATTACATTTCGCCAGTTAGGATGCACCTGGTCCTCAGCAAATGCCAACCTGGAGTCTATGGTTCTCGGAGAGCCCCTCCTTAATCGCTGCACCGCAGGACCGACGTTCCGTCCTTACGAGGTTCCTAACAGTTCTCGACCAACCAGGAAAGTTGGTGGCACATTTCAACTGAACCGAATTGAAGAATTCTCTGTAGCCTGGTTCACCAATTCGGCGTCTTGGGCTTCGGTAGACACACGCCACAGCCCGGAAACAACACGTCTTCCCACTTCCCTTGTTTGTAGATACTGCCGGTAACATTTACGTGCAGTATCGGGAGGTTCCCCGTACCTACGCACGTCTCCGAAGCAGATTCGCATATTCAACCAACGCCACGAACCGCTTCTTTACAGACCGATCATACCGCGACATGGTGAAAGAATGAGGTCTAGAGTCCACGGCACGTCGAGTCGCAGAGCTAAGAAACTGGAAATGCACGATGGGCCGCTTCCATCCTAAGGGGAATGATCAATAAATGGAGTAATTTCTGAAGTTAACGCACATTAGCGTTGTGTAGCGGTTATGGACTGTGTTCTGAAATAACTCAGCATCATGTTGGATCCTTGCAGTACTTTCGAAATTTTAATTGATAAAACGTTATTTATAATACATTCAGTTCTTACTTTCTCGTATACATACATATATACGGAGTAATATACGTAGTATAGAGAAAGTCATATAATGTAGCGGAAAGACGATTTCGAGACTTCAACGGAAATACACGTTTTGGGGTTCCCTAATACCGAAAGTGTTTTTTTGTTTGTTTTTCAAAACTTCCGTCTGTCCGTAAACACTACTAACGCCTAAACCACACGTATGATCTTTCCCAAATTGAAGAATCCATATGGCTCTAGTTGAAGCTTTGAAATTTTGAAAAAAAATCTTTAAAATTAGGGGCTACTTTACACGAATCCCCCAAAAAATTTCAAAATTTTCTCGAAATCAGAAACTTTTTTTTAATTTCCTGAAAGAATGGAGTAAAATACTCTTATGAAGGTGGCATTGGTCCGAATTCCACGGTTAACTGAATTTTCGAAAATTTTAAAAGTTTGAATTTTTTCCGCTTTTTCTTACAACTACAAAATTGAAGGTAGAGATTTTTCTTTCAAATGAAATTTGTCGACAATAAGTAGTTCTTTTATTAAGATCATGTGCACTTTTTCAAAAATTTTCGTAGTTTTTGTGCAATAGTGCGTGCAGTATTACAATTAAAAAAGTATAAATACAATATTTCTTCGGAAACAGCTCCAAATTTTTGCTTTAAATTTTTGGTAAGGGTAGTGCTAACTGTACCCCATACGATGACAAACGCCATATTGTTCTAATCGTTTGTTTTACTTTTTTTAAACTATTTTTTTAATTGTCTCTCACCTCTCGTTAATATTTAGAGTCGATTTCCTCACATTATTATATTTCTGAGTACATGTGCTTTCAATAATGTCATATAAAGTTTCTCAAAAACTCAACAGTTTTCTGTAAAAATGAACTCAAAATTCCGCATTTTCAGAAACGTCCATTTTCTCAAAATTGTCTCATACTTTTTTCTTCAAATTTTTCCAGTTGATAGTGTTAACTACAGTTTATTATATTTTATTTTACGTCAAAAACAGTTAAAACTGTGTATGACGTGTTAAGGGGAGAAGTGAATTCTGTGCACAATTTCAAAATTCTGTGATCCCTACACCAAGTCATATACTACTTGAATTTTGAAAAAAAGAAAAAAAGGGCTCCCATGTAATAAAATCTACTTTCAAGGATAAATAAGCAATAAATGTTGGTCTCTGATCCATATTGTATCCATTTAATATGACGTAAAGTTCATTTTGGTGTATTCTTTTGTTTTTTTAACAAATTACATAAATGTAATTTTTTAAACATCTATCACGCGGTTATTATGCTCATTTTCACAAATTTGTATACATCATTGAATTTCTGAGTGGAAGATCATAAAATTACTTCAAATGAAATTTTTCGAAAACTTTTAAAAGATTCCTGTGCAAAACACTTTCAAATTTTGCATTTACACTAACAGATTTCTTAACTAGAGGTGCTACATAACGATACAGACTTTCTCGTATCAAATTTTTCTAATTTCCAAGGTGTGGTCTGGCTTTAAGGTTTTCCTCAATTTTTTGGCCAGTTGCCATCTATCGTCGCTCAAAGTACATTTTTGGATATTTTTTTAAAACTTTTTGCTCGCCTAATAGTACAACCGAAATATTACGTCAAGAATATTCAAAAAGAGTAAAACCTCGTCCTAAATAGAAATTTTCCACTAAAAAATTTGACGCAGTTTTTAAGAAAACGGCAATTAAGCATCATTGTAAATGCAAAATTTAAAGCTATTTCATAGGAATCTATTGAGTTCCCAAAAACCTTCATTTGACGTCATTTGAAGCACTTCCACTCACAAATATAATTATGTATACAAATCGATGGGAACTATTATAGAATTTTACTTCCAATATAATCTGAAATTTCAAAAAAATTTAATTTCGATAATTTTTGAAAAAAAAGAATACACCAAAATAAACTTTATATCATATTAACAGAGCTATTACCACTATCCGTTGGAAAAATTTGAAGAGAAAATTTGGAGGCATTTTTGAAAAAATTGTGTGCGAACTTTTCGAGCTCATTTTTACAGAAAACTATTGAATTTTTGAGAAACTTGATTGGATATTATTTAAACAACTTGTCCTCATAAGTATGTAAAGAAGTCGACTGTATTGTAAATTTTACCAGTGTGAAAGACAATTAAAACAAATTACATTTCTTTAAATTTTTGAAAAAAACAAAAGAATAGTGCAATATGGCGTTTATGTCATCGGATATGGTGCATTTCGTACTGCCCATACCAAAAATTTGAAGGAAAAAATTTGAGCAGTTTTTGAGAAAATCTTGTTTTTGTTATTTTTTGAAATTGCAAGTATTTCACGCTCTATTGCAAGAAAATGATTAAAATTTTGAAAACGTCTACATGACAACGAAAGAATTATTTACAGCCAAAACTTCATTTTAAGGAAAAATCTGTCTCATCAATTTTGTAGTTGCAGGAAGACGCCGAAAAAATTCAAACTTTTGCAATTTTCGAAAATTCTTAGTTAATCGTGAAAATAAGACCTATGCAACCTTTACAAGTGTATTTAACTCTATTCTTACGACAAATTAAAAGAAAAAAATTGTTTTGCCGTTTTTGAGAAAATGTTGAAAATATACGTGGGGTGCATGTATAGTACCCCCGAATTCTAAAGAATGTTTTTCAAAATCTCAGATTCAACTAAAGCAAGATCTACCGAGGTTTCTTAAATTTGGAAAGGAAAGTACGGGTAGTTTAGGCCCTAGGAGTTTTCACGGGCAGACACAGACAGACAAACACACACACACACACACAGACACACACACACAGACACACACCGACAGATAAACAGACAGACAGACACACACACACACACACACACAGACAGGGGTCCAAGGGGATGTGATGCGATTACAAGTCTCGCTGAAGAGACTCCTAGCCTCTCCAACCCAACTCCGCTCTCACCTTCAAGAGGTGGACCCTGTCGAGTCGAGTAACCCGTGCTAAGATTGTGGTAACCAATCCCTTCGGCGATACGGGTCGATCAAGAGACGAGAGAAGGAGGTTCTGACAAGTCACCCTGTCGGAGTGGCATGTAACCGCCGTACTGGAGCGCCCCGAAAGAATGTCGGGACAGACCAACGGACACACACGCAGACAGACAGACTGACTGACACACGCAGACAGAGAGACGGACACACACGCAGACAGAGACGGACACACACGCAGACAGAGACTTGACTGACACAGACGCAGACGCAGACAGACGCAGACAGACAGACGCAGACGCAGACAGACAGACGCAGACAGACAGACGCAGACAGACGCAGACAGACAGGACGCAGACGCAGACAGACAGACGCAGACAGACAGACGCAGACAGGCAGACGCAGACAGACAGACGCAGACAGACCGACGCAGACAGACCGACGCAGACAGACAGACGCAGACAGACAGACGCAGACAGACAGACGCAGACAGACCGACGCAGACAGACCGACGCAGACAGACCGACGCAGACAGACCGACGCAGACAGACCGACGCAGACAGACCGACGCAGACAGACCGACGCAGACAGACCGACGCAGACAGACCGACGCAGACAGACCGACGCAGACAGACCGACGCAGACAGACCGACGCAGACAGACCGACGCAGACAGACCGACGCAGACAGACCGACGCAGACAGACCGACGCAGACAGACCGACGCAGACAGACCGACGCAGACAGACTGACGCAGCAGAGACGCAGACGCAGACAGACTGACGCAGACAGACTGACGCAGACAGACTCACGCAGACGCAGACAGATTGACGCAGACGCAGACAGATTGACGCAGACGCAGACAGACTGACGCAGACACGCAGACAGACTGACGCAGACGCAGACAGACTGACGCAGACGCAGACAGACTGACGCAGACGCAGACAGACTGACGCAGACGCAGACAGACTGACGCAGACGCAGACAGACTGACCCAGACGCAGACAGACTGACCCAGACGCAGACAGACTGACCCAGACGCAGACAGACTGACGCAGAGCAGACAGACTGACGCAGAGCAGACTGACGACGCAGACGACTGGCAGACGCAGACAGACTGACGCAGATGCAGACAGACTGACGCAGACGCAGACAGACTGACGCAGACGCAGACAGACTGACGCAGACAGACTGACGGAGACAGACTGACGCAGACGCAGACAGACTGACGCAGACGTAATTTTGTTAGGGCACTCCCCCCTGCGTTGCGATTGGCTACAGCGAGTGGAGTTCCACACGCACCGCTACATGGTAGGACGCAGACAAGGGCTGCCTAAGGCTGCGTTTATGTTGGAGCAGCGATAAACGATGAGAGCGACGAGAGAGTAGGTGTTGCGAAATCGCAGCGCTGCTGTGTTCATGTCGGACAGCGCCACTCCGAATCCACCAGAGACATCTACAGGACATTCGGCGAAACTAACTTGTCAATTCAATACCAACCTTATGTAAATCACCCGCCATATTTACTTCAATTGGCTTAGGAACTTTTGGTTACCGTTTAAGTTGAAGCGCAGTAGGAGTCAACCTCAACATCATTCCCATATGCAATGGAAGCATTACACCTTAAGTATTTTTCTTGGCTGGATATTGGCATGCTTGGTGAGAGAGATGTGTGACTTCGCAGTCTGCAACATGCAGCAAGCAGCTGTGTGCAGCCCGCGAGAGAGTTAGTCCTAGAGCGTACGTATTTCGAAGTTTTTATACTGCGAGCGAATTTAATAGTGATTTGTTTTGGAAATGTATTGTTATTTCATATTCTTCTTGGCGTTTTCATCGATGCGTCGTCATTTGACGAAAAACTCTTCAATGAATGTGATGAGGAGAATTTTAGAAAGTCAAGACACGTAAAAAATTGTCTAAAGTGATATCCTGCCTGAAGTTGCGATGATTATAGAGGTAAGCTGCCATGGCTACAATAATGAGTGTTAATGCACATTAGTGTTTATGGAAAATTAAGTGTCATACATTATTATTATTATTATTATTATTTATTTGCGTCAAAAAAACAGTTAAAAACTGCGTATGACTTGCTATGGGGAAAAGTGAAATGTGTGCACATTTTCAAAATTCTGCGATCTCTACACCAAGTCATATACTACTTAAATTTTGAATTTTGAAAGGAAGAAAAAACTCCCATGTAATAAAACCTATTTTCAAGGATAAACAAGCAATAAATTTTGAATTTTGAAAGGAGAAAAAACAAAAACTCCCATGTAATAAAATCCATTTTCAAGGATAAATAAGCAATAAATTTTGAATTTTGAAAGGAGAAAAACAACAAAAACTCCCATGTAATAAAATCTATTTTCAAAGAAAATAAGCAATAAATTTTGGCTCTTATTACTTCCTGCCCGACAACATGGAAACGATAATTTGAATAAATGTATTTCCCACTGAATTCTAGAAGACGTGCACAGAAATGAAGTTACATTTATGTCCAGAAGCAAACAAGGGCCATCTCAGCATTTGCTCAATGGATCAGGAAACTGGACGAAAAACCTGATCGAGATGGGGTCATTGACCCGAAGCTGTAGTACAATAGTTGTTACAGGTTGTTTATACTCATTTATACAGTCCAAATGGTAAATAATGCATTATGTATCATTGTTAAAATTAATGTTCCTTTTCTTGTGATGCTCAGTATAGTCTCTAATTGTATAGAAACAGTTATGCAGCAGAAACGATTTCACTTGGGATTTAAACTTTTCTATTGAATTTAATCGTTTAATGTCATCTGGCAAACTATTGTAAAATAATGTACATGTATTGTATGTGAATTTTTGTAATGAGCTGTTGATACTGTCACCTGATGAATATGATTTCTACGTCGAGTGTTATAGTAATAGACTTCGCATTTTCTGAAAATATATTCCGCCCTTGAGCAAGTCATTTTTACAAAACCACTGACTCGTAAATAAAAGACACGGTAATGGTAAAATTCCTAGATTAATGAAGAGAGGCTTACATGAATCACGTGGGTGGGATTTGGTTATTATTCGTACAATTCGTTTTGTAATCTAAAAGTCTGGAGCTATAAGATGTATTTCCCAGAATATTATGCCATATCTCAGGCGGGAATGAACATTCCGAAGTATACACAACGAGCAGTATGAAGGCTGACTGAATTTGCAAGAATTCTGAACATCAGTCAATGGTACACTGATGTTACCTTAACATCTTTTTTAATTCATTTAAATGGACGTTCCATTTAAGGTTTGACTGAATTGAGGACCTAAAAATTTTGTTACCTTAACATCAGTCAATGGTACACTGTTCATTTTCAATGGAGCACAGAATTGTTTATTTGAAATAGAAAACTGCATTAAAACCGTTTTCTTTTCGTTTACTATTAATTTGTTATTTCGGAACCAATTTGAAACATCTGATATTGTACTATTTACGGTTTACATATAAACATTACGGTCTACATATAAACATATTTACATTGACTGTTAAAGAGTATATTTCCAGCAGGGTTATAATTATAGTATACCATTTAGTATTGAGGTTAGTGATTGATTTCATTTGAGGAACTCAATGGCCTTTCCTTTTCTTTACAGAGAGAAGATGCCTAGTCTCTTGAAAGAAATCTGGTTGTATGTGAATGAATGTTTAAGAAAAAATTATGGAATTGTGTCTTCTAAGGAGGAAAGGAAATGTATTGTGTACTATATGCCTATGTGAATCTCACAAACATAACAGTATTTTATGCCAGGTTGTATGAAAAATAAAAACAGTGAAGACAAGTGTGAAATTGCGTGAAGAAAAGTGACTATGTACAGAAAATTTCAAATTTGTGCAGTGCTCTCCCATTCTGCCAATTTCTATTATTCATAGTCTTTCTAATATTTTATTAGTCTGTCAAGTTTCATTTTATAAAACAGTTTTCAGATTGGTACATTTTCAGTATTTAAAAGGAGATAATAATTAATTTGAAGTAGTATTTTTTATGGTTGTTTATTCTGTAATATAAGAAAAATATCTGTTGTGCAATATATATCATGGAGTAAATAAGAAAAATTAAAACATCTTCAAATTCATTGTTATTGTCTTGAAATAAGAAAGGATTCTTCTCATTTTAATATTGTCTAAGACAATAATTTTGCTGCTAGTTCTACCAATCTTAATTGAATTCTCAGTATTTGTTTCATATTGTGTCTGTAAAGAGCCTATATGTGGTGGTTTGTCTGTGTTTAATTTAACTGAATGTAAAGTCTGAAGATTACATGTACAATAAACCATCTAGTGTTAAAAACATTTCCATATGATTAATATTTTAGGTGTCCTCTGTTCATGTTGACTGAATAACATATCACTCTCTCCCAAAATTTTGTAAGTTTTCATGAAATATTATCCAAGTGTACAAAGGATATCTTCTAAAACGATTGAGTTTTGCAAAGACCAATGTAAATAAATGATTTTGTATTCTGAAGTAAAAACTACTCTGAATTCCAGAAATGTTTCATGAAAAAAAGTATATAAAATTTAAAAAAAAAACGGAAGGCTGACGGCTTTGTAGTGTAACATCTCAATATTTTGCCAAATTGTGGCTTGGGACTAGCTGATTTCAATCACTTCAATTTTGAATTAATTTCAAACATTCAATTTTCATCCCTTCGAAATGTTGTTCTAGGAAATGAGATACATGTACTATCAAAAGCAATAATTTAGATAATTCTTTTTCAATAAATTTTCTAGTTTAAAAATAAAAAATATTCTGTTTCTGGCATTTCATTTTAAAATTTCTGTTATAAATTATACTTCCTTGAATTGCACCCACATTGTGTGCCATGGGCAGCAAGCACATAAGAATTAATCATCTCAATCATTCTGGGTCAATATCTCACAACTACAATAAATTCTTTTCTATAGTTTTACAAGGTGTGGATGCAATTTACAAATTCATTAACAGATGAAATGGGTGATTATGGCAAACAAAGTGAACAAAACTTCTGAGGGTTTGCAATACAAAAAAATGATTCAGAATAAAACATTATCACTGGCAGATGATTATGTCCTTTATCTAAGTTAACAATTAGTTTTGCACAACACAATATAATAAAAAATGGCAGTTATCCCGTAATTATTTGTATACTTGTCGTTCAGTGAAAAACGAATGTAACCTAACCTCTAAAACTTACGTGTTGTACTCATTTCTGCGGTACACAATTTGCCTAAAACGAAGCTATTGCGGCGATTTGTTCCCTTTGTCCCAAAATTGACTCCTAACAATAAAACAAGTGATCAATTTCTCAGCATTCATGTTATTCGACATGCAAAACACTGAAGTGTGCCAGCTGTGAAGACTACGGAACAGCGCGATACTAGCAGCGAAAACCTACCAAAGGGTTTTCTTCGCTCTTATCGCGGGTCGCAGCGCTGATCCCGTGATCAGCGCGCTGTCAACATGAACACTTCCATCTGTTTACATGTGAACGTTCTCGTTGCTTCGCTCGTAGCGCTGCTCTCATCGTTTGTCGCTGCTCCAACATAAACGCACCCTAAGCCGTGCAAAAGCTGAACGTAGCCGCAGACGGCCCCGTTCAATTATTTTTTTCAAAACTGTACAGGGAAACTATTACTACTGTTAGGGCCATCCATAAATTACGTAAGGCAATTTTGGTGATTTTCTCACTCCCCCTCCCCGGGGAGATGAAATATTTGTTTCTAGCCCCTCTATCACCTAATCTCACGTGAGATTTTTGAAAATGCGTATTTTTCATGTAAAGACGTTACTTTGTGATTGATTGCATCCCAATTTATTTGAAAAAAAAATAGAATTTCCTTAATTACATTTATTTAAGACTAGATACGAAAGTATTGAGAAAATTGAGTGGAATATATAGAGTGGAAAATGAACTGAATTACAATGAATATTATTTTACACTTAATTTTCCTTCAAAATTTCAGTAAAAACACGGGCAATGAAATTTATATCTTTAATGATAAAAGGTAATGTTTGTAAAAGGTAACGTACTTAATGGTAATGTTTGTTAGTTTCTTTTTCACTATATAAAATGCATCTTATTGTATCATTCACATAACCGCGATACAAATTATTGTGTAAGAAAAAATGCTTCCATCGCTAAAGTTATTTATTTTTAATAACTGTCAAGACCTTACTCGAGAAATGTTATGGGTTTACACTGAAAAGGGTGAATTGAATTTGTGTCGTGTTTCAGGCATCCATAAGTTTTACTTATTTAATTTTTAAATGGTTTGCTTTCCCTGAAGTATAGCGCAAGAGAATGCGGAGTAGCTAAAATATTAATTTATAGCAGTCTCTGAACTACATCTTCAACAACGAAAGAATAATTTTAAAAAAAAATCATACTGACAATGAAAACTCCTAGCGTCAAATTTTATTTTGTCTTTGAAGAGACAAAGAAGGAAAAGATGGACGAAGACAGCAGAAGAAACAGAAGACGAACTTACTCGGTCAGTTTCTTTATTACTCTTATCAGGTGATACGTTAGCCTGACCAGGACCGATGCACGTTTATTAATCATTGTCACTGCCCAACATATTTGCGTCTTTAACAAGTATTGTCGATTCTTCCCTCCTTGAAAAAGCTTTACCTGGCTCTTCACGAGGAGTTTGGATAACCAGTGTTTCCAATATACTAACGTTTTGATTGCAAACATTCAATTGTCTACTTCTCAAGAATACTGGTTGTAACAACCTAAACGTACACTTCTTCTGCAATTAACGATTTTCATATTAATAAACTGCAAATAACAATGGTATTGATATTATTGTAAGGCTATCTGTTGTTACTAACTTCAGCAAACAACGCACATGTTTCGCGGATTCGTCTGTTTACACAACTGACAGTATACCTGTGAAAGGAGGATCCTCTGTTTCACGCAGACACTAGCAGTGTCAGTTGTTTATGAATAAACTAAATAGTCATATTTCGTAAGAAGACTTCCATTTCAGACCGTATGTGTGTTCCTGCGGTTCGTAATATAACAAAAGTCTCACGGTTGTTTTATGTTTGGACGTTACGGTGCGTCGTGTCATTGTAATTCGAGCAGCGAGTCTAGCGGGCAGCGGGCTGCCTACGTGCTCCGGCGAACAAACCATTTTTTAAAAATGTTTTTTATGGGTGCCCCACTTTCAAATTTGGCAAATCTATACAATATTAGTGTAGAAATACACGAGTATTTTTTTTTACAATTAGTTTAAGTGTCGACTTAATATAAAAAAATTGCACTTTAAATATTTAAATATAATTTCATTTACAAAAAATTATATTTACATTACGTTAAAGCCCTTTTTTATAACAAATATAATCGCAATTTGATTTTTTTAGGAAACTGTATTTGCGTTTCCTCAAGGAGGAAACGGTATTTGCGTATAAAAATGTTTAAACATTTACGTGCGCATGATTCTTCGGAAAAAATAATTACTAATATTTCTGAAGGGGGTGGGATTAAAAAAGAAAGAAAAAAACCAGTCACCTATTTTCAAACCTAGACCTCATCAAAAAGGATCAAGTCGCTAAAAATAAAAGATGTGTGGTGAGTGTGATTTAGCGTGCAATGACTCATATTGTGACATACCACACATCTAAGATAAAAAACAATAAGGGGAAAAGTCGAAGCGGGAGCAAGGGCGTTAGCAAACTATAGAAGTTCCCGGCCGCACCCGTGGAGAACGAAGGGTAGAGCATAGTGGAAAGAAACAATAAAACGTCAGGGAACGCGCGGCCAGGGACATGGGAGAAAAAGGAATTTGTGGCTTCCCAAGGATGAGAGAATTCCCCAACACCACGCGAAAGAAAGACACGAAGAAAATGCGCACGAAGAGACAACAACAGGTGCGCACGTCAACTACTGTAAGAACTCCCAAGGCCTAAGAAAGGAAAATGAGCGGTGTTGAAAATAAAAGAATAGCGAAGGAATGATCCCCGGAGAGGCGCGACATCTGGTCAATAATTGAGAAACTTGAACGAGGAGCGTGGCAACATACGTCATTCTCATCGACACCGAAAGTCGTAAACCGACAAAAGCAAGGAAGAGAACGACATTCGGAATGTGAATTCCTACGCTACGCGCGACGGCGTAAAGCCGCCAGTGATAAGACGGGTGATGACCTCGTTTCGCCCAGCCAACAAGGAGACGAATTGCCGGTTTCATTAGAAATACTGAAAATTATTGGAAAAAATAATGAACGGGGCGGGGCAATGCCGAAGAGAGTGTGAGGAGAATACTTTACTTCGTAGCAAAGCCATGCAAGCAGGAATACTCGGCTTCGAGCAGCGCACGCAGTCAGACTTGGATTCTCAACTGCTGAGGCAGTGAGAACTAGTGTTGATTTCGAGACCCTTAACTTCGGTTCTGGCGGCGAGCAGTCTTAGATTCGAATTCAGAGTTGATATTTAACATGTAATCTGCGAGTCAAATTCCGACATGGCCGGCGCGCTAGACTCTCCTCATGAGTAAACATGGACATTGACAGACTATACAGTCTGTCCGCGCTTCAGCTGAGCAACAGTTACTGCTATAATGCCGATAGCAGACGCGAAGTGAGGCCGATGAAAGTAAATGCAGGCTCGACTCTTGCACCAAGTATCCGCGAAATTGTTGCAGACGCAGCTAGAGACACTTCTGCAATTGTTAACGCTGCGTAAGCAGATCCCCGAGTGAACCAGTGCAACTTTGTGTGAATGACCGGGCATACGCCAAAGACTTCTCTTTTGAACAGACTGTGAGAGGCCAGCTACCTGAACTGCAAGTTTAGTGAAGCCGGCGCAGTTGTCCAGGCTGCGGAAGGAGCGAGCGGCGGTCAATGAGCAGTCCAGGCAATGCAGCGAAGGCAACTTTCCATTGTACATACATTCATTTTAACAGCAATTGGGTATGACCGGGGTTAATAAATAATAATAATAATAATAATAATAATAATAATAATAATAATAATAATAAACAAAGAGTACTGTACCAGACGAGGATGCAATAATCATACTATCACTAATATTAAAGTACTATAACAATTATTTCAATTTCTCATGATATACAATAATTATATCGGTGATACTAAAAATTAATATAAGCTTAGTAGATTTTTTAAAATTGCATTAATCGCGTTCACTACACTTACTTCACTGCACTGCAGTTTTCCTTTGAATTACACTGACCAGCACTTCACCGCACTTAGTTACATTTTTAACCTCTATTACTCTCAGCTTGTTTTAACTTATTTAAAAAAAATTGGACACTTAAGAGGAAAGGCTTTGAAAGTTATTGTGGGTTAACCGTTCCAATCTCTAATTGCTCTGTTACAGAAAGGAAAATTTCCTAAGATCTGAATTGTGTTTCTTTGTCCGAATTTTGTGGGTGTGATCGCTTCGGTCGAAATAATTTGCTTTTCTAATCTAACCTGAATTTCCTTCCGAGCTGGTTGACCGTACCGAACAGTGGTGACACGTACGATTTATAAAGAGCACAAAGCCTCGCCCTTGATCTTCTCTTTTCTAGAGGTTCCCATGACGTTTGTACTGCGTTAATTCTATAGGTAAACTTATTCGCTTTCCTCTGTATTCTATTTAAAATTTTCCGGTGCGATTTTCTGAACGGATTCCAACATGCCACTCCGTATTCCATGAGAGGGCAAACTAGCGAAAGATTTACTAATTATCTGGCGTTTGTAGAACTTTTCCTTGGAAGTCGCATTACAAAATGCTAAGACTTCCACGTTTTCTTCACTACCTGATTTATATGCTTCTCATACCCTAATTTATTATCTAGATGAATGCCTAAATACTTGAATGAATCTAGATGAATGCCTAAATGAATAGTGATGGCAAATCACACCAAAATATCGAATCACCCATGTAGCGATACATCGCTAAAGGGTTTTCGATATCGACGAATTTCTGTTCAGAGTAATAAATTAGTATCAAATGACTGTTAAATTATTATCTTTATTCGATTGTGCTCGTTGGCTCTCTCTGTGTTCGAATATTTTCGAATATTTCCTTTAATTTCGGTGTTGCGTCCTGCCAGCTCACACCCGTTTTCGGCCCGAAAATATATGGCAATTAATTCCAAATTGTGACAATTAATTGGCAATTAATTAGCAATAAATCATTTGAGGGTTTCCATCCAGCTACGACTGGAATTTAATTTGTGTGTGTCCTGACGCCACGTCAAGCCATCTCACAGGCGTTTTCTTCTCGAAAATACGTGGCAATTAATTAGCAATAAATCATTTGGGGTTCCGTAAAGCTACGACTCGAATTTAACTTATGTATGTGCTGGAGTCGCGTCAAGCCAGCTCACACCCGTTTCCGCCTCGAAAATACGTGGCAATTACTTCCAAATACTGTAAGAAAAGTAATGGTCGTAAAGAAACGTACGCTAAGAAGAAGAATGGAAGTAAAGAAACATACGCTAAGAATAGTAATGGCCCTAAAACACTTCCCTGTGGAACCCCTGGAGTAGCAATTCCAGTTCGAACTTTTTGTTTCCTGTCTCTAAGAAAATCGTTTACATCCACTTCACAACTCTAGCATCAAATCCTGTTAATAACTTCCTAATATAATTACTGTTAACGATTTCATGCGGTACTACGTCGAATGCTTCGCAAAGTCAATTACGCCTGCATCCACCCTCCCAACCGCGTCAACTTCATCAGGTAGATCTTGAAAAAGGCAAACAATCCCATTCGCGGCTACTATATGCTCCTTTATTTTGCGTACTACTGATGTGAGAGATATGGTCTATAATTCCATACTTTCGTTTTATTATCGTTTTTGAAAATTAGAACTATAGCTGTTTTCCAATCGTCTGGTAAACTTGCATTATTAAGAGAAACGAATCATGTTAACAAATAGGGCAATACTGCCTCACCACTGAATTTAATAAACTGTCGAGATGTCGTCTGGCCCGCATGATTTACCGTTTTCCAGTGATTTTATGCATTTGCGAAGTTCCCATGCATGAAGCTTGAACTGCTTTTCTATTGGAAAATAATAAAGTTTCGCCTGCATCCGTTTTGGTTTTAATATGTTTGGTTGTCGTACATTTGCGTGATGTCTGTGACGAGAATTTCCTGAATTTCTTCCATATTTCCCCGCCGTCTGCGGACAATTGTTAAAGCCTGCCCAATTATTTCTTCCTGTTTCCAAAATATTTTTTTAAATTAAATCATCAGCACTTTTCTTTTCTTTTTCTAATTCCCTGTAGTACTTTTGAAAGTTATTTTGTCAGCAATGCTGCGATGTCTTCTATTGAACGCTAGTCTAACTTTTCTCTTTAAACGCCGTATCGCCCTGTTAAAATATTCAGGATCAGGATTACTTTTCAGTATTTTGCAAGGAACGAACGTATCTAAAGCGGATTCTGCGAATGTTTTAAAAGCTCTGCACTTTTCCTTCATACCACCTTCTGTTCTTAGAAATTGGTCGTATTTTTCTCTTGTGTGGCGAACGGTAACGGTGCCTGGCTGTCAGGATGAAATGAGTGGCAGGAGACTTGCGGTATGTTAAACCAATTTTTTTAAAAAGACGTTAATAATCAAGAAAAACATGATACAATTTATAAAGTAATGAATGTTTACACAGTAGTAGTATGAGTATTATTAACGTCCGTTAAGCTGGCAACGCCATTTTCAAAAACCACATTTTCGTCATACTCAGAATTTTGTGCGTTTCAAATATCCAAAAATGTTTTTTGCTCCAACGGTTTTTCCAAAAATTGGTGGCTTTGCTGGCTTAATGTTATGCCGGCAAAGCCAATTGACCTAAAAATATTTCCTTTATACACAAGATATACAATATGCTATTGTTGTGCTTTTCAAATATGTAAACATTAAATATTTTGCTCTTACCGGTTTTCGAAAATTAAACCTAAAGGACTTCTCGAAATCCCAGACAAGTACAATACCAACGTGTAAGAAAACTACTCGTAGAAAAAGAACTAACCAGAAAAACTAGATTTTCCTAACAGACAAAAAACCACAATACAATACACTATACGATATGGTTTTGCAATTCTCAACATTTAACATTCTCCTCAAATACTTTACTCTACTGTCAAAACAACACGTTTCAAGATACATAATTCCACATAGAAACTAAACTCATCAACAATATGTATTGATCTTTTCCAACAACCAGAACCCAATATTCTAATAATCTACGCCAACATTGTTTTCCTCGTAACGATTTTTCCAAAATTGAACAAAACCAGTTGTGGGTGACCCGAACTGGCGCACAAAAACACGCTTAAAAGGAAAATTATCTTCCGAAAGGAAATTATCTTTACAGAACATGAACCACAATACATTACAATACACTGCTTTTAAAATTTTGTCTTCCGATACTATCCAAAATAATTTTAATTCATTTCACTGACGATCGCAAAACACACGAATGGAGTCACATAAATTCTAATAAATACTAACTACTCATCATTTCGCCTCGTCCATTCCCAACAATAAGAATAAAATATTATTCTAACAAACTATACCAAATATTTTTTTGCTCACACAGTTTCTTCGAAAATTGAAGAAAACCACTTAGGTGTATGCGGACTTGCGCGGCCGAATAAGACAAACACTCTTCGAAGCAAAATTAGCATTCAAAATTAACTTTTTTTTACACAACAACTAAAACAGAAACTTTACACAGCTCTATTGTTAGGGAATATTGCACTTCCGACAATTACCATAAAAAATATAATTCTTTACAATGCGTAATGGAAACCACACGGATAGAGGAACATACAGACAATCTCATTGTGGATTTCAATGTTCAGTGCAAGTGTATGTTCATGTGTGTGTGTGTGTGTGTGTGTGTGTCGCGCGCGTGTGCGTGTACGTGTGCGTGTGCGTGTGCGTGTACGTGCACGTGCACGTGCGTTCGTGCACGTGCGCGCGTGCGCGTGTGCGCGTGTGCGCGTGCGTACACGTGTGCGCGTAAGAAAAAATGTCGAGGAATAAATTGGAAGGATCATGTGCAATCAATGGCCTATTTGTTTTGTCTCAGCTTTCATTAGGTTTTGATTGAATAAACCTTGGTACACTATCGGTCTGAGCAACTGGCTCCTGGGATTCAATTCCAGGCAGTGGGTTTTTTTATTGATTCATTGTTTTTTTCGTGTTTCCGGGCGCGTCAACTGCTATGGTCATTAGTCCCGTTAGTGTAGTGCATATTTTTCTCAGGAGATGGCGGTGTTCTTCCCCCGCTGGATGACGAGATCCGGCGCCGACCTACCGTCAGCTAGTGCGGTTTCCCCCTAACCAGGACTTTCCCACCAGCGGGGCATCCAGCTCATCGACAAGCTCAATCTGACGGTCTCCCGGAATAGTGGAGTGAGGCATGTAGGAGTGTGTGTATGGGAAGGATAGGAAGGAAAGGAATGAGATCGCGCGCGGTCCGTGCATTGTAAGCGTACTGTCGGCATTCGCCTGGTGTAGATAGGCGAAATCCCAGGAAACTCCGATCGACTGCGAGCACGTGCCTCAGATGTCTAACAGCTGACCGAATCTCGTCCAGTGATAAGTAGTGTCGATAATCCGCGCCGCACTCAACTAACCTCGATCATAGCGCTGCCAGTGTCCGTTATGAATTCTAGTACCCGTCAGGCAGGCTGATTCTGATACTTGTATGTGTGAATGATCAAATCGAGATCAACCTACGTCATCTTTCAGAACTCAGAATAACTTTCCAAGTTCGCGAAGGCTTATTCTGAAATCTGTTGTAAATTAGAATGCTCAGATTGTTCGAATTTGAAAACGTGATCCATGAAATTTCAATGATCGAAATGAAAAATTTAAAATGAATGGCATTCTTAGTATTTGATAAATAATAGACCAAATTCGACATCTGAATTTGAAAGTACTTTCTTAAAACTAATATTTGTATAAATCTAACAGCAAATCATATAACAATGCATATACTTTTATTTTAATATTTATTTTTCCGCGCATTCAAAATTCCTACCGTTGATAAAAGGCGTTTACTTCACTGCCATCTTTTTCAACAATATTTTAAACAGCACTCATACCACCCTATCACAACGATTTCACATTATGAAGCTACATTGTGCCTGACGCCTTATTTGTATTCCGCATCACAACACCATTAGCACTTTCTAGCACAATCACCCACTGTCACTGCCATTCGCGCTTTGGACAATCTTCCCGCCACTATAAAGAACAATAGTACTTTTCAAAAGTGTAAAAAAGGTCACTATGGATTTATCAAAATATTACTTAAGGACACTTCCACTGCTCGTTTGCTAAAAATTAGGACTAAATGAACGCCGTACTTTTCAGTGCTGTAAGGAATCTCATACTTATTCCAATCTTACCAATAGTACAATGTTCTACCCCACTTTTCAGATAAATACTTACATCTCATTCTCTATCCTCTCTCATATTTTCAGTTTTTTCCCTTCCTCTCTTTTCGATCAGTAAAATTCTCGCTCATTTTGACTCCTTTCCGTTTTACTAGTAGCAAAGGACTTCCTAGGAGTCGATGTATTCTAATCGTTGGCCTACATGTGAGGCACGTTGGGTCAGGTTTTCAAGTTTTGAGAATATTTTATTGTAAACATTTCCTAAATTGAAATGATCATATCCACTTCATTAAATCTTTTTTAATTTAATAATCCAATACATTTACAATAAATTATTATTATTATGAAATATACATAAAATCATTTACCGTTATTTATCCATGTATTCCGTTTCTCTCAAAGATTGAACTCATGATTTAATGTGTTTTTCGCTTGTAAGCTGGTGGGATCCCCTCATTTTTTAATTTTTGTTAGGGTAATTCAAAAATATCTACTCATTATTTTAGCTTCATCAAAACCTATTTGTAACAATTAGTAGTACTTATTAATAGTCCACTGAATTTAACATTTTATTTAGAATTCTCTTCTACTCGTAACTTACTTAGTCGCACAGATATCATTTCACATTTGAGTAAAATTTCGCAGTTTTCAAAAGTAATCACTTGTATATTTCTGATCAATTTTAAATTCATATCTAACTTCAAGTTATTAAACTTAATCACCGAAGTGGTGTGAAAATTTCCTTTTCTATTAACTTCCTACCTCCTATATTTTCACTCCTAGAGAAACTGTTTCCGTTAATTGCGTACGTATTTTCTTTTAATGATCGCATTTTTATTACGTACTATTGAACTAAAATTTTGAAAGTGCCCAGGCGGAAGAGCAGACAAAGTGGAAGCAAGACACAGCAGCCTCGCCACCCATTGACATTTATTTTTTATTTATTTGTATTCATAATTCAGATAGCGATTCCAGAGGTCAAGAAAAATGGACAGATTGCACTTCTTCTCATATGTTACACAATTTTTAATTGTTTTTGACGTTAAATAAGAAAATAATGCATAAATAAATAAATAAAAATATATTGCTACTGGAATTTCTCAGGAATTAGTCTACAAATTTATTATATAATTAAGAAAATACAGAAATAAATATAAAAATATTAATCTATATTTAAAGAGGGGTTAACTCCAACATCGTCTGACCGACCTCCATGAAAATTTTACGTGTTTTTATCACCCAGATGATTTATGAGCTCATAATATTGTTGCATTATCTCCAGATGGCGCTGTCAAAAGTAAATATTCACGTCAAATGGAACCCACGACACTGCACATTTTTGCATGTATATCGTTAAATAACTCTTAAACCAAACGTTCTAGGGCAGGGCCGACTGACGAACGAGCACGAGAACGCCCTTCGCTAAGGTTTGGGGCACGCTGCGATATCAGCTTCCCGAAGTCACTCGTTTTTGATTGATTGATTGATTTTTTCGTGTTTCCGGGTGCGTCAACTGCTTCGGTCATTAGTCCCGTTAGTGTAGTGCATGTTCTTTTTCCTCGGGAGATGGCGGTGATCTTCCCCCACACGATGGCGAGATCCGGCACCGACGTACCGTCGGCTAGTGGGGTTATCCCCCTAACCAGGACTCTCCCACCAGCGGGGAACCGCCCCCGCCGGGACAAGCTCTAAACTCCCGACCGTTCTCCCGGAATATGTGATAGTGTGGTGCATGTTAGTGTAAGTGTGTGTGTAAGTGGAGAGGATAGGACAAGGAAGAGGAAGAACAGATCGCGCGCGGTCCGTGGCCCGTTTGGTAGAGTACTGCTCCGGCATTCGCCTGGTGTTGATCGGAGAAACCACGGAAAACTACCTATCAGAGCAGCCGGCCGCTAGAATTCTCGTTCAGACAGCGACTGTATTCGACCTAGCTGAAAAGCTAGTGTCGAAAATCCTGCCGCCGAAGTCACTCGTGTCGCAGGCGGGAAGCAGGGGTGAGGAAACTTCGTGCGAATGTGGCGAGTTGGGTCAAGCACACGGGTTGGTATATCATAAAGAGACATTTATTACATTTTACTAACTTTTAATGGAATGACATGTAAGCAGAAATTGCAGTTGTAAAAGCATTGATTATTACAGCAAGGAAACAACATTTCTACATAGAGAATGCGGTATATGAGAACCATTAACACTAATTACAAATAACTCAAATGAAACTTTTTAAGAAAATAAATATAAACCAAAATATATACTAAATCAAGATAAGTATTACATAAGAGAATTTCAGAAAAACATTGGTATTATTAAAAAAAATTTAAAAGATACGATCTGCATATTTTTGGTATGATAACCCACGTAATACAAGCACTTCAAAAATTACAGAATAATGATGAATAGTCTGAAAAAATATGTAGTATTAAACGTCAAAATAAGTACATAAATGTAATTGAAACCGTGACAATAAGTAATAAATATGTAAAATCGGATATATTAAGTAATATTAAAATACACTAATTATAAAACACATTTACATAATTCAAAATTACGTTTGTCAAAAATTTCCTGAATAAAAAAATTAAATATAATATAGTTTTCAAAATCATTTGGAAAGCACAAATTGATGCACATTTTGCACCATACATCTTTCCCGTCAGTAATAAAAGCTTCATCTATTGCTATCCAGGACGGTAGTTTACAAGCTATATCTGAACCGCTCGCAAAAAAACCATAAGGAAGCGCGTAGGCGAGATGGAGAGGCGACTGCGAGACGCAGCGATCGCGCTGACCGCCACTCGTCATCACTGCCCCCGTCCTCAGAAGAAGAACTCGCACTCCCAGGAGTGTGCAAAGAAATGACTGATTCGTGGATGTGTTGGTCCATCACATTATCCGAATTATTATATCACCTCTATTCCCTACATATGCTCGCAGGATTTCTTCCATTGTTCAGCACTGTATTGTGCAAACGCTTCTCTGCAAAGCATTTACTTTTCTTTTAAGGATGCATCAATAGTTTCTGATGCCTCGCGGCCTTTTATAAATCCCCAAACAAGTTCTATTGGATTTGGATCTGGATGGTACGGTGCAAGATGGAGAGAAATGTGGCCACGTTCAATGATTATTTGATCAACGACCAGTTGTTTTCCAGTCGATATACTTTGAATTATTTGTAATAATTGGGTTTTGTGAACAACAGTAGCTACTGTGTAAAGCACACTGTCACTCCTCACTAGCAACGGTGAAACAGGGCCTCGAGAGGAGACCGAAACTCTCCAAGATAAGGCTTATTTTCTGTTGAGCGTTTGGACAACCCCTGCTGTAGAACCCTGCTGTAGAAACACGAAAGCTGCCTTTCGTCTGATCCTCCTCAATCATCAGTTTGTTATCACCAAACTCGCTGTGTTGAATTACCGCGCGACCTACGAGAAAAAGACAGAGGGAGAGCTATGTTGTGACAAAGAGCGCAGGCAGGCGGGGAAATATTAGGAGCTTTGGAGGGAGAAGGCACGTTCGGGCATGCGCATTGGAAGTTTTTTTTAGAGTGGTAGAGCAATAGACTACACGCAATAGAAGACGTCGGTCGTATCTACGGTATCTACGGCCAGCGAACAACCACTGCAGCATGTAGTATTCTATGGAAGTTTTACGTGTTGGCAATCACCAAAGTTTCTCGGAAATTAAGGATAAAGAGCACGAAACCCGGCTTCAGAGATTCTTTTCACACCTAAAGGTGAAAATGATCTTAATCGCTGACGCGCACTTCCCGCAACGGAAAACTGAAGCAGGCGCGCCGGTCTGTAAGATCATCCGATCGCGCCTTAACGAATTTTTTTGTAGAATGTTTTGAAGAAAATCATGGAAGATTTCGTAATGCCTTTTAACTCAATAATAATAATAATAATAATAATAATAATAATAACAACAACAACAATTATTATTATTATATAATTATTAAATACTTTCTGCATATTATACAACGGGCATTACCTACGCGTTTACTGTACAAGAAATCAAAAGCCTATTCGAACTGAACTTGTTATACATTATCTTGCGTTCCGACTTGATCACCTTCTGTGCATCCCTGAGAAATCGGAGCGCGGTCTTTGCTTCTCCGCGAGCACTGCGTGCCCTTGCACAGCGCAAGCGTGCTTCGAACACGCACGTGCTCAGTTTGACAGCCCTGTTCTAGGGCATTAAAAACCAAACTTTTGAGAACGAAGGACTAAAAGAAATGTTTCTCACAGAGAGCGAAACGGCGAGAGAGAGCGAAACGGCGAGAGAGAGCGAAACGGCGAGAGAGAGAGAGAGAGAGAGCGAAACGGCGAGAGAGAGAGAAACGGCGAGAGAGAGAGAGAGAGAGAGAGAGAGAGAGAGAGCGACACGGCGAGAGTGGGACGGACGGGGACGGACGGCAGAGTGGGACGGACGTGAGAGGGGGACGGACGATGGTAGAGGGAGGAACGGTGAGAAGTGGAGGAACGGTGAGAGGTGGAGGAACGGTGATAATGGGAGGGACGGTGACGGTGATAATGGGAGGGACGGTGAGGAGGGACGGAGGGGGCGGTGAGGAGGGACGGTGGGGAGGGACGGGGAGGGGAGGGACGGTGTGAAGGGGGAGGACGGTTGTGTTGGGGGACGGTGTGAAGGGGAGGGACGGTGAGAGACAAAGAAAGGGAGAGGGAAGGAAAAGGAGGGAGATGAAGGGCAGAACAATGTCTGTTGGGTTCTGCTAGTATAGAATACTGAACACATCTACCTGTATTGATGGCCTATAAGAATAGTTTTGTGTTAAAAGTTAAGTCTTAATATTTAATATTGTGAAGTAGGATGATAGTGAGTACAAATGATCCAGAATGAAGAAGACAATTCAATACAGAAAATGCAAGTCGGTAAAATTTCGCATATTAATGGCAATTGACTAAAATATTTTAGATTGATTATGTAATTAAAAAATGAGTTTAAGTGGAAATATATGGCAGACACTCGCCCAGGACGTACTACTTTGAACAAATTTTCTTTAAAATAATACTTATAAAATTTCTTTATGTAGACAATTAGTACCAAATACAGAATCTGTAAATTACTTATTAACCGTTTTGCAGAAAATAATCTTTTATTAGCGAGAGCGATGTAAATACTAGATGAGTACTAAATACAATCTTGAGTATTTTTTTCCCTCGAGGGCGATTTGCAATTCCAAGGGTCTCTGGCTCCGAGAGTTTCAAAAATGTATGGTTTCCTAGTTCACTGCTTAATCAGGCGAGAATTAGAAACTGTCTTTGTATTTATTTTGCATAAAAAGTAACGAAAGGCGGTACAGAATGGCTCAGACTCTCTCAAAGCAATCTTTTCTAATTTCAATGGCGTGAACTGGCTTTAAGGTCTTCCTCCATTCTCTGGCCAGCTGCCATCTATCGTCACCGAAAGTACGTTTTCTTAACTTCCCGGTAACGTAATAGTACAACCGAAACATTACTTCAGGAATATAAACGAAGAGTAAAATCTCGTCGGAAATGGGAATTTCCATTCAAAATTTTGAAGCCGTTTTTAAGAAAATGGCGATTAAGTATTTACTGTAAATGCGAAATTTGAAGCTCTTTTTCACAAGAACCTATTGAGTTTAGAGAGTAGTTTTTCAGTCAAGAAATTTGAATATAAAATTGAAGTTATTTTTGAGAAAGTGACTTTTGAGCGTTTCTCAAAATTAGAAATTATGAGCTCACTTATACAGAAAACTGTCGAGTTCTCCAGAAACTTTATTTGACATTATTTGAAGCACATGTACCCATTAATCTAAGTGTGATGAAATCGACTCGAAGGTAAATATTACCGACGTGAGGTAGAAGACAAAAAAAATTATTTCTGTAATTTCTGAAAAAAAAAGAATAGAGTAATATGTCGTTTAATAAAATTGGTCATTTGAAATGATCGTACGTGTGGTTTAGGTGCGAGATTTGTTCGCACACGAAGGATGGACAGAAAGACAGAGACACACAGAGAGACACACTGAAGTTTCTATATCATCTATTTCTAAATAAATAATCCTGCAACGATAATTAACTCATTTGTTAGTAGAATGAAAACAAAGGGAACACTGAAGGAATTTTAAATCATATTATAGTAATATATTTAATGACTTGAACGCAGATTTCTCACCAGCTTCCTCAAATTTGGTGGCACATATACCATTGCATTCACTCACGATTGTTGTTTTCAACCGGCAGGGAAGTGTTTGAATAATACTGTGATACATTAAATCAGAATTTAAATCAGACCTGAAAATATATTTTAAATCAAAAAATATCTTCTGATTTCACTGAAATAATTATCTTCTTTTCTCATACGAGATAGCCTCCGCTTCATGCCGTAGACTCACGATAACTGGCAAAGGTTTCCGTGACAAGCTTGATAATGTGTGAAACAGTGCTAATGCAATCCAGCAGTACTGAACCATTGTGTTGGGAAAAACCTATATTGTTCTGACGGTCAAGAAAAAATTGACAAATATAGAAGCATCTTCAGTCTATAGATATTGCTCTAAATTTCATTGTTCGTTATATTTTCTACTAGTTTTCAAAATTGATTTTTGTTTTCACTTTTAATTTCGAAAAGTCATTTTGTAAGAAAGTACAAACCATGATTTGGATTAACAAATCTAGAAAGCATGTGTCTTGAGCTGCTTCGCTGTTGAGCTCTAGTTTCTTCTTCGTTATTTAAAATACCTTTTTCTTCTTCTTCGTTGCGCCTAAACCCTTCCAATTTTCTGTTTCGTTTAGCGCAATTACATTTTGTCCTCCCTTGGAATGCTAGCAATCAAAACATAATATTTTTCTCTATATCCTTCTTCTTCATTTTCGAAGGGAAAGGAAAAATCAAATATTATGTGTACTGCCTCCAAACAGGCGAAGCATTTATGCGCACAGGATGGAAAGTGTGCACTTTTGCCAGTAGGACACATCTTATCTACCTCTGTGCTCTTTTTGATCATATTTTCTACAGAGGAAAGGTCTATTGATGAGTCTTTATCAGTATTACAACTGGAGTTATCTCTTGCTTCAACTAGTTTCATTTTTCCATTTAAATATTTTATATGATCATCTACGAAATCATCCACTCTCAGCAGTTTCTTTGGGCCCTTGTTGAAGACGAAATGTTTTGTTTTATTAAATTCTCCTTCCACTGGGGCGCTGGTGGAGGGGAATTCCGCCATAGCCGAACTTTTCTCTGAATATACAAGACCAGGAGCTTGTTGTCTCTAAGTAGTTTCTTTCCAACCTTCGGAAGACAATAAGGATTATCCGCAGTTCCTTCTGCCAATAAAGCAGAGGCCTCAGTCTCCCATTTCAAACTCCACTTGCTCCAACGATTGGGAATATTGTTGCTGTTTGATTCGTATTCCTTCGGATGGATATCATAAGAGGTTTCATGATTTTCTTGAATTATTATTACTCAAAGACCATCAATTGTACTTTTTGACTGAATGTACTTCAAAAGAACATTTTTATGCACTTAAAATAATTCTACCGAATTTTCAGCTAAAAAAACTACTTGTTTCACTTTTGGAGACAATGCAAAGAGACGAAACAATGTTTCTTGCTTCTTCTACACCATTGCACATGATTAATTTGCTTTTTATATTAACATTTTTTCAACCTTGGAATACATTTCAAAAAGTACAATAGGTTTTCAAAAATTGCGCAACATGCAGTCGTACGTAGCAATCAGGAATATGGTCGCTGGGAAAACTGTTGGCATAATGTTTAATTGTTAAAACTGCCTTAAATTAGCGTACCATCGCTGTCAACAAGGCCCGTGAGGAATCCATCAACGTTTCTTTTGGTATTGGCACTCCATGTCTGATCCACAAGTTCAACCAGAATGAAATTGTGCTTAAATCTTGACATTCAGAGAGCATTTGTGCAACTGTTGTCCATTTCTAGTTCTCACAACTGCTAAATAAGAGGAAATTGTGTTTGCTGAGTGAACCGTCCAATTGAACAATTTTATGCACTACTCCACCAGTCGCATCCATAAACAGACACGCGTTTTATTCTTTGGCATATTGTCTATATACATTACTTTGGTAATTTGTCGAGTAGAAAATGAAAAATGGAACTTCACTTATGGGACATTGCATTTCCCTTTTCTTGTACGTACAGAATTTCAAGAGCCTTAATGGGATCTTTATCGAAATGCCACAAATCTGAATATTGTTTCGACCCCACATGCAAAACATTTGCACTCGGAATTAAAGGTGCCTGGATGGGTGGATCACCATTCATCATTAATTCATTGGCTAAGTCAGAACGTGCTGTTTTAGCACCACGATTCTTGGTGAAATGTGTTCTTCAATTACATCTTTATATAATGTCATGTATTATTTTTCGAAAATATGAGCATTTTATGCGAAATCTTGGGCCAAACATTGAAATTTTTGAACAATTTTTCTTAAACAACGCTACAATTTTATTGATTAAATTTTGACCTTAAATAGCGTAAAGTGCCCTTAGTAGAATGATGCAGTTCTCATGTTGGTTGATATGCTCGATTTTTCGAAAAATGAAAAAATTAAAATTTTTTTCTGGGTCTTCTTACAACTTCAATTGTGAAGATACATTTTTTTCTTAATGAAATATGTGCATTAAGAAAAAAAGTTCTTCAAATAAAGTCATGAAGAATTTTTCGAAATTACGATTATTTTTGTGTAATTTGCCATCAACCAGTCGCGCGTTTCGAATTTCCCTACTCCGTAAAGGTAAAAATAATGAGAGGCTTTGGGAAACTATTGCTATTCTTATAAAAGAAAGTAGATTGATGGAAGGTCATGAAATGAACTTCAAACTAACAAATTACGTCTTTACTTCAAGAAAGTTTTATCGCTAATTATGGTATGTTTCATGTATAAAAGTTTGAAATGACTACTGTTCCTGGCTATCAAAATGAACGCTGGCATGCACCACAGGCGCTTCGTTTGAATTGGTTGGGTTTGCATTATTATATTAGCATTATTTCTAAAACTTTACATGAAAGAAAAATTGAAAAAATTGAGTACCATAAATTTGTTCCAACCCTTTTAAACTTTAATTTCATATTCCTACCTGTGCTGCCTTGAAGAGCAATCTACTCATATTTTCTGGCGCGCAACCCCATTAAGATCACGGCATGTTCATTTTCTTCGTGTTCCCTGTCAATTCGGGCACTGTCACTCGTAATCTCCGTGTAGGTAGGTTATAAGCAAAGAGAGCTTTGACTACGCTCTTCTAGAAAAGAAGTTAAAATTCCCTTTGAATATCACGGACGTGATTAACTTTGCCGTTTCGATCGGAAAAATTGCAATGTGGTACCACCCATGTCATCAGAAAAGAGTCGCGACATAATCGAAACTCAGCGATTGAGTTCCCACTGAGACGTTTGTTCCGAAAATATCTCATCCATGCACGTGCAACCTACAGGCAAACATAGGTGCTCTGAGGTGCTAGGTAATCCACCAGTAATGCATCTACACAAGGGCCAGTGTTGGAAGTAGTGTTATGCGTGAGTCAAGAACTTCGTGATCCTCAAGCAAACATGTGATAATTCTCGTATTTAGTACTTCCATTTAAACGCTCGCCGTTATCATGTACTGAGTTGAATTCTGCACTTTACTGAACACGATTTCATATGTGAATTTGTGCTAAATGTGTGTGCGTGTGGGGGGGGGGAGATCTGAAAATAATGAAAATCGCTGTTTTCAAATCAAATTTCCGTTTTTTCTCGTTTTTTTTCAGGCTGTTTCAAATTCCCGGTTTTCAAGGATTCCAGGTTCGCTGGCCACTCTGTATAAGAAGGAGAAAGGTTTAAGTTTGCATTTGTAAGGAATTTCTCATGTTCATATTGTGACATTTTATTCACAGACAAACAAATACATGAAATGAATACATTATTTATTTATTTTACGGTTTCTAGAACGATGCATGGTCGTATTGTTACGAATGGAGAAACATAGACAGGAAGAAGCACGAACAGTTCCTACCACAGCCCTAAAAAAATTCACCAGGCAAGCAGCAGATCATGCACTTCCAGCAGCTGCATTGGAGAGTCTTTGAAAACACACTTCTCTTTTCAGGCGTATATTTTCAAGAGAAGCGTATATTTTGAAGAGAAGCCTATTTTATAGAATTAAATTCTATCATCCAATTAACAGAACCATAATATTTGGATTTTGAGAATATAAAACAAAAAATTTGACGCTACACTAGCTTGTTGTTTCTCACATTTTATGTAACTTTACTTTCTTTGGAGAGTTTCTACCCCATTTTTATAAGCATACATTGCTTCATTCGAGAGAAAAATAAAGAAAATTCGGAACAGCTTTTGTGGAAATAATTGCTTAAAAATTGCGTATAATCCACGTACATTTCCGCGCATTTTCGGAAAATTGAACATGATCTTATTTTAAGATGTTTCTGAAAAATTTCCTTAAGGCTGGTTGGCTGGTTGTGAGTGATTCCGGGCACGTCAACTACCGATGTCATTAGTCCCGTAAGCGTAGTGCATGTTTTTATATCGGGAAGTAGCGGTGTTATTCCTTCGCTGGGTGGCGAGATCTACCGACTAGCAGGGTTTCCCCCGACCAGGTGTCTCCCGCCAGCGGAACACCGCCCCAGGCGCGACAAGCTCTAAGCTCCCGACAGGTCTCCCGGCAAGTGTGGTGGTGTAGTGCATCTTAATTGGAATTGGAATGATTGAAGGCGTTGTCATTGTCAACAATAGTAGTCAACAACACTACTATTGTTGACAATGACAACGCCTTCAATCATTCCAATTATGTAAATGTCAACTACACCTCACCACTGAATCAATATAGTGCATGTTAGTGTAAGTGTGTGTGTCTAAGAGTGCGAGGATAGGACAAGAAAGAGGAAAGAGATCGCGTGCGGTCCGTGGCCCGTTTTTTACGGGACTGCTCCGGCATTCACCTGGTGTTCATCGGAGAAACCATGGAAAATTACCGATAAGAGCAGTCGACTTCTAGAATTCCCATCGAGACAAAGAATAATTTGACCTAGCTGACAAGCTGCTGTCGAAAATATTGTCAGTCGGAACTCGAACCTAGGACCTCCCGGTTAGAGGCACTGCAGCGACATCAGTTGATGCACTGAGCCACCTCTACCAGTAGTTTAAAGAAAGAAAAAAATATTAAACTTTTGCAATTTTTGATAATTCTGAGTTCAATGGAAAAGAGAGCCGCGCGATTTTTAAGGCGTCGTTTACGCCATCCAAATAAAGTTAAATAAAAAATCAGGAACCATTTTGCAAAATTTTTTAACATGTTGAAGAAGCTTAATGCAAGGTTTTGAGTGAATCTAGATCAATCAAGGAAAATAAACTTTATGAACGGCTTGGAGCAGTAACATGGCGAGACACAAAATTTCGACCAAAATTGAGATATTCACATTGAGAAACAGCAGGAGGATTGCCGTTTGCGCTGTCTTATCTTGTTACTTCCCCAAGCTCATCATTGTTTTGTTTTTTTATTTGTTCTTAGACATTCTTGAAAATTTAAATACATATATAAGTACGAAAATGGCTTTCTGATTTAATAAATTACTTTTTCTTTTTACCTCAATAAAGTTGCAGGTCGCACTGAGTACACGGTTGTCCGCACATTATGTTTTTCCAGCTCGTCTTTTAGACATGCTGCTGTGTAGCTAGCGAGTGAGACAGAACTTATTTACGAATTTTTTGCATTGCAACCTGCACATTGCAGGACGTGGTTCTGCGAATTTCCGTTGTTAATATTTTTCATTAACGTCAAAAGTAATGAAACTAATTACACACAACCTCAATTTAGCAGCCAAACGAGACACAATGGGAGTCACACTCGGGCGAAGTCACATTTGTATCCTCATCCATTCTATGGCGATATATAAATCTCGGAACGTAAAGAGTTAAACACCGACGTCACTGGTTCTTTGAGTAGCCTGTAACATGTGATCTCTCTAGATGTCACACAATGGAGGACAGACTGAGTTCATCGAAAGGAGCATTCGACCGGGTCTCCGCATGGGGCACGGTGATCACAATGCGATATTGCTTAGGGCAGTCCTGCACGTAACACGCAAATACGTAAAACATAACAATTTTTTAATATTTAGAAATATATTGAAACAGATATTTGAAGCATAACAAGTCTTAAATATCGACATATCTGTAATATAGCTTAAAATATATAAATATATGCAACGAAAAAGTTGGTGTGTTTGGTAAGAGTGTAGCCATTAGGAAAGGTTGTTTCCGATAATATATTCTAGCGGCTGACAGTTCTGATCCAAGTTTTGTGCGATTTCTCCTAGCAATACCAGGTTACTGCCAAATCAATATCCTTACAAATAGATCACGCACCACCCACGATCTTTCCTTCTTTATTCTTCTCTTCTCGTCCTCCTTAACTCACACACTCTTACATTCACTACACTACAACGCATGTTGAACTAGAGGTGCTACAGAATGGGACAGACTTTCTCGTAGCAATTTTTTCTAGTTTCCCTAGTGTGGACTGGCTTTAAGGTGCTCCTACATTCTCTGACCAGCTGCCATTTACCGTCACCGAAAGTACATTTTCTTGACGTTTTCTTAACTTTTCGGTAACTTAATAGTAAACCGGAAATATTACTTCAAGAATATTAAAGAAGAGTAAAATCTCGTCCAAAATAAAATTTTCAATTAAAATTTTGATGCCGGTTCTAAGAAAATGGCGATTAAGAATTACTGTAAATGCGAAATTTGAAGCTCTTTTGCACAGGAATCAATTGGGTTTTCGAAAAACTTCATTTGAAATCTTTTCAAGCACTACCACTCACAAACTAATAATGTATACAAATCGAAGGAAATGTGCATATTAACGGCGTGAGAGATATTTAAAAAAATTACATTTGTGTAATTTTTGAAAAACAAAAGAATACACGAAAATTAACTTTACGTCATATTAAACAGTACAATTAGCACTGTCCAATGGAAAAATTTGAGGAAAAAATGTGGAGCCACTTTTGAGAAAATGGCGTTTGAGCGTTTCTGAAAATTCGGAATTTGGAGCTCGTTTTTTCACAAAACTGTTGAGTTTTCGTGAAACTTTGTTTGACATTATTTAAAGCATATGTACTCATAAATCTAACAGTGTGAAGAAATCATATTTAAGGTAAATATTACCGACGTGAGACGCAAGTTAAAAAAAATTTTTTTAATTTAAAAAAAAAAAAAAAAAAAAGTTTATAGGGTTATTTGGGCACTAACCCTACAAAAAGTAAAAGAAAAAATTTGGAGCGGTTTTTGAAAAAATTGATTTTGTAAATTTTTAATATTGCACCAAAACTATTAAAATTTTCAAAAAAGTCTACATGACCTCAATGAAACGACTATTTATGGGTAACAAATTTGATTTGAAGGAAAAATACATATAATACATATGTAGGCACCTTAAAAAAATAAAAAGAATAATAAAATCGAGTTTCAAGCTAGTAAGAGAGCCCCAGTTGGTTCATCAGAATATGGATTTACAAAAGATACAACTCTTGTCTCCGGTGTCTCAAAGAAAGTGAAGGCCGTCATTTTATTATCTGCGATTAAATCATCATTCAAAAGAACAGAATCAGGACAATGAAATAATATCTTTTTACTATAATATGTAAGAAGGTGATGATTCCTTACACTAAAAATGCGTCACCTTAGCATGAGTTGTCGCACACATAGGTGGCCAATGGCTTTGGCAATGCTGTTCTCAATATCACTGGGATCAATGCTATACATTTCTATGAAAAGTAATAAAGAACTGTGACCATTTGACTTCCTAAAAACACTTGCTAGAGAAATCCTCCCATCCGAACGAAAGGCTTTTCAATGAACATTTACCAGGAGAGCTGCGGTTTCTGGTAGCAAGACTGATAAAGAAGGAAACTTCCAGCCTGACAACACACTGCAAATACTTCAAATTTCAAAAGAAAGAGGTGAGCCTTGTATTCAAAGTCAAAAGAAAAGAAATATCTTTATTCTGAGTTTTTGTGTTCGTCCATTGTGTCAAAAGAGTAGATACTTTTTACCAGAAATGCGCTGAACCTAATTTTTAGACAAAATTGTGAAATAGTTAGATAAATAAGTTTTGCTTATGTTAATTAATATTTATTAGCTTTCTGTTCAATTTCGAATGTAACTTTTGATGATATCTGTATTTCTTATGACACAAAGAAGTTGAAAATATAGCTTGCAAAAGCACTACAATTATGAGTACTCAAACTAAACAGTGACTTATCTCAAAATTACGTATCAATTAACAATGAATTTGCTTAATAGTGTGTGCAGAAAGTGTCCTAAACACCAATACAAAAGTTTTGGACCACAAATTTTAAAATAAAGGTGATTTTATAGTTTTAAAATGTGTGGTGCCATTATTGACCCCACGTCACTATCTATACAAATTAATAAATAAATAATTTGAACTTTTTTTGACATTATATAAATATTCAATGTAAGTATACAATATGTCCTCTTTTATAATGTAAAAACTAAAATGAAAATGTTGTACAAAATGCAAAAACTATGAATTTGTTACTGTATAAAAAAATCATCGCAGGATTTTGTTAAAAGAAAAAAAATTATTTCAATATATCAACTGGTGGGGACCTCTTATCGATGGGGCCCGTGAGCCGTCGCCCACTCTGCCCACCCTTAAATCCGGCCCTGCTCCAAGCAGACTGATCAGCGAGACCTTGAAGGGGTGGGAAACTTCCTCGCTTGGGCTACGGTTGGCGAGCTATTCAGGGGCGGACACAAAGAGAGGATACTATTTGAAACTAACCGTACTATAGTTCAATTTTGAGTGTGGGCGTGTTTTGTATAGTACACATTTTACGCGTTGTTAAAGCATATGTTGTTTTAAATCTCATAATTACATACATATTTTACATTTTTAATGCATAACTATATATTTACGACTTCAATAAGTTTGTGCGATTCCCTCTGTCTTGTAAAATCTTCACTAGACTCGTCACGAGAAGGAATATACGAAACTGTTCTCCCATTCATAAAACATTTAATTCTTTTTTACGGTAAACAGTTAGTGTTGAATTTCTCAAAAATGCTGGTTGTAGCAAGGTAAGCTTACACTACAACTGCCGTTATAGGTTTTCGTATTAAGATAATGGAAATACCAATTGTATTGATAGTTTTGTCAGGCTGTCCGTGGTCACTAACTTCACATGCCCAATACGAGAACATTTTATTGGGCAATAGAATATCATTGACAATGCCCAGTTATAATTTCTTTATCTAACTCCAAAGGATGAACAACACATATAACAGCAGATAAACAACGATTGATCCCCAAGAGACCCCTTGATCATCACTGACCCTCCTTTAAAATTTCATCACCCTCCTCCCGGGTCCGTGCCGAACCCGGGAATCCTTGAATCAACAGGTTTCAGCATACAAATTGGTCTCTAGAAGGTTTGGTTTCTTGGCTACACTCGAGCATTTGGAACCAGAAGAATTGAACAAACAAAACTATTATTTAAAATTTACATAAACGACGTGGACGAAAATCTTAGAATTGGTCTTGTTGAATAAGCGGAATTTTACAAACAATTTGTCGCAGAAAATGGATATATCGCACGAGAACATTATATGTACAGTTTAATAAGACAAAAGTAAGTCCAAGATACTTTCCTTGCGCGAAAATCATTTTGAAAATTTATTTTATTTTGATGAAAACCAAATGCATTACTTTCAAAACATCACTACAAATCACTTTCAAAACTGAAAATACTTCAGAGGAACTGCAGTGATATCAGTTGATGCCCTGAGTCACCTCTCCCGGTCAGGCGTCTGAATAATAGATACTGATTTGTAAAGTAACATAATTCATGAAACGTAACCAACCTAACGGGCTTAGAAGACTCAAGGTATCAATTATCATCCCTTATACGCACATACACTTACATGCACTACACTACCACACATGTCGGGGGATAAGTCGGGATTTTAGAACTTATCCCGTCTGGGGGGGGGGTGCCGAACTGGTGAGAAATACTTGATTGGTGAAATCTCCGCAAGTCGACGTGTACAGTTTGTAGTCGCCGTTCTCGCAATCCAGCCGGGGAAGTTCACCACTAACTCCCGCGATAAAAACATGCATTAAACTTACGAGACTATTGACTAGTTGTTGACGCGCGCAGAAACATATGTAATTAACCGAATGACGAAATTATCTCTACTCATTGCCTATCCGAGGAAAAAAATTAAAGAAAAATATTCCGGGCGGTTTTTGAGAATTTTTTAATAAATTGCATTAACTTTCCGCAAAAATTGCGCAAAAACTATTTTTTTAAAATTTACATGCTCTTTTTCAAATGTGTATTTTTTAGAACAGATTTTATAGGTGAAGATTTTTTTTTTTTTTTTTCCGTCCACTCCTTGACGCAACGCGTCTCCAAGCCCCTTAAGGGGCGTTGAGCGCTTTGCCCTTGGGAGTAATCCTCCATTAATGGGCATTATTTTTAATATTAGTCCAGTCTCGTCACGTCGCAGTCAGTCAGTGCCTTTTATCCCTTCGGCCAGGGGCTCGACGCCGTTAGATCCCGGGGTTCCTGGCCGGTCACCCAACCACGAACCCGCGAGTCTCGAATGCGCTTAACCTTCGTGACTTCACGGAGCGTAGTAAACGCATTCGGCTAGCGCCGTCGGCAAAAGATGGACATTTTTTGAGAAAAATGTCTACCTTCACCATTGTAGTTTTGTAATGTTTACTTTTTGCGCTTTTCGAGAATGCGGAGAGTTGTCCAGAAATGAGTCTAGCACCATTTTCTACCGTTCTTTGATACATGCGAGGAGAAAATTTTAGGAAATAATATGGAGCCGCTTCGAAGAAAACAATTTTTTTTAAATGCCTCTATTTGATGCAAAATTGCGCGAAAACTCAAATTTTCGAAAAATTGTACACAACTAGGCACAACAGCACATAAGTTTTCATAATATTTCAAACAGAAATGCAATACTATAACGCTGCAATTTCTATTCCACTAATACTTGAACCATTTTTTAACACATCACCTAATGGACGACGAGCCTATTTGCATGCGCGAAACGCACATTGACTGACGAAGTTCCCTTTGATAAAGGGAAATTACCCCACAATAAAGACCTCTTTCCAATAATTAGGCACCACTTCAAGTTTTTGTCGACTTGATATACCAGAAGCCATTGGCAGAATTACGCCAATACTGAGTTTTTATGTTCTGAACAACAGCATTCCCATTCCACGATAAAATGTCATCGCCGCGGTCCTTTTTATCCTTCCTTTCTTTCTGCATTTTGAAAGTTTCGCACAATGCAAGAAATAGCCAACGCAACAAGTTAAAAATGTACATGTTATAGATAAAATGCTTGCGTCTAACGAAAGGTGGATATATTTAAGGGCAATATTTTAACAAGCAGGAAGCGCACAATAATGATTGATTTCCCTTTATATTATCGTGCTCCATGGCCATGATTTTTTAATGCTAATACTGCTATAAGAATGTTATATTTGTGCCGAATATATTTGTGATTATTTTGCTAATGTACTTGAATAAAATGATACTCATAAGTACGATCTAACAACACATTGCAATTAGAATGGCATAATTAAATCAAGTTTTACTTCTATCAGAAACTGGCCACCCCTAGAAAACCCATTCCTTTTTTTGGAGCAGTGGTTCTGCTCTGACTCTCTCGCAGGAGGAAAGTCACGTACGAGTCATAAATACGCCGGCCTGACTCACCGAAGCACACTTGAGAGCGCCCCTTTGTATTATTTGCCCACGTTTTCATTATTCTCATTTTGCTGCCTGCGAGACGGGCGAGGAGTGTTCTCATTTCGTACGCAGTACAGTCAAATCGAACCTATAGCTCGTTTGACAATGCATATTCCCTTTCTATAAACGAAAATGTGTCGGTTTTGTGCCATTTATGAGAAACAATTGTTACAAAACCCAGTAAGTCTGTTACTGTTTCATAGGAAATTAACAACAGATAATCATCAATTAATTTTTAATGATTTTGAAAATAAAGATATAAACAAAAACTATTAACGACTAAATTTACGTATATCAGATGAAAGCTAAGATTAATAATGAAGTGCAACAAACGATCGAACATGAGCCGCTTCCGCCAGACCACAAAAACGTTGCATTTATAAAAAAATTCTACATAACTTGTCATGTTTGATTTGGTTTGGCTCTTTCGTGTTTCCGGGCGCGTCAACTGCTTTGGTCATTAGTCTCGTTTGTATACTGCATGTTTGTTTCTCGAGATGGCGGTGATCTTCCCCACCTGGATGGCGAGATTCGGCGCTGACCTACCGTCGGTTAGTGGGGTTTCCCCCTAACCAGGACTCTCCCACCAGCGGGGCACCGCCCCAGCCGGGACAGGCTCTAAGCTCCCGACCGGTCTCCGGGAATATAGTGTAGTGCACGTTAGTGTAAGTGTATGTATAAGGCGAGAGGATAGGACAAGGAAGAGGAAGATGTTGATCGGACAAACCACGGAAAACTACCGATCAGAGCACCTGGCCGCAAGAATTCTCCTCCAGGCAGCAACTGAATTCGACCTAGCTGAAAAGCTAGTGTCGAAAATCCTGCCGCCGTCAGGACTCGAACCTAGGACCTCCCGCTCAGAGACGCTGCAGTGACATCAGTTGATGCACAGAGCTACCGCTCCCGGTATATAAACTAACTAAACACACTAATTGAAACTTCATATTCCATTCGTATTTCAAGACGCACATTTTTGGTCAACACAAATTTGCTTCTTTTGCGATAGGTCGTGAATTTTATTTGATGAATGAGTTGAACGGTTTCGGTTTATTAAATTACATATTGTATGCTTTTACATTATAATGTAAGATATAATGGATGATCTTGGTTTAAATGCCAAGTGCTCACTGAGAAAAAGCAAACCTGTTATCACAACTGAATGTTTTTTGTTATATTCAGTGCTATTATAATAATTTTACTTTTCTGTTGGATCCCAGAAGTTCGTCAAATTGCCTTTTTATAATTGTTACAATTTTATGGCTTTGAACAATAGGAATCATTAAATTGTACTTCTGAAGTTGTTTAAATAATTTTCCATTTTGCCTTTTTTGTCTATTTTAGCTTCTCATGCCTATTTTTGGCATTTTGCCATATTTGTGCCATTTTCATCCGTATTAGTGGCATTTTCTGGCTCTTGCGTTATTATTTTCCTTTTTTCCCTCCTGGCACCAATCTGTATCACGGTGGAAACATACCTAGCTACAGAATGTCAGACTTTCTCGTACTAGTTAGTATTCTAATTTCTTTGGTCTAGGCCAGCTTTACAATCTTGCCCCATCCTCTTGCCAGTTGCAATCTATCGCCGACCAAAGTAATTTTTTTCTTCAAAAATCTCTAAATTTTTCGTTTTCCTAATGGTAGAACCGAAATATACGAATATTAAAGAAGAGTAAAATCTAATCCTATAAGGAAATTTTTGTTGAAAACTTTGGAGCTGTTTTAAAGAAAATGGCGATTAACCGTTACTGTAAATACGAAATTTTAATACATTTCTTTACAGAAATCTTTTGAGTTTTCGAAAATCTTAATTTGAAATCATTTGAAGCTCTTCCACTTACAAACGAAATAATGTCCTGGAAATATGCACATCAAAGACGTGTTGTATTAAAAAAAAATTACATTTGTGTAATTTTTGAAGAAAAAAAACAAAAACAAAAGAATACAGGAAAAGGACTTTTATGTCATCATAAACAGCGCAATTAGCTCTATCCGTACGAAGGGTTTGAAGAAAAAATTTAAAGACTTCATTTAAAGTACATTTACTCTTAAATGTAATAATGTGAACAAATGCAAAGATTATCGACGTGAGAAACACGTAAAAAAAGCATTTTGCCATGTCAAGTAGCCCCAAAAATTAATGAACGATTTTCAAAATCGCAGAGCTTCGACTCAGTCTAGATCGGCAGGGCTTTCTTCAATTCGAGAAAAATTCTTTGCGTGGTTTAGGCGTTAGTGTTGTTCACATACCCCAAACGGAAGGACAAACGGACGGACGTTTTGCCGTCAATAGATTTTTCGCTATCAAGGACCCACAAAACATGGGTTCTGGCTGCACCATGTGTTCGATGATTTTTTCTAGATTTATCAACTGGATTTATCCCACTTTTTCTTAATCAGGGCCCTGCAATGAGTTTTTCTACCGAAAATTCCTCGTTTTTCACACAGAATTACATCTTTCTGCGTAAGTGGAAGGTAGAAATTAAAAATATTTTTCTGATAGTATAAATTATTTTCTTATTTTTCATATGCTTTCAATCACCATTCCTACACCAACACTATTACCCACAAACTCGCTCACAGACTCAACAACCTCTTTCATGAACACGTACGGTTTAAACCCGTCCATACCATAAAGAACAGTTTGGAACTTGTGACCAAACTTCAAGACACACACACAGGATAATTCTAAACTGATATCCTTTGACGTTACAAATTTATTCCCTAGCACCGCGACTCAAGACTGTAAATCAATTTTACAAAATATCCTGTACAAAGCTACATGCCCCGTACCAATAGGAACAGAACAGTACAATCTGATCTCACTCTGCATGGACACTAACTACTTTTTGTTTAATAATAATTTCTACAAACAAAACTTTGGTCTTCCGAGGGGCTCAGCACTGTCACCACTTCTGGCAGACATGACCATGGACAATTTTGAAACACTCTTGTTTTAGAAACAACATCCCATTCTTCAAACTTTAACATACTGGTACCGCTACGTCGATGACATCTTAGCTAGATGGACAGGTACTACAAGACAGCTCGACATCTTCGTCGAGTTTCTTAACTCCAGACACCCATCCATAAAATTTACTAAAGAACTAGAAAATGAAAATCAATCAATTAATTTCTTAGACCTAACCATCTCTAGGTTAAACAACAAACACATCTTCACACACAAACACATATTTTTAGAACACACACACACACACACACACACACACACTGTCATCCACAACACACCCCAACATCCATCTGCCCACAAACACGCAGTTTTCCATGCCATGATTCACAGACTTGTCAACCTTCCCTTATCACAAGACAATTTTCAAAAAGAAACACACTACATAGCTACCGCCAATGGATACAGTACCACTCTCGTTGACAACATACTACGCCGCAAATTAAATAAGAAAAAACTGAAAACTTATACAAACCTCATTCCATTTAGCCAGAAACCATCAAAATTTATTTCTATTCCGTTCTTTGGAAAAATATCACAGAAGGTAGCTCATATTCTTCACAAATACAATTTTCGCGTTTCCTTTACCGCACACGAATCCCGCAAACACCTACTCTCACCTCGCAACACCACCCCACTCATGGCGAAATCAAGAGTTTATAAACTCCACTGCCACAACGGCGAGGCTAAATACATCGGCCAAACAGGTAGAAGCTTCACTGCCAGAGTTAAAGAACATTTACATGCATAGAAGCACAATACAAACAAATCGCACTTTGCTACACATAATGCTATAAACGCTATAAACGCTGCTATAAACGCAGGCCACACTTTCCACCCCGACTGAAGACATTAAAATTCTTGAAATAGAAAATAAATTCTGGAACAGAAGCGCTTTAGAAATCATTCACATATTTCAAGCCAAGCAGAAATCTGAGGCCTTTCTCAACGAACAAACTAATTTCCCTCTGTCCCCTCTACTAATAATTTTACACACCGCGACCTCACAAACTGACCCACCCGCCTCTAAGACATTTCCAAGAGAACACTAAACAGACCTCCTCCAACCCCTCGCCGGATCTCCGGAAAGCAATAAAAATCCCGTGTCACGTTTCCTCTGGGCACAGTCTACCGACTTTTGCCGAAAGCAGGGAGGTAAGCAAAGCGGCTCAACTTATTATTCAATTACTTCGCCATCTTTGTAAAATTATTTGCTATTAATTATTATTACTATCCCCCTTTTATTATTATTATTATTATTATTATTATTATTAATCTTTTGCAATATCAGAATGTATTTTTCTTCATTTATATTTAGAATCTGAAATTTGAACCGCTGTATCTGTATTAATTTTCCTCCCCATCGCATTTAATTTTTGCAATGTTATCTGCTATATGTTCCTAATCTTTTGCAATCGTATAATATATCCTTCTTTATTGATATTTTATAATGTTTAATTTGAACTCTCTAATCTTCCGTTCATTCCAATTTTCGAAATTTTTATACACTATCTTAACTAAATTTAAACCTCCATAAGTTAGAATCAAAGTTTTCAAAATTATTGAAACTGGCTCAAAATTTGTCGCTTTTTGTCGTTAATTGTTCGAAAATAAAATTTGTCGCTCTTCATTTGACCTAGTTTTAAAGTTTTGGGCAACTTGATATCAATTAGCATCAAAACCGAAAACCAACTAATTACAGACTAAATAAAAATAAACCATAGAATTTGTCGCTTTTTGTGCTCAGACTTCAAAAACCAATTTGTCGCTCCTCATATTTTAAAGAAAATGCATTTTCCCAAACGCGATCCAACTTGATATCAAGTTGCACCCAAAACCCATAAAACAATAATTACAGCATAAATAAAAAATAACACCATAGGTTTTGTCCTTTTTGTCGCTCCAGACTTTACAAAAAAATTTTTGTCCTCCTCATATATTAACGAAAATGCATTTTTCAAACGCGATCCAACTTGATATAAAGTTAGCATCGCAAACAAAAAATAAATACAGACATAAATAAAAAAACAACATTGGATTTGTCGCTTTTAGGCGCTCAGACTTTACAAAAAACAAATTTTGTATAATAATAATAATATTAATAATAATAGTAGTAGAAAAAAAAAAATAATAATAATAATTACTAATTATGTGAGACCAGGCCATCGGTCGCTCTCCCTAACTACGTAATACTTAAATTTATAGATGAAAATTGAACAATAGAGCATTATTCAATGATATATTTAGTCAATAAAATACAACTCAGAGATGTATTGCGACAAATTTCTGACAAATAAACGAGATCCTACTGAAGTGTTGTGACGTCTGCCAAAACTATCGTATAGGTTGGTTTCTTTTTCCCAAATTATTTGTTTTATTAAAAATTTCAAACGTGAAATAATAGTATCTCAGTTCTTGCTATGTCCAGTAGTTATTATCAGGGGCGTATTTTGTTGACCTATAATATCGCCAAAATGATCAATACAATGCTTTTAAAATATTTTAATAAGCCATAAAGCAAAAAGGGCGAAAAAATGTTATCAAAACAGTTCGGACGATCAACTCAAGCTGTTGGATATATTACTATGTATCCAGGTTACGTTCAAATGAAGTCAACTTTCAAACTTCCGGTTTGGACTGTTCTTTACCAGAAAATTTTTCGCTGTCCCAGAAATCGGCTGAACAGACATTGGCGCTGTTGGGCGCATACAATGCACTTTTAAATTTTCTGAGCAAAGGGAAATGGAATAGGCTACTTACAATTCTGTGATAAATTTTTTGTAAATATTATTCAAGAACACTATTAAAATGAAATTAAAGTCGATGAAACACAAAAAAATGCATTTAAAAATGAACGGTAAAATTTTAAAAAAATGTATATAAAATTTCCATTTGCCATAATATAAAAATCATTTCTATTCTAAAATGTATTTTCAAAATTGAAAAGGAAAAACATGACATTATTAACATGCGCTCCATAATTATGAGGTGCAAAGTGTAATGGCATATTACTATTTCCGATAGTCTCTTTTTGGTTCGTTATGGATGTGAAATTGAAAATGAAAAAATGTTATTTATTCAAATTCAGTATTTAAAATGTGAATGGCTGAAAAATCCAACATAAACGATACACGTGTTTCTCACTTCAAAATGCGAGAATAAGACCTTTACTTTCATGATTTTTTAAGATACCACTTTAATGCACCATTGGCGAATAGTTTTAAGTAATAAAAAATATTTGAAATATCGTGCGGGGTTTGGAAAAAGACGCAATAATTTGTAGGTAGATTGGCGTCAAGGTTCTCAGATTTCGTGTGAAAATGCACGTACGATGGGTGGAGAACCCCCCACAATGAACAACACAAGGTTTTCCAGCACGGACTTTTACCTGATTCATTCGCCAGCCGAGGAGGGCGGGTCGCTTCGTGCGACAGGTAGCATTGCGGGATTAAAGCGTTGCAGGACGCTCGGTAGAAAGCTCAATGAAAAGTCCTTCTTACTTGCTTCTACAAGGACAGCTTTCCCGTGCGAAATTCACAATCTTCACTCCTCTTTTCTTAATTTTGTTAGTAGATTTCAAAAAATAATATAATTTTTGCTATTCTACTGTTAAATGTTTATTGTGATGACATAAGTATGCCATGAAACACAAGAATCTGAATTTTCACTCCCCACAATTCTATTAGAAATGTTCAATTGAATAAATGAATTGATAATGAAATTCAAATGTATTATTATTATAGTTATTATTTATAGCTATTATTATTATTATTATTATTATTATTATTTATATATAAATATCTTTTTTCAATATGAAGAAAGGTCGGGCTGCTAGTACATGAAATATTGTATAAAAATAAATATAAAATATAGTGAAACTAACATAATGCATAAATAAAATACTCTTAAAACCAGATGATTCGTCTTTTGTTTACTTTTAGACAATCCCAAAGGGGGATAAACAATCAACTAAAAACCAGTATTACCTTTATTCAATGAACAGAAGGACTTATTTCAAAATCTTCTAATATCAATATTTACTTACTGTTAATCAAACCATCCTTTCCTTCCCTAAGAACGCATGTTAACTGTTTCTATTTTAGAGCCCTAATTTTTGGAATATAGATGCCGGAATATTTTTTTTAGAGTTTAAAACTAAGTTTTTGTTGTCTTCCTAGTTTCGAATTTGTATTTTCCAGATTTGAAATGCAATTTTTGGGGAATTCACTAGCTAAATTCAGGAATGACATTTTAAAGAGTAATTTACCTCAAATTAGTCTTTAATTTTGAATAGTTTGGGTGAGATTGGTTTCTAGGCCTACTAGTTTTGACGGCTATATTTTCTCTTTTCTAATAATCATAGCAAATAATATCTCTTTTTCACTTAATAATTTCTTAAATATTCATCCTTGCAACCCTGATGAAGGGAAAAATAAAGTTCCAAACGTTGGCGATCTAAGAAACTATTTAATGAAATGACCAACAACATTAAAATTCCTAGAATATACTTCTCTATACTGCATATGCAGTAGGAAAAATAAAATTGTATGCATCAGTTTACAAAGCATTTTATTTTGATAAAAGTTAATGAATAATTTCGTTCCCCATTGTATCGTATTTGTGGTTGCATGCATAGATTTTTTTACATGAGATGCTCCTGTACTTTTCTGGCATTACTCCTTTCTTATTTCCTTAGGAAGTAAAAAAATATTTCGTAGGAAATTAATACGTAATTAGTGCACTATTGTAGAGATTTTTTAATCTTTCCAAGAGGTTACTAGGTTAAATAAAAAATCTACGTTTGCACTTGTTTTTAATATTTCATTATGTAGTAATTCACATCAGTACAAAATAAGTACATAATTGTGGCATTATTACATTTTTAAAATTTTTTGCAATCAGTGTCAGGTTTACGTGAAGTTGCCTCCTACTTTTCCGACGTTTTTTTATTGTTGATAATGTAGTACAATTTTTATTGGGCATGAAATTAGTATTTCATAATGGTAAAAAAATTATAGAATATTTTGTTTGAATATCAGAGAAATGGGCACCAACTTGACAAATGTTCTTGGCATTGAATTCTAGTACCGAAGGAGGACTGGATGTTCCAAAGAAGAATGAACTTTCAAATAATGGAGACGCTTTGTGCTTAGCAAATGGCAACTAAGGAATGTAAATATATTAAGAGCTTCAGGAAATTCAAACATGGGGCGTCAGTCCACCTCTCCCTCCCCTCTTTCCGGCTGTGACATTCTTCTTGGGTTTTTTCCCGGCCTTCCATCCGCCAGTGAGCTAATCTCCGCAAGCCTTGTCTATTTTTTTTTTTGTTTCCCTTCACGTAACCCTAGAAGGCGAGAATTTATTTGGGAATACAGTTTGCGCTGCTGCTGGGGTTAAGCGCTGAGGCCAGTTGTACGAACGGAGGTTAAATCTGGATAGTAATCCTCAAGTATTAACCCCCGGGTTAAATGGAGCGACAGTTGTCGACCTTTCGTCACCAGTGTTACGTACCCCTCGAATAAGCTGAATAAAAATTTGTTGGCAAAACTGGCGATTGTCATTTGTCGAAATAAAGCTTTATTTTCCTGACGTGTTTCATGTGTTTTTAAAAGCCGCAACGGGATATTGGTTATAGTTCGATATTCTGCGAAGGTGTACTGATTGATGTTTGATTGTGTTGGTTTGTTGCTGTTTTCGCAGTGTTTAGTTTACATCGTTATAAAATATGGTTATTAGTCGTCATTGGTATTCATATCGGTATAAATTGTGATTATTATTCGTTTTTGTTATATAGTTATAAATTATTATTGTTATTAATCATTATTTTGAGAATGAGCGATTCGAAACAATTCGAACTCAAATTACACCAGGAAATGATGAGGCTTAGACTTGGTGTAACGTTTCGACACGTGATTGAAAATAAAATCACCGATGCCGCAGCGTCAAACAGAAGGTAAGATTAGTAAATTATTATTGATATATTAAAATAAGAATACTGATTTACCTATATTGGCGAAGCGGTGAAATTTACATTATATTTTATTTTGAATTTTATGCATAGTCATAATACTACATACAATTTTATATTTCAGGACAAAGCATGGAATAATATTGCATTGAAATTCAATGCAGAAACAACTGTTCCGAGGCTCCCGGGCAGTTGAAATCGAATATGTTTCTCAAAAAGAAACAAGGAAGTATGCTGCTCAGTTGAGGCAGAAAGATTGCAAACTGGTGGAGGGCCGGCAACCGAGAAGCATAGCTTTTTGCACGAGAAAGTGTTAGGTTTATTAAATTGTCTGCCAGGCTTGAGAGCAATTTTGATTGGCAGAACATTGGCTGATGAATTATTGAATTCTCAGCCTATTGTATGAATTTCAGGCATCGACCTGATATTCAAGACATAAGTGTTTGCTGGTCAAGTGCAGGCCAGTTCATGTGCAGTTGCTGATCAAACTGCAGTGGTCAGTCAAGTGCGAGGCCCATCGAGTCTCGTGCCGGGCCCAAGCACACAAGACGATAACGAATCGACTGTATTTTCAGTTGGGAAATCACTCCTCAAATGCTGAGGAACGTAAGCATCCTGCTTACAAGTGAATCTGTAACTGCAGAGGATCTGTCGGACACAAGTGATGGATCCGAGCCGGAGGTAATTCAGTCTAAATATGGCAAACGCAGAAAAATTTCCCAGAGGTAAACATGCAGAAACACCACTATCAAGAGGAAAGAATGGAGTCTTGGCTCAAGCTAAAACTGACCTAATTGAGCAAACTAAAGCTCTGTTGCTAAAGAGCATGAAGAGAGCAAAGAAGGAAGGAGGAATTGTTTGAGCTCCAAAAGGGACTTAGAACTATCGATTAAAATTAAGGAAAGAGCAGCTGAAAAAATGTTATAAAAATAATAAAGTCATATTTAGAAGTAATGTGTTTATTTATTTATTATCTGGAAGATTATTTGTTTGGACTTCACTTTAAGGTATTGCTCAAATTGTAAATGCTTTTGATATTTTAATTAATATAATTTAAAAACTAATGGTTGTATCCTTAGTATGCTCAGATTTATTTGTTATCAATGTGAATATTTATAGTTTATTTTATTTTGTCATGGTAATTCAACTGAAAAGTTTGCCCTTTCATAAGTACAAAATAGTAAATACATTTTGTTAACAGTTTTGCAAAACAAAAATTGAACTGTCAATCATGTTTAACAAGTCTTATTATTACTTATGATATTACTAAATTAAAGCTAATTAAACATTAAAAATAAATATTCAAGCAATGAATATTTTGCACAAATTGACAATACTCCTGCAGAATCAACAATTAGGTGGTTCAGCAATTATTCAGCATGTGCAAATATGCAATGAATAACATTCACTCCAAAATTAAGTAAAAATTTAGTGATTATTTTCAGAAATTCATTATCTTGCTGAGAATATTTTATGTCTCTCATTAACTGAAAAATTCTAACATTAAAACTTATTGTTTTCAATTTTCCTGACTTATAACCTTGCATTAAAGCCAGTGAACTGTTCACATACTATTACGAATAACAAAGGTTACTGAGATTTATTTATATCAACAGACTTTCAAAATATTGCTCAAAATTGTTTCTAGCTTGTTGATTTTGAATGTTTTCATTTTGTTGGATTTGTCGCTCAGCTGCAATGGTTTCCTCAACTAATCTTGTTACTTGATCATCAGTTGGAGGTTCTTCTTCTTTTTTGTCAATTGCCAGTTATGCAAAACAGCACATGCAACAATGACAGCTTCAAGTCTGTCGTTTTTAACCTTAATGTATTAACAAGAACAGGAAAACGTCTTTTCCACACACCATAGCTCCTTTCACAACGTTTCTTGTTCTTGCATGTGACTCATTATAAAGATTTTGGGCTCTTGTCTGTGGATTTGCAAAGGGTGTCAGTAAGTAACTGGTCAAGGCATATCCAGAAACTCCACTAAAATCAAATTGTTCATATGACCCAATCAAATATTGCTTTCAGCGATGAGTTATTAAAAATAGTTTGGTCATGCACTGCTCCTGGCCAGCGGCAACAATATTCTGAATTTCTCAGATCTGCACTGCACACAGTTTGTACGTTCAACAGGGAAAGTGCCATCTCTCCTCTGTAATCTTCTGAACAGTCTCCACCTGGGCATTTTATTTTAATATGGGTGCAGTCAATAGCACCAATTACTCTTAGGAATGCTGCTTCTCGTAAAACCCTTGTTGGACACGATTCCTTTCCAGTGCACTTTTGGGAAAGTATATAAATTTTGGGGCTAATTTGGCTATTGACTGGCTAGTTTTTAATTATTCTGCTTGCGGTACTTTTATCAAGCCCCAAAATCTCAATGCAAATTACAAATGCTCAGTAGCATAATACCTTAATGTCAGGAGGAGCTGGATTATAGGAGGTACAGATTGATTCCTGTAAGACAAACATCACCTTTACGTAACATTTTTATACTGCACCAAGCCGAACATAGTTCCAAATATAATAAGCGATAGAACATATTTACACAAACTAATATTTCGTGAACTTACCGGTTTGTATTGTGTTCGATGTCGTCATTTATAAGCATTAAAAGTTCAAGAACAGTTTGCTTTCTTAACCTGAATCTTTCAAAAATCGAAATCATCGTATTCATTCAGCAAGTCTGGCCTTCTTCGCACTCTCCTCAACTTTCGGCTTTTAAATACATTTGGAGTATTTCTTCTTCTTCCTCTCGTCAGAAAACAAATACTCAGAATTTCGATCATTTCAGCCTGAAGTACTACAGATTTTGCCGGCAAAATGAGTGTACAGGTTAACACACTGTTAACTGCATGCGAGATCACGGGGTAACAACACCTTGTTATCCCTCAGGTTAACCCTGGTTAACCCTATCCTGTGTTCGTACAACTGATTTAAACGCTAACAGCGTGATAAAATTTATCCAGAGTTTATTCTGTGTTCGTACAACTGGCCCTAAGAGGAAAGGTAAAAAGCTAATAATAACTAAAGCTAACTTAATTCTAGCTTAAATCTAATTTAATAATTTTGTCGTAGCACTTAACTTACACTAGAAATATTGTTATTTTTTTTTCTTAATTCTAACTAATGTTTTTATATGGTTTGCTAATTGATTCTTTTTTTTATTTTATTTTTCATTCACTCATCATTCATTATTGTTATATACATGACCATTCATTCGTTGTATACATAACCATTCATTCTTTATATACATAACCATTCATTCCCACAGCATTGCACAGTTCTTGTTTTTCTGTTCGCCACGGCCCCGACGGCTCAAAGTGTCCGTGGCGCTCAGGCCCTTTGGGAGGTGTGGCGGAGAGGCGCGTCGTCGCGTTGCCCACGCGTGCCTCGGCCGAGGGCGAGTCTTCCCTCCGCGTTCGGCTGCCCCGTTTCCCTCACACAGGTAAGGGCGGCGGGCAGCGCACGGAAGTGAAGGCGACGTGTTTGGTCTTTCCAGATAGGGCCGATGTGTTCGCTGTTCGCCCTTTGGCCGGTGTCGCGCAGGGTGCGCGGCGCCCGGCCCACGCCTTTAGCGGCGCCGTAGCCGAGCGCCCTTGAAGCTCCGGCAGAATTGTTTTACGCCCAGAACTCCAAACACGTCGGTGTTTCTAGGGTATCTGTTGGGGGGGGTGGGGAGGTGAAGCGCCGCAGACGGGCTGCACGGTTTTCCGCCGAGCGAATCGGACGGAGGGTGGAGGTGCCGCCGCGAATACCTCGCAGGCGTACGTCCAAATGGACCGTACGCAAGCGGTGAATAAGCGGCGTTTGAGGGCAGGATGGGTTCGGGGCTCGTAGAAGCGGGCGTAGGAGAGTGGTTCGGCGGTTTTTCGGGGTCTATATTCGCCTTTTCTATATTCCCCGGCAGGTGTCACTAAAGCTTTGAATGACATCCGTCTCGAAAGGCCGGGCGTTAAGATTTACCATTCACATTCGAATTTGCAGTAATGCTATGTAATAACGAATTAAATGATAAAATTACTTTAATTTGACGTTTGATTTCAATTCGGCAATGGATTTGTATATTAAATTTATTTACGTCAGTAATGTTTAATTATTGAAATACAATGCTCAATAATAGCAACATCAAATTGCCGTTAGAAGTCTAACAAAACTAGCAATTTCAGATTTCTATAAAGTTCAGGCTTCGATGCCGAATTGATTCGTTGCTTTTAAAAACGTTTCGTTAATTGCAACATTACTTTATCCACAATAATGAAACGGTGATACGGGGTACTATGATTTGAAATCTAATTCTTCTACCGTATTATTTTCCTGTACGTACCATAGAGAAAGACGTATGTAAGCCATACAATTAAAATGCGTAGTGTGCAGAAAGTTACGTAATGGTGCAGTAAAGAATGGAATTGTTTTACAGGAAACTGATATAGTGGATACATGCAAAAGAAAAATTGGATAAATTCTGTTCCAATATATGTAATATACTTGCCTTGCACGTTTTACAATGAGATTTCACGAACTGTGGGCCTTGTTACCGTATTTAGTTAATGCGGATTATTGAAAATGCATATAATGATACAACAGCCATATAGACGTACTTTTAATATTTCAGAACTTGTCGGTCTTTATAATATCCAATAGTAAAATTTCGCATTTCCGGTATTTACAGAAAAGAAACAAATTTTTGGGGAACTCTTGAGCAACAAACAAGAGACCAATTCCTATGGTGTTATTTTTTTATTTGTGTCTGAAATTTGTTGTTTTCTTGCGTTTGCGATGCTAACTTGATATTAAGTTGGCATCGCATTGCGAAAATTCACATTTTCGTTAATATTTGAAGAGCGACAAAATTGTTTTGTAAAGTCTGGAGCGACAAAAGCGACAAATTCTATGGTGTTATTTTTATTTATGTCTGTAATTATTGGTTTTCTATGTTTGCGATGCTAACTTGATATCAAGTTGGCATCGCGTTTGCGAAAAAATGCATTTTCATTAATATATGAGGAGCGACAAAATTGGTTTTTTGTAAAGTCTGGAGCGACAAAAAAGCGACAAATTCCTATGGTGTTATTTTTTATTTATGTCTGTAATTAGTTGGTTTTCTAGTTATGATGCTAACTGATATCGTTAGCCGAATCTTAATACCAGGTCAAATGAAGAGCGACAAATTTTATTTTTGCAACAAATTAGCGACAAAAGCGACAAATTTTGAGCCTAGTTTCAATAAATTTTTGAAAACTTTGCGATTCTAACTTTACGGAGGTAATTTAAATGTATCTATTAATTGTAATTTACCTTCCTATCTTATTTTGTATTTTATTTGTAATTTTGTTATATTTTGCTGTACTTTGTAGACTGATGACGACGGCAAAGCCGTCGAAAGTCGGCTATCTTAATAAAGATAATATGTTGACGAAGATGACTTCTTTTATTTCTTCTCAGAAATATGAACGAGTATATCTGAAAAATCGGCGATTGGGTGTTCAATTCAAGTAAACAAGAATTAAATCATAAACATAGCCAAAAGATCAATCAAAACACACAACCAACAATATCATAAATTAGTACAACTCACCACTAAAAATATACGCGTGTAGTTTACAAAGTAATGTTTTAACAAAACGACAGTTATGCATACATCTAATCACGACAACGGGCAAAGCCTCATTCACCACATTCCCTAGCTCACCAATACCTTTTTCTCTACCCTTGATTGATTGAATTGATCAACCAAAGCAAAAATCTTAAAACTGGGAAAATATACAGAACGCCAATCTCGAATAAAAAACAGATATCCATTATATGCATTCTTGAACATTTTCAGCAAAATTGAATAAACCAATTGAGGTGCTCTGCGAGTTCCCTCGTCAGATGTAGGTGGGCGTTAGTACATAGTACAGTGTTTGATTGGCTAATTGTAAGCCAGCAAATACAAACGTAAAGTTAAATATAAACTGAATTTTGTAATTTCACCCAAAATATAAATAAAAAACGGGTAACGCATACGCCTGAATTCAGAAAGCTGAAGAGCTAGCCAATTATTTAAAACAAGCACAACCAAACCCCACCCCGATCATAACACAATTAATAAAAAACAAACTGAACCCTGCTACGGTCCACACCCAAAAATACAATATGCATCTCAAGCAGAAATAAATATACAGAAACCCTCGTTAGCACGAACTCGCTTTACACGAATTTCGCCGTAACACGAAGAAAACTTCGGTCCCGGCAAGGGATTACCGTAATACAGGCATTTATATAACTGATAACACGAATTTTTATAAAACGAACTCAGATTATTTCGGTCTCTTGGAACTCGTGTTAATACGGGTTTACTCTAATAATCAAAAAAATTACAACGTAAAAAGCACCTGGACATAACAAATAATAACATATTAAAAAAATTACCTTCACCCACAATACTTCACCAATATATACAATTCGTGTTTTAGAAATTAGTACTTCCCAATGGAAACGCGCAACAGTTATCCCGTTCCCAAAACTATCAAAATTGCAACAGCTTCATATAGTTATCGCCCTACATGGCCACATTGGCCAAAGTATTGAAAATATAATTCTAAAACGTCTAAACTAAATCCTACGAGCACTTCGCGAACAAATCGGTTTCACCAAAATATTGTATATCAACTCAGCACCAATTACTAAGAATCACAGAACACCTCATACTCTTCATTCCAGAAAAAATCGTACAATAGGCATGCTTATTTACATAATCCAGGCTTTCGACAGGAATGGCATCAAGCGTTACTATACGAAATTAAAAAAAGGAACCCCCTTATTACATCACCTCGATTATCCGCAATTTTCTATCCAACAGAACATTTTCAATTAATGTCAATAACAATCACTCAAACCCCAGGCAAATAAATGCAGGGCTCCCTCCAAGGATCACCATTATCCCCCATACTCTTTAATATCTGTGTAGAAGATTTAGCAACACTAAATTAAATAAAAATCGCCCCCATTTGCGGACGGCACGGCGCTATTTTTACGTAACACATAGCAATATCTTAATCTAATCGATAGCTGGAACGTTAAATATAAACACAATATATATACTATAAATACAATTTAACCCAGCAAAAACCGTTACCAATATATTCACCTCAGACATTACTCTTCTCCCACTCTCTTGACATTAGCCAACGAACCAATAAACTTGATTCCACACAACAGCTCAATTAAATATCTTGGACTCAACATAGACACGAAACTTGACTCATAAAAAAAACATATACAAACTAAAGTTAATCAAGCAACAATAAAATTACAACTAAAACTTATTATCAATGGAAATTCCTCACTTCCTCAATACAGCTATTAAAATATACAAAACTGTCGTAAATCCCCTCCTTTTATACGCATGCCCCATCTGGATTAACGCCGCAAAAACCGATATCCACAAAATACAAATTTTCCAAAATCAGTAATTACGGACAATCACTAACGCCCCTTGGTTTGTCCCCAATCACCAACTCCACTAGGAACTATCGAACCCATAGCCAACCATATTAATTACCTCGCCTTCAAGTTCTATTTCACGATACCCCAATACCCACACTAAATGCACTCAACCTCGGCCGAACTCCAACACAACCAACGCGAATTCAAAACAAATTCCCGTTCCACTTATTCCTGAAACAAAAAAAAAAATCTGCAATTGGCAATTAACAGTGGTGCCTCATTAGCTTCCTCGCCCATGTCTCAGATCAGGGATGCTCAAGCAAGCGATTCGGGAGCGCGGAGCCGTGTTGGCCACCGAGAGCGCCACACCGAAGCCGCAGCGTTGCGCGGCCATCACAGCGTCGCGATAACCCCAGTCGCGGAAGCAGGGAAGTCGATTACGCAAACCGAAGCGCCCACACCGACGATTTTCCATGCAGCATGGGAAGAAAAGTATCTTTTCGCAGATAGCGGCAGCTATGCCAAATGTTTAGTTTGCGAAAATGTGCTTCATCACATGAAGTTTAATTTGCAACGACATTATACGGTTAATCATGCTGCTGCATATGACATGTACTCGGAAGAACGATGGGAGCTTTGCAGTGCTATGATAAACGATGCTTCTCAAGAAGTAAATTTTGGATATTTTTTTATGTTCCTATTTTGTTTTAACATTAATATAACATTAATTTTTAATTATTTTAAAACTGTCTCTGAGAAAGATCCACTCATTCTCAAAATTAGCTTCACTGTCACACATTCACGAAACATCGAATTTTGGAGAGTATGTAGATGTATTCAGAACATTGCGTTTGGAATTTGAAACTCGATTTAAGGATTTGTTTCATTTGCAATTAGAATTTAATACATTTTCTACACCTTTTTCTCTTAATGATGGCATTGTACTCCGTGAATTCCCATTAGAAGTGACTGATTAGCAGTGTGACACTGAATTAAGGGAATAATTTCATACAAACATTCATTAGAATTTTATGAGAAGTCCATCAAAAACGTTTTCCGAAACTATTCCATCAGAATGCAGCTCCGATGTTAATGTTTTTATCAACGTAAAATTGTGAGCGGTTTTATCTTCGAAAATTTGTAAAGTATCATTACAAAAACAATGTAAAATGCATTTAGAAAAATAATTTATTTCGGAATTGGCTTCATTTTTAATTTTAATTTCCTTTTTCAGTATTTCGTTATTACTTTATTTTGTAACATTTTTCCAGTAATTTTTAGACCAATTTTTATAATCAGCAGCATGATAAACTGTGTAATGTCGCTGCAATTAAATTTTTTAATGTGAGTGAGCATTCTTTTTTGCACCTAAAATTTGGCATAGATGGTGCAATCCCCAAAAAGAAAATTTTCTTTCCGTGCTGCATTGGAAATTGTCTTTTTCACTTTCAAATCACAAAAATATGTTTATAACTAGTAAATGTTACAGATATGTTTTACTGTTTTTCAATCGTGATATCCTTTCCAAGAGCAGTGAGACGTTTTCAGTCCAAAGGAAAATATCGAAAAAAAAAACACGCGACGCGACCCACTGCGCGGTTTCCCCGCTGTCGATAAGCGAAGTAATTTGCTCTCTCTGTCGATGGAACTGCTACAAAGAGCAGGGAGCAAGCAGCGACTTCTCGGCTGAGCGGCTCTGTATTAGATAAACATAGTAGTAAGGTAGTAGAACATCATAAACATATGTATAGAATAACATTTTACTTATCTATGAAATATTCAAATAAGAAAATAAATACATTTAAAAAAACTCAAGTAAACAAGGTAACTTTACGATTTCCTCCTTTCTGGATAGAGTGATAGCTTAATAATTAATATCTCGTTCCGAATGTTGGTTAATTAAACTGTTTTAACATGTTGACGGATACGTTCAGAAGAGTGAAGATCAAAGTAATAAAATCAATAAATGAAAATTAAAGCTTTATTTTCAATAATAGTTATTATTACAAACATTAATTTTCGTGACAAACTTCTGATCAGGTCGCAAGTCAGTTGCACAGAAACCATGCTCCCCACCGCACAAGAGCAGTCTGCCAACATCAGTCGTTGAAAGGAATACGATACGCCGGACGTGCAGCGTGGCCGACCTGTCGCCGGCCAGGGATGTGAGGTTGACCCCAGCTCGCTTTCGAGCAGCTGCGCTCACGCCTCGCGCTCACGGCGTATTGGCAGACGTGGGTGGCGCGTCCGCGAAAAGTTGATAATCAGTTTCTTGGAATGGAAAGGAGAACTTATCGTACCTATCTTTCTTTATTAGTGATTTTAATTTTTACAATATAACTACAGACACAAAATAAAACCAGAGACCGGCAAAATAGTTTTTGCCGAAAATTCCATTTTTCCCACGCACAATTACTAACTTTTCTTCTTACGAAGAACTTCGTTCGGCAAGAAAGTACAAAGTTGTCAAATCCAAAGAATTGACACATGTTTCACTATGTTTGTCGACGCGCTCAATACGAATCTGAAGCCAGAATCGCCATATCACTCTCCACTTTTCACTTTCTCGTATGCATACGTATATGCGGAGAAATATATACGTTACGTAATGCTGCGGAAAATTGATTTCGAGATTTCAACGGAAATACACGTTTTGGGCTACTTGATACGAAAATGTCTCGACTCGAGACGCTGCGATTTTGAAAAACTTTCTTCGATACCTACATGAAGCCCTACTGACATTTTCAAAATTTTCTCGAAAGGGGCTCCAAATTTTTCTCAAAAATTTCTTGTAAAATAGGGTAAAATTACTTATAAAGGTGACAGAGGCCCGATTTTCACGGTTAAATCTGAATTTTCGAAAATTGCAAAATTTTGAATTTTTCGACGTCTTCCTACAAATACAAAATTGAAGATAAATCCATTTTTCTTCAAATAAATCTGTTGTCCATAATTAGCTCTTTCATTAACATCGAGTATATTTTTAAAAAAATTAGTACTTTTCAAGCAATATTGCGTGCAATATTTGAATTTTAAAATTACACGAACAAAATTTTCTCAAAAAGGCTCCATTTTTGTCTTAAAATTTTTGGTAGAGACGTGCTAAATGCCCTCCTAGGATGACAAACTTCACATTGCTCTATTCTTTCTTTCAAAAATTACAAAATGTATTTTTACTTGTCTCTCACGACATTATTTACATTAGCGGCAAATTGTTCGCATTATTGCATTTACGAGTACACGTGCTTTAAAACAATGTCATATAAAGTTCCTCTAAAACTCAAATTTTTTCTGTTAAATGAGCTCAAATTCCTGCATAGAAAACGCTCAAAGCATTTTTCTCAAAATGGCCCCAAAATTTTTCCCTTTAAATTTTTTTTTCAACGCGTAGTGCTCATTGCATTGTTAAAGTGACAAAGCTTTCGTTTTTCTGTATTCTTGTTTAAAAAATACAGAAATATATTGTAGCACCACATAGTTACTTTCTCGTATACGTATGTATCTGTCGGGCTGTCGGGCTGTCCGACTGCCAGTCGGTTTGACTCGTCTGACCATCCGTCTGCCTGTCCCTTCGTCTTTCTGCCCCAGATATTTTCAAAATTTTCTCAAAACATCACAAATTTTGTCTTTAAATTTCATGTAAGAATAGAGTAAAATACACTTACAAAGGTGTCATAGAAAGCCAATTGGAAATTATTCAGAGAAGAAATGATAATTCCTCACGGAGATGCCACAATTAACTGAAACCACAAATATATCAGTAAATGTGCTTGTAACGACATTTACTAAACTCATTCTTCATGCAGCAAATAAAACAATCCCCAAATTATCAGGAAGCCACAGAAAGAAAAATGTGCCATGGTGGAATAAGGAATATGTCAAGCAGTACTTGAATCAAAAAGAGCTCAAAGACTGAACAAAAGAATGCACGTAATGATCCTGATTTAATTTATAAAATTTAATTCAAGAAGAAGAGAGCACAAGCCAGAAGAACACTAAAAGAGAGTAAGAAAAAAACCTGGCAAAATTTTATATCAACAATGACACCGCAGACAGATAGTTCAACAGTATGGAAGAAAATACAATACATAAAAAGTGGAAAGTATATACCAGACAAAATAGTGTTAGATGATGCTGATGGAAAAATTAAATTTTAACCCCAACCCCACAGAGCTTCTAGAGAAAACTTCAACAGAAGAAATTTTATTGGAGGGCATAATATGAAAACATTACAATTTGATTTAAGAATCACTTTCGAAAAAATATCTAAAAATTAGGCGGATATGTAGAAAAAAACAGTCATGCTATTGCAGTTACATTGATATAGAGGAAGCCTACGAAATGGTTTGAGAAAGAGTAAAAAAAAATTAAACTACAATGAAAAGGGAATTTCATTTATTAAGAACTTTCTAGTGGGACAAAAGTTAGAATAAAAAAAGCACTTTTAAACTACTAAAATTGAAAATGGTCTGCCCAAGGTTCTGCTGAGGTGTTACTTTTGGTCAGTATCAATGAAGTTTTTTTAAAATCCCAAAAACCTGTGGTTTCTTATTTCAGACGACCAAGATTATATGCTTTGGAGAAATTTTCCAAAAGCCAAACTTATCCAAAAACTTAACAATCTTGAAAAGTTAAAAAAACGGGTTTTAAAATTAAAAAACCAAAAACGTATATAGTTTTTTCTGGGAAGAAAGTTGAGAAAATGAAATTTTTTAAAACTGGATGGAATTTAGAGGGCCCCATCTGTAAAATTTTGGGGAATGACGTTTGACAAGAAGATGAAGTGGAAGAATCATATTGAGAAATTAAGAACAGAAGGTAAATATCAGAGAATAAATATCATAAAAGTTCTATCTGAAAATTAAAAAACAAAAAAGTAAAAATGTATGTTTTTAAAAAGACAAAAAGAATAGGATGTATATTATATGATTCTGCAGGAAGAGACTTATTAAATAAATTGAGAGATAAAAAAACATTTAAAATTAGAATTTTGAACTAGTCCTAGATTATATATTAGTTGAGGCCAAAAACCCCTTCAGTTGAGAAGAAAGGAACTAGTAATTTTCTTGCAAACAAACTGATAGGGAAAATCAAGTCAGGTACATAATATTTGGGAAAAAAAAAAGAAAAAAGAGAATACCTAAAAAGACCAAGTTCACCAAGCCTTGTATTTTTGAAATTATCTCTATATGAAGAACGAAGATGAAAGTCCCTTTTCCCCTCATACCCCAAGAAGAGACCAGAAAACCCACCCTTAAACATCATAAAAGAGTAAATATGGAACTTGCAGAATAGAGAAGAGTACAAAAAAGAAATATTTTGAAGTTTGTTTTTGAGATGAAAACAAGTACTCAGATTACAAGACATATTATACAGATGGGTCAGCATTGAATGAAAGAAGAGGCTGTGCAATAGTATCAAATGATAGGATATACAGATTCAGACTATGACAGTTACTCTGTATTTACCTGTGAAACAATAGCTATTTTTAATACACAATAGCTTCTTTACGATTCTTAAAATAATATTTCGGTTCTACTATTAGGAAACCCAAGAAATGAGAAAATATCAACAAAAAAAGGACCTTGGGTGGCAATAGATGGCAGCTGGCAAGAGGATGAGGCAAGACCGTAAAGTCCACACCAAGGAAATTAGTAAACTTTACTACGAGAAAGTCTGTGCCATTCTGTAGCACCACTAGTTTCACGTTGCATGTATCTGCTTGCTCGGACTTTTGCACTTCAGTACTTTTGCTTGTTAGAATTATTTTTATTGAAGCTTGCAAATCATCAGCATATCTGGCCAGAATCGCCTAAAGGGAATCTTTTCTGCGGACACAGACGCCTCAGTTGTGGGTCTGCCCAACTTTAATGAAGCAAAAAATAATAGATGTCCTGAGATGTCAAATTATATATTTGGAAATCATCTTCGCGTTCTCATAAAAAAATATGTAATTCAAACTTTACATCAGTCGATTTACAGTAATAAACAAATCGTTTTCAGAAGAGGCAAGTATAGGTAGTGCCTTCAGTAAGACAAAAAAAATTGCTTTTGGAGCCCCAGATCACATGCCCCAGATCACATGCCCCAGAGCACATGCTAGACCGGCAGTAGTTGCACGTCAGTGTGTCCGATGGTGCAATTTCTCATTATCAAAACAGTACTTTATAAATTGCGGACAATAATAAATGACAATAGCAAAACCGTCGAAAGCCAACTCACTTAAAAATCTCGTAAGTTGATAACGATGACTTCCATTATTTCATCACAGAACATCATAAACTCAGGGCGGATCTTAATGAAATGTCTTTTTTTCTTTAGAACAATACCTTTTAGTGTAGTCATTAATTTTACGTTATGATAAAAAGAAATGATCCATTTTTAGGCGCTTCCGAAATATTCGCGATTGTAATGTATGTTGCAATAATTTCTTGGGGGGGGTATGTCATAATCTGCAAACTTTATTATTATTTTCTTCTGAAATCTTTTCCATGTAGGATGGGGTGTAATTCTCTATCCACCAGATTCACATTTTCAAGATTTTGTGTCCATGGTTTCTTAAAAACTGCCAAAAATTATTGTATTTCCTTAGCATATGATAAACCTACGCAAAGGAATAGAAAGATTTTAAAAATTATAATTTGTAACTAAATTCCAAAATCAAAGTATTACTGGGTGCTACAACAATATATAAAAATGTATAATAAACACTAAAATAAATTCACAGAACTATTGCAGTCATTTTCATAGTATATTTAAAATCAAAATAATTTAAAGGCGGAAAATGGTTTTTATTTTTTTAACTGCAGTCCAGCTGTCAAAAAAACAAAAAAATCACAATTTGTGTTTTAAGAGGAACGTTTGAGATTTTTCGAGCCTCTTCCATTATTCGAAGATACAATAAAAATATTTTTTAGTTTTTTTAGAATTTTTTTTGTGTATTTCAATTTGGGTCTGAGAAAATATAAAAAAGGGGTTTCTGCTATTAAAACTGTTTTCTCATTTATCATATTTTTTTCAGTCTGATAAAGTAGTGTTGCCGAAAATATTTAAAATTAAAATGAAATGTTTTTGGCTGTAGAGAGGTGAGGGTGGTGGGACGGGTGCTAAGAAACCTTTCAAACATATTACTTTTATGTTCGAATTATAATGTAACCACTCATACGTCATTTGGTTTAGGGGAACCTTTTTATCCCGGGGCACCCTTTGGAGGAACGGAGATATTTCGGGAATATACGAATATGTAAGGAAATACCTAGGATTCCCTACCTTCTTCTTTCATCGACCCTTTTAATATAATCGTTTGCCTCATCGACATCGTCACCTTTTCAATATACAGCACCCACAACGGACAAAGAATTCTTTATAAATTCCCTAAATATAATAATTTCGAACACTAATATTCTCATATATATCTCAATTTTCAATAATCGAATTCGCTTTCGCTTTGAGGTGCTCGTTTATCTTTAGGGTTCCGACTTTAAGATGCTAAAGAAACGGAAAATATATTTTATGTGCTTAAAAAGTGAAAAAGGTGTTAAAACGACGAAAATATTCATTTAATACTCATATTGAAAACCAATTAGATCGAGAGACGTCTTCCTCTTTATCACTCTGCACAATTCGTCTGTACAATCTGAGGGAGTTTGGGAGCCACTCGTCTTATGAGTATACGTTATTTCTCGGAGTGTTAATGATTCGACAGTAGTGTTGGAAATGGCCTTCAGACGTTTTGTCAGGTCGTAGACCAAATTCACTCCACTCAATTGAAGAAGTCCCGCATTAACATCTGATGTGTCACCAACCATTGCGTTCCACTAACACGTCTCTCAACATATATCCCAAAACTAACGTATGAAACTTGAAAAATACTCAAAATATTCATTTACTCATATAAAATTTAGCAAAACGTGTAAAAATATGTTTCACTGAAAATATTTATTTTTAGGTGATATGCAATTTGGTAAACGAAAACTACTCCCCCTACTGGCATATGGGGGTTCTACTAGAGTTCCCACTAATCATTCAACGATAAACATATAGGGAGGAAAACGTGAATATCTAAAGTCAGAACCCTACGTATCTTCATTGTAGTGTACACGTTAATAAATGCCTGGTGTTTTTTAACTTACCATATCATTTCTCCCGTGCGTATTACAGAGTTTTTTTTCACCATAGAGTATCGTTGTGAATGTGTAGTTCTAATTACTTTAGATTTATAAACATCCCAACTTCTAAGGATTAATGATATTACAAGGGAAGCGAAGCTGTAACTTAGTACTATGCTTTATGCTTTATATCAGAAAACTATGAGTAATCTGCATGTTCCTTAATATTTTTGTGAACATTGGGATTTTGATTATCCTGATCAGGCGCAGGTTCATATTCGGCTATTGAACTCAATTCGACACCTAGATCACTCATCCCCTTCAAAATTTCATCGATCTCCTGAGGGTCGATAATTATCCGGTGCGAACCCCTGATATACAGGATCATGTGGGCAATGTACGGAGGTAAAGCGGGGGTACATATCGGAAACTTGAAGTGAACATCCGAGAGAACATGCCAAGAACTTGCCAGGGAACATGCCAAGGTAATATATATCGGGGAACACACAGGGAAACATGGAGGTCCGATAGAGAGATCTGGATGATAATTCAGCTCTTTTGATGACCCCCAAAGCTGATGCAGGGTTGTCAAAAAAAAGCGTAACTAGAAATCTAGGTAAAATTAAATTGGCGCGTTAATAGGTCCATCAAGCCCAACCTACTATGCTTCAGTATAAAATTCAGGTTCTGAACGGAAGATGGGATCCAGAATGAACCTATTTTAATTATTGAAACAATTTACAACGATAATTGCAGGATAATCACTCTCGCTATTCATTACTACACTAACAATCGGGAGTGGCATAGGGGCGAAAACCAACCATAAAGATTGAAGAACAATCAATCCCGTTTTAAGACTTCGTACGTTGCCTACATGCACATGTTCTTACTTGCAAACATTCACTTGTGTTAAACTGAAGAAAGAAGCAGGACCTACACACTCTAGAAAAAATTAGGACATTCATTACTAGGAGCGGATTTGATGACCTAAAAGTCCCGTAAATGCCCTAAAAGCAAAAATGACGTAAAAATGTGATCAAAGCTAGTTCGAATGAACAACTCAAGCCGTTGGATATGTTGATGTGATTGGTGTCTTTCGTTCGTTTTTTCTATTCGTTCAAACGTACTCAACTTTCAAACTTTTGGTTGATAACATTATAACATATATTTTTCCTCATAATTACATTACATCAAATAGATTAATTGATTAGAATCAAAATTATTAACATCAATTTTTTTATATTTTATTTCCTTACTTAAGTTAACAATTTCTAGCAACCTCAGTACTTTAGCACACCCGTCTGCAGAGCTGAACAATTTATGTAAGTTATTTTCTAGTTTCAGAAGCTTTCTTTCCTTAGTTACACCGGAGAATTCTAAGATAAGGTGTTGTATAGATCCACATTAAGGGCATGGTTCTTGGTCGGATTTTTTGAATTTATAACAATATTTCAGATTATAATGACCAATGGAATTATGTTGCCATTTTTGCATATTTATCAGCTTTCTCATTTCCAGGGGGGTTCCGGTTCCAACCTTTTTTTTTTTTTCCATTGTAAGTCCCAATATTTGAAGCAGATGTCTGAATAGCTTTTTAATTCTTTTGTATGCCACGAATTTGAGAATCAAAACTTAGAAATTATGTGCCATTTTTGCATATTTATCAGCTTTCTCATTGCCAGCGATTGCCCATGGGATGGGATCCAAATAAATTCGATTTTTATCCTTTTTTCACCTTAAATAGATACAAGTTCTTGGATTTTTTGTATGATGGGATTGCCTGTATGTCTATTTTCTATGGTTTTCAGGGTTTAGCCTGCTCTTTACCAGAAAACCTCTGCATTTCGTTATCCCGAAACTGTTTCCCGTTTCGTTATCCCGTTCGACTGAACCGACAATGCCCCTGATAGGCGTCATAGGAATTTTAGATTAACCTTTGTTCTACAACGTATACGGGTCAAAATTACCCGACGCCACGAAAAACGCGCATGCGAGACAGGTCAGTGGTGGGCATTTATTGGGAGAAAATATCGGTCATTGAAATGGTGAAAAGGATATATATTGAAAAAAAAGTGTCTTGTTTCCTAGAATGTTAAAATTGACTAATTCTACAAAAAATGATTATGTTGGGTCAAAAAGACCCGACGTTGTAGTACATGTCCGGGCGTTTCCCGGTGTAGACCAAAGGTTAAGGCGGCTCCACACATTCTCCATTCGCCGAGTTCGCTACGTTCGCCGAATCCCGAATATTTGATGTGTTCGGCAAATGATCGCTTCCTTTGACGTATCCAAAAGACCGACAAGCGTTCGGTAGGGCGGCCACCAAATGTTCGTCACTCAGCAAAGGGCAAGCAACTCATCCACGCTACTCGCCGAATAACAAATGTGAGGTGCCACCTTTACATACTCATTCATAACCATGGTGGAAAGATATACCACAACGCCTGACATTACAATTTCTGAGCGAAGAAATCGAATAGGCTACTCAGGAATTCTTCAGAACATCTGTTGCATCGAGTAAATATTACTTGAAGCAAGTTCCATTAAAATGATGTATGGAAGAAATCAGCAAAAATGCATTAAAAATGAAGGAAAAGTGTAAAAATGACTTATTAGTCGAAATCGATGAAAAATGAAAAAAAAAAAATACAAAAATGGGTCATTTCCTTGGCTACATCAAAATGATTTCTAAGTATAGAAACGGCATTTTTCTGAAATGAAAAGAGAATAAATGACATTTCATTAAAATTCGCTCCCTAATTCATCATATTCCTTTGTTCGGCGCCGTTAATGATATAAAAGTAGAAACTTGAGAGGGTGAAATCTCATGAAGGCGGTCTTCGTGAGTTCCACAATTTTGCAATATGATTTGTTTTTTCTGGAGAATGCAACGATGTGGTTCCCTTTTCTTTTTTTATACACGTCCCGCTTCAACAATGATCCGCGTCAGTTTTTATACACGTTGCGCTTCAACAATCCCGCCAACGCGGTATTTTGGCGAAACTTGAAACGGATGTTCTCCATGTGTTTCAATTCTTAAATTGATAACTTTCGCGGAAATCGTGAACAAATAGTATCGTTTCTCTCACTAAACCCTTCCCTGGCACCTGACACTAAATACTTAACATGTCAAACAAAGAGATAAACCCGCAAAATAAAAACACGTACTAATTATTGCATGGTGAACTTACCGTAGCTGCTTTCACAGATTAACTTCCGCATCGATGAGCAAGCAAGGCCAGCTGGTGAAGAATCGCGTAAGATGCAGATTTATGTATGTAAATTACGACCCGCTACCACTTCAGTTGCTGGCAACAAACGGAACGTAACAGCGGCGTCCGCCATCATCACTACCGGCCGCCACCGGTCGCCAGCGAACCCTTCCACCATTTCGCTCTCGCCCTGCGCCGGGCACTGCTGCGCAGTCGCTTCCAAAGGTCGCTTCGCTGTCCCGCCTCCTCCCCTCCAGGACTAGCCGGCGAACGGCGGCGGCGGTGGCGGTAGGCGACAGCCAGGGTCGCGGTGGAGGGGGCAGGTCGCTGCCTCCCATGCGATCGTGCGGCGGTGGGAAGGGTGCCTTGGCGTAAAGCCCTTGCAGTGGCCAACTACCCACAATCTGTGCGGTCGAAAACGAACAAGGTCAATTTATCAGAAAAACGGATATGTGATGTATCTTCACAGCATAATTTTGTCACCAGCCTCGCAGTGTGCTGGGCGTTGAACCCGCAAAAGGCATTCTGGTAACAGTGCAACATGGTATTAGTACGTTCATAGCAAGAGACAATAACAACACCCCCTTTTTTAAACTTTTTCGAAATGTTTTATTCAAAGATATTCTGGATGGAGACAAGGCTTAAACGACTGAAATATTGCACGTTAAAGCAGCAAAATTCATTTCATAACCGAGCTGAATTAAATTTAACTACGAACGTACCAAAAGAAGCTGTACCAAAAGAAGGTACTGGATGTACCTTCCATCATTTTTAAAACTGCAATAAATATTGAGTTAGAAAAAGGAATAATATGATTTAGTTATTAAAGAAATTTGTTATTTGTATTTGCCTATTTGCCTGTCTATTTTCGACATTTTGGTGCCTAGATGCCCGAGCTCTAATAAAGATATACATAAAGAACAAATTCATTATTGTCCTCTGGAATCAACATACAAGGTCTTATTGTACAATTTCCCGAGTATTTGTGATGATTGCGCTTTTTTAAACTTAAAAGGCGTATAACAGCATATTTAAATACGTTTACAGTACGTCATATAAGTTGTTTTTTTTTATTTACAGTAAAATAGAAATCACGATGTTACGTTCGACTGTGCGTCTTTTGTATTTGAATTTCACGGCCGTGCTGTGCCTCGATCCCTTCTGCCTGCGTCGAAGGAACTGTTTTCTGATCGCGCACCGTCCTGCCAATAACTCAGCCACATAACGGCAACAGTCCCTTCAAGTTCTCTTTCCCATACTGATGCATATATTGTCGGTGCACACGAAAAGTAACATGGAGTATAAAAATGCCATTTTGCAGGAGAACGGTTTTCACCTGAGCGTAGCTGTTTATTTCGCGGCCAAAGACAAAGATTTACTCGTCGTCTGGCGAACTGTATTTTTATTTTGCACAAGTAGAAATATATACTACTTCCTAGGTAGTAATTTTCTTCACATTACTGAAAATTGACGAATTTTATATGAGTCATATATGTGCACCATTGATATTACTGAAAGTCGTTATGTTCGTTAAGGTTCCAGTATCCGTTTAAAATTCGTAGCCTATTGGCTCATAGCGAAAAAACCAGTTGAAATTATATTTTCAGCTAACCTGCAACAAGTAATGAACGCACTTAAACACACAAAATACAATATAATTGCTAAAAATAATAGATAAATCACATAAATTCAAGAGCACAACCACATGCGTCCGTCTCGTAAGACAGCGTCAACAAGATCTGTATTGGGCAGCACAAAATATACGTTCACACCACCGTCAAGTCAAAAATTTGATTGCTTCAGAGCTTTTGTCAAAGTTCTGACGGAAATTAATATTCCAACAGGAACTACTAGAAATTCCCTTTCTGAACTCTGTCCTAATTTTATAGTCGAGGACATGTCTCAGTGCTGCACTTTATTACTGGCCGCACCTTGAAGCTATGAAGATGTTTTGGTATTTCCTTTACTGAATCTAGATGTGACAAGCGCTATTTCAGCAGGATAGGCAGCTTTTATGAAGAAAGAATCAAGATCAAACAGTCAAATTGTCATACTCTTCATTATTCTGCGAAGATAATCGGCAAACTCTACAAACATTATCTCGAGCTGCATTAGCTCGAGCCACTACAGCAAAATTGAATTATTTGACAACTTCTGCCAACAGAACTTTTAGAGAGATTCGTAACAGAAAAAGATTAAGAAAATCGAATATAAAATTCAGATTTAGATAGTAGTAACTGTAAAAAAGAGAAGTGCAGTTTTACAGGGTGAATTACATACACAGTAAAAAATAGAGGTGCTGGCACAGACTTTCTCGTAGAAAAGTTTTCTAATTTACTTGGCGTGTGGACTGGCTTAAAGGTCCATTCTCTGCCCAGATGCCATCTATCGTAGCCACAAGTACATTTTTTGACAGTTTCTCAAATTTTTGCTTTTCTAATAATTTAACTGAAATATTACTTCAATAATATTAAAGTAGAATGAAACCTCGTCCTAAATAGAAATTTTCAATGAAAAATTTGAAGAAGCTTTTAACACAATGGCGATTAAGCATTACCGTAAATGCCAAATTTGTAGCTCTTTTTAACAGAAATCTTTTGAGTTTTTGAAAAACTTTATTTAAAGTCATTTGAAGAACTTCCACTCATAAATATAATAATTTATACAAATCGATGGGAATGTAAGGGTGTGAGACATATTTAAAAAAATTAAATTTGTGTAATTTTTGAAAAAATAAAAGAATACACCAAAATGAATTTTACGACACATTAAACAGTGACCTTATCACTATCCGTTGAAAAAGTTTGAAGAAAAAATTTGGAGCCATTTTTGAGTAAATGGCGTTTGGGCTTTTTTTGAAAATGCGGAATTTGAGGTCATTTTTTACAGAAAACTTAAATTTTCGAGACACAGTATGTGACATTATTTAAAGCACATGTACTCAAAGTACAATAATGTGAAGAAATCGCCGCTAATATAAATATTACCGACGTGAGAGACAAGTAAAAATATACATTTTTGTAATTTTCGAAAAACACAAGAATAGAGCTATATGACGTTTATGTCATCGAAAAGGGTACGTTTGGAATTATCCCTACCAAATATTTAAAGAAAAAAATTTGAGCCATTTTTGAGAATAACTTGTTTTTGATATTTTTTTAAATTGCAGATATTGCACGCATTATTGTACGAAAACTACTGAAATTTGCAAAAAATCAACATGACCTTAATGAAATAACAATTTATAGACAACACATTTCATTTGAAGGAAAATTCTCCGTCCTTAATTTATAGTAAGAAGACGGAAAAAAATTCAAACTTTTGCAATTTTCGAAAATTCAGTTAACCGCGAAAATTGGACCTATGCCACCTTTATAGATGTATTTTATTCTATTCTTACAAGAAATTTAAAGAAAAGACTTGGAGCCGTTTTTGAGAAAATTTTGAAAATGTCTGGGGGGCTTTATGTAATGTACCCCCAGGTTTTAAAGAATGTTTTTCAAAATTTCAAAGCTTCAACTAAAGTCAGGTGGACAGGGGTTTCTTCAATTTGGAAAAGATCGTTCGTGTGCTTTAGCGCTAGGTTTGTTCACAAACGACAGAGTGACGGACAGACAGGGCAGACAGACTGACGAACAGACAGACGTTTTGCTTTCAATTAGTTTTTCGGCATCAAGGACCCATAAAACAGAGATTCTTGCTACTCCACGTTTTAAGGGATTTTTTTTCTTAATTTAACAACTTTATTTAACCACTTTCTTGTCTTCAGGGCCCAGCAATTAATTTTTTTGTCGAAAATTCGCCGGGTTTTCGCGCAGCGTTACATAACTTTCTCTATACTACGTATATTACTCCGTATATACGTATGTATACGAGATAGTAAAAGTAAGTCCAATTGTGAAAATTGGGTGTTTGTATTGGCACCGGTATTTCGTATGCCTATCCTTGTGATTCGCACATGGACAGGCGGCGTACGCCGCGCCGTGGGCGTAAGGCTTCCCCGCTTCCTCCCGTAGACTTCTTCGGCGAGCTCGCCTTCTTCGGGAAGCTGTGACCTTGCGTTGCGTTTGTTGCGTCTACACCTTGACGCAACGCGTCTGTAAGCCCCTTAAGGGGCGTTGAGCGCCTCTTCAGATTTCTGTGGGCGCTCAGGCTTTCAGGCTGAGTATTTCCATATATTCTTATTATTTTTAGTTTGTTGTAAGTGTTATGTTATCAGTTCATTAATACATACGGTCACTATAAAATTACATTTTGTTGCCCACGAATTTTATTTTAGAAATTACTACATCAGTTTTAAAACATCGCATCGATATTTTAAACATATTCACCAACAGAATTTCGTACCAGCCCCCACTGCTAAAATCTCTCCATATTTTTCGTTTTCCTGCATATTTTCCTATGTTTATTTTAACAAATTTGCACGCATATTTTCATGATTTTTTAGTGAATATGAATCTGCACCCAATGCGTCATGTATGCAGTATATCCATACGCTCTTGTAATCGGATTCTACGAGGCGCATGTTTCTGAAACATCTCCCGTTCTGCGGGTCTCATTGTATATGTTACCTATGCAATGTCCTCTTCTGAACCGAAATGCGTTCATGAATTTTCGAAACTGTTCGTAAGGTTTCGACACCGAACATTAAATCTGCGCTATTGCTGTGACTACTGACAGTGTCAATTAAAGACCATTTAAAATTGAAATTGTAGTTTTCGACTGTGACAATCGCACACAAGTACAATGGATAATTTCTCATCAGAAGTGAAATGATTCCTTAATTTAAAGTTTGAAGACTGCTTTCTGCATTTGCTATTGCAAATAACAGTAGTACTTTAACGAGTGACAGCTTTAGCTAACCCAATGAATGAACTGTCACACCGTCCATGAGCGGCGTTGTGAGAAACACATGATTTGTCCGCAATGCAAGGTACGATTATTATTATAATGCAAGGTACTTCGTTTCACTGTTCGAGTAAAACGAACTCAAGTTATGCTGGGCCCTAAACATTGTTCGAAGTTCGCATTATAACGAGGTTGGGAGAACTTGTGCAAAAAGTTTAATAGCCATTCAGTTGTGAGGAAGAGATCGCTTACACAGTTGCAAGATTTTCTTTTTAGACTTCATATGAAGACCCTTACAATGATTGTACGTAATGAAGTATTCAAGAAAATTGATAGAATATGTTAAACTTCTTGGCTTGTTTTACTGTTGACTACTGATTCATTGATCTATAGTAAGTAGTTAATAATTATTTAATGGATGATTTCGGTATTCTTCGTTTTTAGATGCTGTTTGGCAAAAATGTGAAAAATTAATACTGACGGGCTGTGGATTTGCTAGTCAACCTTTGCATTATGACAGACAGCAATAAGTTTTAGCTTTAATTACAAACGATATAGAAACGGTAATCATCCCATATAATCATACCTTATCACAATGATAAGTATTATTTCAAAGAACATTAGTGCAATGATTCTGAAAGTTGAAAGCAAGTGAGAAATCAACATATGGAATAGGGAATAAGACTATACAAACATTAAATATATGTAGGAGTGAAACAGGTAACGCCTCCAGAGAATTTTCTTCGCGTTTTCCAAATTCCAATTTAGGATATTGGGTATTAACATCTTTTGACAGTTTTACAAAGAGTGGCCAAACAGTACATTAATTGAAATTACTTCAGATAAGCATATATTTTGGTTTATCAAGACAATTGACAACTAAAATGAATGAATGTGATAACCCATTCCCTATTATTTTATAATGTACAAGAATTTTAAAAATCAGTACGTGCACGTTCGTACGTATAAGAATACTGTTGTAGCACCACTACTATTTATTTTATTTATTTAGCGTAAAAGACAGTAAAAAATTATGTAGAGTATTATGGAGAAAATGACATCTATGCTCGTTTTCTTACATTCTGGGATTCATACCCTAACTTATTTGCAAGACGAATTCTGAATAGGGATGGAAACGAGCGTTTTTGGCAAAAATTCATAAGAAAATATTTACTCTCGTATAATGTAAACCATCTTAAAAGGCCAATCGGCTATAGAGTTTAAGTATCGTGCCTTTCGTAAACGAATCAGCTTTCTTCTGTGAGAACATGAACGATAATCTAAACAACCGTATTTCCCATCGAACTGTAGAAATCGTGCACAGACGTTACATTTATTTTACCTACACGGATATGATAAATGAAAGAAACGGACACAGATAGTGAAGTTACAAATTTTCGAAACGCGACCCAGAAAGTCTGCTTCGAAGCTCGGCCGCGAAGTGCACAGCTCTGTCATTGTTTTTCAAGGAACAACAGACCGTTGTTTTCGCTTCCTGCTCAAAATGGAAACTTCAGCAAGCCTACTGCCATTTGACCTCATTTTACGAATATCTGAAGACAGAAGATAACCCTCATTTGATAAATGAAAATCATTGACCTCAGAATATTAAAAGCATTATGTCACGGTTTGACAAATTAGGATCATAAGTTTTCAGTTTTATTGCTGCTCATTAAGGATAACTGCCTTGTAAATGGACAAATTGTATTAAAGAATATTCCTAAGAACAGAGAGGCGAATTTAAATAATTTCATTTCAGCAATTTTCGCGAGTTAAAGTGGGAACACGGTGAAAGAGTTAATAAATTCACACACAGCCGTGTTCCATGGGGCCCGCGCTCCCCATCAAATTTTTGAAAATGGTCCCCTTGCCTTACGAAGTCAAGCATTCGATTCCCTTAAATATATTCAAACTCCGATTTCCCACCTTTTTAACCAGACAATTTAGGAGAATGTTATAAATATTTTCTACCACATACGTCACATACAGTTATTTACTGTTTTTGACTAAATAAATAAATTTAGGAAGTAAGAGGTTTTCCAAGCCATCTGCTTAACCTGTAAATGTTTTAACACAAAATAAAATACATTGGATTCATCAAAATAATAATTTCATATCTTTGTAGCACGTTCAATTCATTTACTAGTAAATTGTCATGAATGTTATGAAATTGTAATGAAAAAGTTCAGTGGAAAAGGAGTTCCAAAAATGCATTTGCTACCCACTCTAGTTTTAGAGTTTGCCTATGAACTCACTTTATTCTCGAAGCCTTTGCAAGCAAATGAGACATAAAAATAATACCTCTAGAGCTGCCTCTAGCTAACCTCTAGCACATTTCTACCTCTAGCAAATGTTTCTAATTAGAATTCTCAGGTTCGTTTACAGAGACATAAATGTATTTTCAAATGTATGAGGTGGAGTGTATGTAAGAGTGTATTAGTTGGTCGATGGTTATCAGTGGACGCCTTACTGGCTGATCCCTATTATTTTCTATGTAATTATTTAGATTGTTATGGTGCATTATCAGGACACTAATAACAATTGGTCCAATTATCTTCGAGTGCTATTCATTTCAAGTATCTATTAAAGTTCCCAACTGATTTTACGTTCTCGCCTTAATATGTAAGAGAGAGTATTGTAATTGTGTGCCAGAAATCGGCGGTTTTCAGACGGAAAAACTCTTTTTGTCGAGCCGTGATAAAGAAAATGTGGATAAATCTCGTTCCTATATGTAGTAAGTTGCTTTATCTATGTTTGTCTTAAATGAAATCTGTTTTAACAAATCCGATCTGTAAAATAGGCCGTGTAGATTTTTTGAAAAAACAGAGCAACTTTCGCGTAATTTCTTCTTGAATTATTGGAATTTATAAAGCAACATTTTCTCAAAAACAATTTAGATTTTTCTCTAAATTTCTTTAACAGATAAAGCAAAGGACGCATTTCGCACTGGTCTCATTTTCAGTGAATAAATGTTCGAAAAATGGCAAAAGCGAAAAAGTATGTAATACTATAGCACCACTAGTTTAATTCACGTTACCATCGATGGCGCTCCTCCTCAAAAAAGTTAGATTATCTAGTAACTTACGTGAAGCATAACCTTCCTTGTTTCTTGTATCCTGAAATATGCGCAACATATTTGTTTATAAAAGTGCGTTCATATTTCTTTCCCCTCAGAATCTCCAGATACATAGCAAATATTAAGTGAAATATGATGGCTCATTTTAGTCATGTTGGTACAGAATTAATTTACTTTTAATCAATAATTGAAGAATGAAAGGTGATTTCCTGCATTTTCACTTTCTCGTATACGTACGTATATACGCCAGAATATACGTAGTATAGAGAAAGTTATGTAATGCTGGGCAAAAAAAACGGTCGATTTTCTGCGAAAAAAATTCATTGCCAGGCTCTGGTAACGAAAAGGGCTTAAAACCATTGCTAAATGAAGAGAAAAAATCCTCTAACACGTGATGTAGCCAGAATCCCTGTTTTGTGGGTCCTTGTTGCCGAAAACCAATTAAAAGCTAAACGTCCGTCTGTCGGTCCGTCTATCTGTCCGTCTGGTGTATGTGAACAAACCTAGCACCTAAATGATGAGTAGGATTTTTTCCAAATCGATCCCTGTTTTTTTGCGTGAGCTGAAGCTCTGCGATTTTGAAAAACATTCATTAATTTTTGGGAGGAGATTATATGAAACCTTAGCAACATTTTCAAAATTTTCCAAACATTCTCCAAGTTTGTTCTTTCAATTTCTAGTAAGAATAGAGTTAATTACACTTATAAAGTGGCATAGGTCCAAATTTCACGATTACCTCTGCATTTTCCTTTCAACTACAATATTGATTTTTCTTCAAATGAAATTTGTTGTATATAAATAAATTTTTCATTAAGATCATGTAGACTTTTTTGTAAATTTTTGTAGTTTTCGTGCAATACTGTGTAAAATATTTCCAATCTTAAAAAATTACAAAAACAAGATTTTTTCAAAAACCGCTCCAATTTTTTTCTTAAAATTTTTAGTAGGGCTAGGGATAAATGCAGTCTATAAGATGACATAAACGACATAGTGCTCTTATATTTAGTTTTTTCAAAACTTACAAAACGTATTTTTGTTGATTTGCCACTCACGTCTGTAATATTTACATTAGATGCGATTTCTTCACATTACATTTATGAGTACATGTGCTTTAAATAATAGGAAATAAAGTCTCTCAAAAACTCAATAGTTTTTAATGATAATGAGCTTCAAATTCCGCATTTTCAGAAACGCTCAAACGCCAATGTCTCAAAAATTACTCCAATTTTTTATTCAAAATTTTTCAATGGACGGAGCTAATTTCATTGTTTAATATGACTTAAGATCATTTTGGTATATCTCTCACCCCGTTAATATGCACATTTCAATCGATTTGTATTACATTTGTGTGTGAAAGTGCTTAAAATGACTTCAAGTATTACTATACTACTATTAGAAAACCGAAAACTTAAATATAAAAAAAAAATTACTTTGGGTGACGATAGATGGCAGCTGGCCAGAGAATGAAGCAAGACCTTAAAGCTAGACCACACCAATGAAATGAGAAAAATTGCTACGAGAAAGTCTGTTCCATCTTTAATTATTTTCTCGTATACATACGTATACACGGGAGTAATATACGTAGTATAGAAACATTTTTGTAATGTATTGTATTCGGAAACTCGATTTCGATTGATTGATTGATTTTTCGTGTTTCCGCGCACGCCAACTGCTTTGGTCATTAGTCCCGTTAGTGTAGTGCATGTTTTTTCTCGGGAGATGGCGGTGATCTTCCCCCGCTGGATGGCGAGATCCGGCGCCGACCTACCGTCGGCTAGTGGGGTTTCCCCCTAACCAGGACTCTCCCACCAGCGGGGCACCACCCCAGCTGGGACAAGCTCTAAGCTCCCGACCGGTCTCCCGGAATATGTGGTAGTGTAGTGCATGTTAATGTAAGTGTGTGTGTAAGGGGAGAGGATAGGTCAGGGAAGAGGAGAAAACTGGCCAGAGAATGGAGCAGGTCCTTTAACCTAATCCACCCGAAGTGAACTAGAAAAATTTGCTACGAGAAAGCCTGTCCCATTCTGTAGAACCTTTAGTTAATCTATGTTGGAAAAAATAACGAAAGAAAACAGTTCATGAAACAACCTCCAGCTGAGTAACAATATACCCCATGTGTAAGTAATTCATTAGAAATTAATATCACATTTCTTACAAAGATCAAGTTTGAAATAAGATTAGAAGGTGACTGAAAAAGATTTTTCATATCAAGAATAAATTCTTTTCGGATGTCAGAATTCGAACTCTTACAATTCTTCTGTAAAACGTTAGTTTATTTAATTACCTCCACCATTGTACCGCTGAAGCTAAAGGGCTGCGACCCACATACGCTCTTTGGGCAATGAATGACCGCGTCTCTTGGATAATGGGTGAGGAGAAAACAAAAATATGTCGAACGTTCACATCACGAACTCCCCGCTCCCCCTGAAAGAAACCGGAGCAGTACCCTACCAAACGGGCCACGGACCGCGCGCGATCTGTCCTTCTTCTTCCTTGTCCTATCCTCTCCCCTTACACTTACACACACACTTACACTAACATGCACTACACTACCACATATTCCGGGAGACCGGTCGGTAGCTTAGAGCTTGTCCCGACTGGGGCGGTGCCCCGATGGTGGGAGAGTTCTGGTTAGGGGGAAACCCCACTAGGCGACGGTAGGTCGGCGCCGGATCTCGCCATCCAGCGGGGGAAGATCACCGCCAACTCCCGAGAGAAAAAACATGCACTACACTAACGGGACTAATGACCGAAGCAGTTGACGCGCCCGGAAACACGAAAAAATCAATCAATCAATCAAACCCTGAAAGAAAGTTCTGGACGTGGCTCCGGGTCGAACGGTGGGACGTTCCCAGAAGCAAAGGCAAGCCGCCCGGCGCGCGCATTTGGGTCCCCGGCTCCCGGTCAGCGCCCCGCAACGCTACGCTGTGAGTTGCTACCTCCGTCCCACTCCCTGTCGCTCGCACGCCCACCAGCAGCGAACCGAGCGCTACGTCGCCCACTGGGGCAGAAAACATGGCCAAAACTCCTGGAAGCCGATTTAAACGAATTCGGTTACGGGAATTATCATTAAAAGGCTAGGAATATAGGACTGGACATGCAGAACATCATACATAATTTTTTCAACAGCAAATATTTAATTAATTGATATTTTTACAAAACTTTTTTCAATCAGAATCAGTGTCATCATTAGATGAATAAGGGACTCCTCATCTTTAGAAAGGAGATTAATACTCTCCTCCCACAAACCAAGTGTCTTTATTGGTGTTAATTTTTGTAAATTTGACATAAGTGGATCGGTAGCCACTAAAAGGTTTTTCATAATGTCCTCCATTGTAGATTTTCTGCTCTATTTTCTGGAGTAATGATGGCGAAACATTTTCATATTTTTGTGCAGCGACTCCTTGGCCTCTTCAGAAAGCTGTCCAATGGGAACAAGGGCATTTTTAATTACTTGTGATCCATGAATTAAAATTTTATGTACAGTCAGAGGTATGTACGCAGTACAGGCATGTAATACCACGGATACAATTTTAACAATAATCGAGTGGTTTCTATTGCGTATCTATCGAAGGCTTGAACATTGTTTACATGCCCACATGAACGCAGCTGCAGAATAACTGCGCACTTCTTAATTGCAGTTTCTTTAATTCCTGTAATGTTGGCAAAACTGCAAGGGTCCTCAAAAAATCTCCGACCTGTATTACTATGATTGTTAGTCCCACTACCACCAAACTTAACATGGTCAAACAAAAGACCCATTTTTGTTCTGAATTTCATCTGTACCACTTTATTTTTCGCCTCGACTTTTATTTTGTCACTGTCATTACGAGCACTCCACTGTTTGACGTCCAACCAATAGGAAACATGTAAAAATACTCCAAAAATTGAATTCACGCATCCAGTGTGGACAAACCAAAATTAAGGTTTTTTTCTTCTATTGGTCTCTCCATTGCGCGATTAATGGTGTTCATTTCCTTCGGTTGGGCCTTGCAGATGTAGCACATTTGCGAAGAAGTTGAAGTTAAGACTTTACAGACCTTCCCATCAACCATGCTTAGCAACATTTCGTGACAATTTTTTAGTGTTTTCCGTTAAGTTCTATTTCAGTGGATATCAAATTATTTATTTGCTTCTCCATGTAGTCTTTTTCCTTTTAGATAAGGCCCACTATTTCCTTTTGGACCTGGAGCCTCACTGATCGACAGAAGCGTGTCGAAGAGGGCCGAAGATTCTGCCATAAAACTGTCCCCGCCCCGCTTTCCGAAAAAACGACACGTCGAATGGGCAGCAAAGATGTAACAAACATACGTGCGTCGGAGTGTTCAGGATTGTCAAGGAACTTCAGTTTGTATTTACTATGACCCGTACTTCCATCGAAGCCCCACTTGGAAACAACCACTACTTTTGGGAAGACTTTCTTCTGAGCTTTCTGCTGAACTTTCAGAAGAAATTCTGTATGCAGTAACAAGACGTGAAATAGCGAGATCTAATAGGTCTTGTAGTTTAATTTCTGCATGCACTTCAGATGTAATTAATGAAGTTTTGTTAGGATAACATTGTTTTTTAGCAGTTCTTACTGAGTGGTAAGAAGGGAATTATTAATTGAATTATAATTTTTGCTCCACAATCTGATAGACGTACTGTTGCTTACTTAATTTGCAATTAGTAATCAAAGATAATGCAATAGCTGCTGACGATGTGCATTCACCTTCATCTTGCACGATTACGTTTCCACGCGCTTTAGATTTTTGACGCTCTAGTAGGAGCTTTAGCGCTTCTTTGTATAAGTGAGCAGCATCACTTTCCCCAGAAGCACGGAGACTCATTTGGGCTGCAAATGTCAATTGTGGAGTTGAATATGTCTCTCGAAGGGATTCGGATTTTCTTCTTTTACTCCTTTCACTACTATATTCCAACGATGATGCAGGACGCTTGCTTTTAAAAGAATGGGGTGCTTGAAACATTGATAGTTCTCCTTCTAGCCATGTGGAATACTGTGCAAGAAAATTTTCCCGCTTCCGTTGGCACTTATCCCATTTCTTAAATATGTCCTTGCAACAATTTTATATGTCACGCTTTCTCTGAGACAGCAACTTCACTGCACATTTCTTCTGTGGCGCTATCACAGAGGGAATTAATGACATGTTGAAAACCTATACACGCATCTTCCTTCACTGGCAATCAATAATGAAAAAAATGTCTTTCTTTGTTACCATAATGAATTACGACCTGAAAATAAAAGAACATATCATATGATTAACTATTAAATTCCCTTGTTACTAATAGTATTAGTGAGCATTACTGACTGCAACGGAAGGGAATGGCCTCGCCGCATATCACCCGGAATTTCTCGTTCAGAGTACGGAAACCAGCAGTCGGCGTGCATCTTTAAAACTCTTAATTTCTCGAAAATTTTGTTATGTAACATATGGCGATATGCATATTTATGAACTCGTCTCTTCACGCTTGTTATGATGAGCTAAAAAATCTATAGGGTTCCGTTTAAAAAATCAAAGTTGGGTCAATATTTCTGCAATAAAAAAATGCAATAGAATAATATTATGCATGATCATATGTACCACTTGCATATAGTAGTTTTAGTGAAAACTGCATCTCAGTATCTGCAACGGTTGAGGAGAAAATTGAAGGGAACATCTTAGGTGGGCCACACGATACATTTTCATATCTTCACTTGAATGTAGCGTGGTAAATTAAAACCCAAAACTATCGTTAGCGCTCTTCTGCGCTGATATCTGCTTATTGTCCCATATTCTACACATTATGAAGTATTTTTTGTGATAAGTCTTGTTTTGGAACAGCGTGGAACAGTGTACTTTCACCCCTGTCTAAAATTGAACTTACACAAATATCAGGGTATTTTATACGTTACGATATATTGAAAATTAACATTAAGGGAATTTTTTAGCGAAATTGCAATTTAACACATAAAACTACATACCTACATGAGCACATTCACCAAAACTTTTGCTCCTGACTTTCCGTATCTCGAAGGTCGGACCGCTCTTACTCTTCAAAAGGCACCGCACTCACTAGGAAACGTCCGGCAGACTGAGCTCAACTTTACAGACACGCCACGCAAGAACCAGGAGGGTTACATTGTTTATGTTTACATTTTCTTAAGAGGTGAACATAGCTCTTTCAAGAGAGCAACTTGCAAAGGGTGCACAAGAAATTTCGTATTGGGAGTTTTGGCCAGGATTTGCCCCTTTCGGTCCCAGTGTGCGTTGTGTCCCTCAAAAACTTCCGAACGAAGCGAAAGTCCCATTTTCCACTTTGCAAAATATGAAGAAAAAGTAAAAATGGCAATAAATTCATTTGGATTGCAGAGACAAATCAATATAAATGGTACCCACAAATTGAACTTTTACTTTCTCGTATACATACGTATATACGGAAGTAATATACGCAGTATAGGAAAAGTTATGTAATGCTGCGGAAAATCGATTACGAGATTTCAACGGAAATACACGTTTTGTGGTCCCCCGGTACCGAAAAAGTGGTTCTTTTCAAAACGTCCGTCCATCCCTCCTTCCGTCCGTCCGTCTGTCTATCAGTTCGTATGTCTGTGTGTGAACACTCCTGGCGCATAAACCACACATACGATCTTTTCCAAATTAAAGAAACCCCTGGCATCTAGCTCTAGTTGTAGTTTTCGAATTTTGAAAATCATTCTATAAAATTTGGGGTACTTTACATGAAGCCCGCCGGACATATTCAAAATTTTTTCAAAAATAGCCCTTACTATTTCATTAAATTTCTTGTAAGAATAGAGTAAAATACACTTATAAAGGTGACAAAGGTCCGATATTAAAACACCGATTTTTCCTTCAAACTAAATTTGTTACCAAAAATAGTTATTTTATTGAGTTCATGTAGAAATTGTTAAATGTTTTGTAGTTTTCGTGCAATGGAGCGTTAAATACTTTAAAAAATTACAAAAACATGACTTTCTCAAAGACGTCTTCAAATTTTTTCTTTAAAGTTTTCGTAGAGATAGTACCAAAATGCACCCAATCCGATGACATAAACGCCAAATTGGTCTGTTCTTTTGGTTTTTAAAAAATTACAACAAAAATGTAATTATTTTTACTTGTCTCTTGCGTCGGTAATACTTACATTAGAGGCGATTTCTTCAAATATGAAGAAATTATACTTATGAGTACGTGGCCTTTAAATAATGTTAAATAAAATTTCTCGAAAACTCAACAGTTTTCTGTAAAAATGAGCTCCAAATTCCGCATTTCCAGAAACGCTCAAACGCCATTTTCAAAATTGGTTCCAAATTCTTCCTTCAAATATTTCCAATGGATAGTGTAATATGACGTAACTTTTAATTTGGTGTACTTTTTTGTTTTTTCAATTTTTTTAAAAATATCTCTCACGCCGTTAATATGCACATTTCCATCGACTTGTATACATTATTATATTTGTGAGTGGAAGTGCTTCAATGGACGTTTTTCCAAAACTCAATAGATTCCTGTGAAAAAGAACTTCAAATTTCGCATTTACAGTAATGCTGAATCACCATTATCTTAAAATTGGCTTCAAAATTTTCAATGATAATTTCTATTTTGGTCGAGGTTTTACTCTTCTTTACAATTCTCGAAGTATTATTTTGGTTCTACTATTAGAAAACCAAAATGTTGAGTAAATATCAAACGAAGTACCGGGAGCGGTAGCTCAGTGCATCAACAGATGTCACTGCAGCGCCTCTGACCGGGAGTCTTAGGTTCGAGTCCTGACGGCGGCAGGATTTTCGACACTAGCTTTTCAGCTAGGTGGAATTCAGTCGCTGTCTGGAGGAGAATACTAGCGGCCGGCTGCTCTGATCGGCGGTTTCCGTGGTTTCTCCGATCTACACCAGGCGAATGTCGGAGCAGTACCCTAACAAACGGGCCACAGATCGCGCGCGATCTTTCCTTCCTCTTCCTTGCCCTATCCTCATCCATTACACACACACTTACACTAACATGCCCTACACTACCACATATTCCGGGAGATCAGTCGGGAGCTTAGAGCTAGTCCCGGCTGGGGCGGTGCCACGCTGGTGGGAGAGTCCTGGTTAGGGGGAAACCCCACTAGCCAACGGTAGGTCGGCGCCAGATCTCGCCATCCAGTGGGGGAAGATCACCGCCATCTCCTGCGAAAAAAACATGCACTACACTAACGGGACTAATGACCAAAGCAGTTGACGCGCCCGGACACACGAAAAAAATCAATCAATCAAAAAAGTACTTAGATCGACGATAGATGGCTGATGGACAGAGAATGGAGCAAAACCTTCAAGCCAGTCCACACCAAGGAAATTTAAAAAAAAATTCTGCGAGAATTGTGTGCCAGTCTGTAGCACTTCTAGTTTTCCCTCTGTGACATGAAATGTCAGTTAATATTAGTTATGTCTCAACTTTAATTTTTAAAATTGTAAATTCATTAAAGTGGTTAGGCGTGTAGCGTCGTGCACAAACGTATTTGCATCGAACGGCCGCGCAGCATAGGCGACGCCAAAGGCGCTACGCGTAGCCGTTGTTTAGGAGCGGATGTGACGTCGGTGGAAAGGCCGAGGAGGCAGCGTGGTGGGGGGGAAGGGCCAGCGTCGGCCCTGCGCGACGCGAAAATTCTCTGTTGATTCCTAGACGCAGCGGAGTGCGGATCGGCAGACGGGCCAGTTGGCGAAGGTCTGGGTGGGCACGGCCGCGAGCTGGGCGAAGGGCCGACAATGTGTTGCCGTACGGACAGGCAGACTCAAGGACAAATCGTAAGTAGGTTGCGGCGCTTCACGCCTCGGAATACAGCGAGATTCGAGTGTAGAGGTGTGGTAGCCGCAGCGAAAGATTACTCCGTGAAGGATTTAGTAATTTAAACAATTGTATAATGTGGTGGAACTTAGCAATAAAACCCTCTGTGTCACAATTGCAACCGCATGACGCCACAGGCGGAATATCAGGCCTCAAGGCCTTAGCCTTGCCACAAATAAAGAAAATTTTTACATTCCCGTATACGTAACGTATATACGGAGGAATATACGAAGTAGAGAGAAAGTTTTGTTATACTGCGCGAAAAATCGTCGGATTTTCGGCAGAAAAAATTAATTGCCGGGCCCTGATAACGAAACTAGAGGTGCTACAGAATGGCAGACATTCTCGTAGGAACGTTTTCTACTTTTCTTGGTGTAGACTGGTACTGTACAGTCTTGACTCTCATTTTTGCCTGCTGCCATCTATCACCGACCGAAGTACATTGTTTAAAAGGTTTTCTCAACTTTTCGGTTTCCAAATAGTAAAACCGAAATATCATTTTAAGAAAATGAAAGTAGGCTAAAATCTCGAACTTTTTCGGTATCAGGGGACTCCAAAACGTGTATTTCCGTGAAAATTTTGAAATCGATTTTCCGCGGCATTACATAAATGTGTCTATACTACATATATTCTTCCATACATACGTATGTTTAAAAGAAAGTAAAAGTAGATAAATGCAGTTGCTAAATTAAGAAAAAAATCCGTGGTGTAGTCAGAATCCCTGTTTTGTGCGTCCTTGGCGCCGAAAAAACAATTGAAAGCATAACGTCCGACCGTCTATCAGTCCGGTCGTCTGTCTGGTGTGTGAGAACAAGCGCCTAAACCGTGAGTAGGATTTTTTCCCAATTGAAGAAACGCCTGTAGTTTTGGTTGAGCTGAAGCTCTGCGATCTTGAAAAACATTGATTAATTTTTGGGAGGATATAATATTAAGCCCAAGCAACATTTTCAAAATTTTCTCAAAAAATTCTCCCAATTTTACGATTTCTTGTAAGAATATAATTAAATACCCTTATAAAGGTGGCATAGGTCCGATTTTCACAATTAACTCTGAATTTTCGGGAATTGTAAAAGTATCAATTTTTTCGGCTACTTCTTACAACTACAATATTAAAATAGATTTTACCTTCAAATGAAATTTGCTTATAACTAGTTCTTACATTAAGGACACGTAGATTTTTTTATAAATTGTAGAAGTTTTCGTGCAATAGTGTGTGCAATATTGGCAAGTTTAAAAGATTACAAAATTAAGTTTCTCGAAATTGGCTCCAAATATTTTTCTTTAACATTTTGGTACAGTTAGTGCCAAAAGAACTCTATACGATGGCATAAACACCATACTGCTCTGTTCTTTTGTTGTTGTTTTTTTCAAAAAATACAAAAATATAACTTTTTGACTTGCCATTCACGTCGGTAATACTTACTTTAGAGGCGATTTTTTCACAGCACGATATTTATGAGTACATATGCTTTAAATAATGTCAAATAAAGTTTCTCAAAAACTCAAGAGTTTTCTGTGAAAATGAGCTCCAAATTCCGCATTTTTGGAAACGCTCAAACGCCGTTTTTTCAAAAATTGTTCCAAATATTGTCTTTAAATTATTCCAGTGGATAGTGCTAAATGTATTGTTTAATATGACGTGAAATTTATTTCGGTGTATCATTTTGTTTTTTCAAAAAGTACACAAATATAAGGTTTTCAAATATCTCTTACGCTGGGAATTTGCACATTTCCATCGATTTGAGTACATTATTGTATTTATGAGTGGAAGTGCTTCAAATGACTTCCAATGAAGGTTTTCAAAGACTCAACAGATTTCTGTTGATAGCTTCAACTTTCGCATTTGCAGTAATGCTTAATCGCCATTTTCTTAATAACGGCTCCATATTTTTCAATGAAAATTTCTATTTAAGACGATATTTCACTCTTCTTTAATATTCTTGTAGTAATATATCAGTTCTACTTATATGAAAGCGAAAAGTTGAGAAAATTTATTTATTTATTTTACGTCAAAAAAACAGTTAAGAACTGCGTATGACGTGCTATGGGGAAAAGTGAATTGTGTGCACATTTTCAAAATTCTGTGATCCCTACACTAAGTCATATACTACTTAAATTTTGAATTTTGAAAGGGAGAAAAAAACTCCCATGTAATAAAATCTATTTTCAAGGATAAATAAGCAATAAATTTTGCTCTTATCATGTTGTGCTTCAGAATAATACCTCCTGCCGCGACAACATGGCAACGATAATTTGAATAATTGTATTTCCCACTGAATTCTAGAAGACGTGCACAGAAAATGAAGTTACATTTATGTCCAGAAGCAAAACAAGGGGCCATGAAAAAAAAGTTCATTGGGTGACGATAGATGGCAGCTGGAATGAGGATGGGGCAAGACCGTAAAGCCTGTCCAAACCAAGGAAATGAGAAAACCTTACAACAAGAAAGTCTGTGCCAGTCTGTAGCGCCTCTAGTTACTTTCTCGTATACATACGTACATACGCGAGCAATATGCGAAGAATATAGAAAGTTATGTAATGCTGCAGAAAATCGATTTCGAGATTTCAACGGACGTTTTGGGGTCCCCCAATACATAAAATGTCGTTCTTTTCAAAACGTCCATCTGTCCGTCCGTCTGTCTGTGCGTGCGTCTGTCTGTGCGTCTGTGAACACTCCTAGCGCCTAAAACACTCGTACGATCTTTTTCCTAATTGAAGAAACCCCCGTCCATCTGGCTGTAGTTGAAGCTTTGAAATTTTGAAAAACATTCTTTAAACTTTAGAATACTTTACACGATGCCCCCCGGACATTTTCAAATTTTTCTCAAAAACGCCATAGCCTCTATTGTTTTGTTTTATGAAAAATTACAAAAACGTATTTTTTACTTGTCTCTCACGTCGGTAATATTTACAATAGGGGAGATTTCTTTACATTATTAGATTTTGAGTACATGTGCTTTAAATAATGTCATATAAAGTTTCTCGAAAACTCAAAAGTTTTCTGTAAAAAAGAGCTCAAAATTCCGAATTTTCAGAAACGCTCAAACGCTATTTTCTAAAAAAGGGTTTCAAATGTTTTCTTTATATTTTTCCAATGGATAATGGTAATTGCACTGTTTAATATGACGTAAAGTTATTGTGGTGTATTCTCTTGTTTTTTCAAAAATTACACAAATGTAATCTGTTTGAAATATCTCTCACGCCGTTAATATGCTCATTTCTATTGATATGTATACATTATTGCATTTGCGTGTGAAAGTGTTTGAAAGGGCTTCAAAGGAATTTTTTCGAAAACTCAATAGATTCCTGTGTAAAAGAGCTTCAAATTTCGCTTTAGTAATGCTTTAACGCCATTTTCTTAAAAATGGCTTCAAAGTTTTTAAAGAAAATTTTTATTTAGGACGAAGTTTCACTGTCCTTTAATATTCTTAAAGTAATATTTCGGTTCTGCTATTAAGAAATCGAAAAGTTGAGAAAATACCAAAATAAATTACTTTGGGCGGCGATGGATTGCAGTTGACCAGGGAATGGAGCAGGATCTTAAATCCAGTCCACACCAAGGAAATTAGAAAAATTTTCTACGAGAAAGTCTCTGCCAGTCTGTAGCACCTTTAGTGTAGTATTCGCAAAGTAAAATGGAAGGACCTCCAGGCTTTCTCTACGACAAAGTTTACCTGATTTTCCCAACCCAATTTACTATCAAACATTGTTCCCAGGTACAAGACTTTTGGAATATTTTTGTTGTCTAAACTGTGTTGCATTTCTATATTTGCTGCTCCTACGAAACGTGATGGTTATGCTTTCCGAATAATTTATTTTCATGCTATTTTTTCCGCCCAGAAATCTAATCTATCTAGATCAGCCTGCAAAATATTCTGTCACCACTGTTGAAAATAGGAACAACGGTAGCTAATGGTCGTGCACGCTGGAATTGTTGATTGAAATAATCTTGTTAGCTATGGTGAAATTGCCTTTCCACCGAGTTTAATTATGTCAGTTGAAATGGCATCTCGACCCCGCGACTTTCCACTTTTTATAGATTTAATTCGTTTTCGCAATGTATTTACGTCTATATTAAACTGATTTGGTACAGCCTCCCTCGATATCTGTGCGTGGCGAGATTTAGTTTGAGAAACGGAACAGAAGTAGGCATTAAATGCGCTTGCTTTCTCCCAATCATCTATTATACTTGGGTTTTTCTAACGTGGCGACTGAGGGTAGTATCTCCAAAATGGAATTCAGCACGACTTTTTGAGTCATTCTCAGTCCTACCGCCAGATGTCGCATGATCGCGACCGCATCAAACAGTGCTGCAGATCAAGCGACTCTAGCGGCAGGACTAACAATGACTCAAAAGTCGTGCCGAATTCCATCTAGGAGATACTACCCTCAGCCGCCACGTTAGAAAAACCCAAGTATAGTAACGCGCTTTTGGTATCTCTAACGATAGGAATGTCTTCCTTATTTTCTCTTCTTCTGCGAACATATTTGTAACACCCCGACCAATTACTTCCCTCCCTGTCGAGAATATGCTTTCAAAAGTCTCCTGCGCAATTTTCTTTTCCTGCTCTAATTCTTTGGATCAATTACGAATCTTATAATGTGTTGCTTTATTATTTATCATGATTTACAATTTATTGATTTAATAACCATAACGTGAATGTAAAATCTTTCTCTATTTTTAGATTTTTTTGAAAAAGATGCCATCTTGGATCCAAACGACAAAGAAATAAATTATTAGAACATATTTTAGGGTCTGTGTTAATAAGGTCTGAAAACTATTACAATCATCCAGTATATCTTGAAAATCTGGCCACATTTTATTAACATCAGAACCAAGAGATCTGAAATTTGGAGAATGGTAGAAATCTTTGCTCGCAATCTCATTATTTCGAAAGATTATTTTCACTGCAAATCCTTCCATTATTTCCTTTACATCAGATTTTAAATGATCACTTCCTTGACATTGAATATTTAATTTAGGTAGGTGAACCACAAAATCTGTCAAAAAGGTCAGGTCACATGTCCGTTAAGTTAGCATTACCACCACAGCGAAAACCACTGAAATAATTATCATTCTTTTGTACCCGTTTCTTTACAACAACATTCGTTTGTACCAGAACCATTTACAAGATACACCATTTCGATTGTGGTGGTGACCACTTCCTATTGGCACTGCCACTAACGTAAAAAAATTGGAAACATTGTAAATCGTTTGTACCATGTTTGTACCGGATTGTTTCACCAGAATTTTCGTTTGCACCTAAAAATATTTAAGATACAGCCATTTTAAAGTGGCGCCGGGAGCCCCTCGTTAACCCTAACACCATTCCCGTCACCATCTTCGTTAAAAGTAGTGGTCCTAGGGATTGGCACAGTCTTTCTCGTTGTAAAGTTTTATATTTTCCTTGGTGTGGACTGACTTTACTGTCTGTCCTATCTTCTTGTCACTGCCATCTATCGTCTATTTTTTTTTACATTTTCTCATTTTTTTCTGTTTCTTAATAGTAGAAGCGAAATATTACTTTAAGGATATTAAAGAAGAGTAAAATCTCGTCCTAAATAACAATTTTCATTGAAAATTTTTAGTGTTTTTAAGAAAATGCCGTTTAAACATTACTGTAAATGCGACATTGTAAGTACGAATAGCTCTTTTTCATAGTAATCTATTGAGTTTTTAGAAAAACTTCATGTAAAATCGTTTCAGGTACTCACAAATGCTATAGTGTTTACAAATTGCTAGAAATGTGCTTATTAACGGTGTGAGAAATATTTTTAAAAAATTACATTTTGTACTTTTTGAACAAACAAAAGAATACTCCAAAATAAATTTAATCTCTTTTAAACCGTACCATTAGCAATAAACGATAGAAAATTTTGAAGAAAACATTTGGAGCCATTTTTGAGAAAATTCCATTTTAACGTTTAAAAATGTGGAATTTTGAGTTCGTTTGAACAGAAAACTGTTGAGTTTCCGAAAAAACCTTTACATTACATTATTTAAAGCACATGAACTCATAAATACAATAATGTGAACAAATTGAAACTACAATTATTAATGTCGTGAGAGGCAAGAAAAAATAATACACATTTTCGTAATTCTTGAAAAAACAAAAGAATACAGGAAAATCTCATAGCGTATATTTTTTACTATCCCTACAAAAAGTATAAAGAAACAATCTGGAGCTGTTTTCGAAAAAAATCTTGTTTTTGTATTTTTTAAAAATTGTAACTATTTTACGCAATATTGCCCGAAAACTACTACAATTTTTAAAAAAATGTACACGGCCTTATTGAAAGAACTAAGTATGGAGAACAAATTTAATTTTAAGGAATAATTTCTATCTTCAATTTTGTAGCTGTAGGAAGACGCCGAAAAAAATTCAAACTTTTTCGAAAGTTTCGACAATTTAGAGTTAACAGCGAAATTAGGACCAATGTAACCTTTATAAGTGTTTTTTACTTTTTTACTACGAGAAATTTAAAGAAAACATTTGAAGCCATTTTTGAGGAAATTTTGAAAATGACCCTGAGGCTTGATTAAATTAATGAATGTATCTCAATATCGCTGAGCTTCGACTCAGGCCAGATCGCCAGGGATTTATTCAGTTTGGAAAAAATTGTGCGAATAGTTCAGGTGCTAGTGTTGTTCTCATTCACCGGACAGACGGACGGTTTTGAAAAAAATACACTTTTCCGGTATCGGGACACCACAAAACGTGTATTTCCGTTGATACCTCGAAATCGATTTTCCGCAATATTACATAACTTTCTCTATACTACATTATCTTTCTCCGTATATCCGTACGTATACGAGTAAGTTAAAATTAAAACCATACTTATTCCTTTGTGCGGGATTGTTCCACAGGAATATTCGTTTAAATCTGTTTTGTGGGTCTTTGATAGCGAAAAATCGATTGATGGCAAAAAGTCTGTCCGTGACAAGCGCTTGCGGCTAAACCGTTCAGCCGATTTTCTCCAAAATTACCGGTAGCTCAGTGTATCAGCTGAGCACTGCAGCGCCTCTGACCGGGAGGTCCTAGGTTCAGGTCCTCACGACGCACGGTGGTGCATTTTCCCGAAATCCTGGCCAAAATCTCAAAAATGAAATCGCGTTTACTGAACTTTTGCAAATACTACGACACACTGTATACTTGGGGGCATCTCTTTCTGCCCACTTCGTGTCTCTGGGTCAATTCCCCTGGCACCAGTAGTCACCCGAACTTACCCCTCGTGGCGTTAGGTAGACCTGCAGTGCGAGAGTAACGTAGAGAGACCGTTATATTTGTAAGTGGTGGCCATACAAAGTTGTGCAGAGAGAACTGGCAGTACGGATTCTCTTCCTGAAGGTTTGTAGAGTATTTTCATGTTTGTTTTATAATGCAATAATGCATAATACCGACGTGGGATGAATTATTAAAATGCATGAAATTAATACAATAATTTCAATTACTCATAAGTTGACATAGGCTGAAAGTTACCAATTTCGCGGAATTCCGCGTTGTTTCTAATTTCATTTACTAGCTGAATATATCCTCTTTTGAATCCAGTTATAAAATCATGCCCCAACTTGCCCCATTAGTAAATATAAAGAATTAACTTTTCGTGAAGCACGCGTGACCGCCGAATATGCCTCGTCGAGATCCGTCCTGAGAACGGAAACTGCTTTTACAATGTTGTTTCTAGCGGAAACTTTTGATCCCTTTTACTGAAATAACAAATTTACTCAATATTATAAACAAAAAAATTAATATTTTAAATTTTTGTAACAGATTATGACTATTCACTAATATTACACGATCATAATATTAATGTACATATTACATCTTCTCGACTGGGTTACGCATGTTTTATTTCATTAAAATTGTACATAAAGTCATATTTACATAATATGTGTCATCAAAACTCGTCTTAAGGAAGGGTGTGCGCTCGATGAAAGGTCAAATACGTACGTGATATCAAAGAAACTCATCATACCACCTTAAAAAATAAATCAAAAATATAATCGTCAAATAATATTTGTTTACTTAACTCCTAAGTTACATACCAAACTTATTCATATTTTTTTTTTTTATGAAATAATACTGCAACTACAGATTGAATATGGTCAAGAAACTTATTCAAATGCAATTCAAAGAAAAACGGTCTGAATGTAGAGCTTCCAAACAAGATTATTGTAATAGTAACGACAGTAATTCAGCATGACTCTCTTTTGAGAAATCTAAGTATTCCTCAGAAATAACCGAATATTGATGATAATGCATGCATAGAATCTATTCACAAAGATATAAGGCGGTATGGAGAAGGATTTCCGCGAAGACTGTACCCAGCCCAGGAGATGTTTAATCGCCTGCTGAGATTTTCTGTTCCTTCATTTCCAACTTGAGGGATGTTTCCAAAAGAAAGTTAAAATTCTTGAACAAATATGCTTTGTCTCATTTGCCTGAGCCAAATATCACCGTAGGGAGAAATGTACCCTAGTGAGAAATGTGATCTTCCTTTCCGGTTCTTCAGATACTGTACATGAATTTTCTCTGACAGAGGGTATGAGATGGCATTAATACCATGCTTCTTTATGCCAAATGTTATCAATTAATATGTAAGTAATCCCTACGGTCTTCTAAAATCAATTTTGTGAATTGATAAAATTTAACCAAGTTTATATAGAAAATATATATTTATATTTCACAGATTTAAGAAGTGCATTATTCTGGTATTATGTTACCAGCTCCCTTACATTATAAAGATAATCCAAAATAAATTTGGTCGTCGTAGAAAACATACTATAGCTCTCAGAGGTTTTGGCCAGGAAATCACCAAAATGCACCACTGTGCGACGGAAGGATTTTCGACATTAGCTTTTCAGCTAGGTCGAATTCAGTCGCTGTCTGGAGGAGAATTCTAGCGGCCGGCTGCTAGATCGGTAGTTTTTCGTGGTTTCTGCGATCAACACCAGGCGAATGCCGGAGCAGTACCCTAACAAACGAGCCACGGACCACGCGAGATCGTTTCTTCCTCTTCCTTGTTCTATCCTCTCCCTTTACACACACACTTAACATGCATTATACTACTACATATTCCGGGAGACCGCTCGGGAGCTTAGAGCTTGTCCCGGCTGGGGCGGTGCCCCGTTGGTGGGAGAGACCTGGATAGGGGAAGATCCCGCTCGCCGACGGTAAGTCGGCGCCGGAAAATCGCCATCCTGCGGGGGAAGATCACTGCCATCGCCCGAGGTACAACATGCACTACACTTACGGGATTAATGAACTACGTTCTTGACGCGCCCGGAATATCCAATCTCAAAATTGATTTTCCCCAATCGTTCCGGTTGATGTCGCGGTCCCTCTAAGTCGAAATCGATATTTTAGTTTGGGGGAAGTAATTATACATGAAGCTCCTGGGACATTTGAAAACTTTTCAACAAAATTGCTACGTTTTTTATTAAATTTTCGTACTACTGACATTGTGTTGAGCGGTTTGGCAACCGATGAGCAGGTTGCCTCCAAGAAAAGAGAAAGGATCACGCGAGGGATTGCCACAGCCCGCGCGTCTAATCGCAAACCATGCAGTTCGCAGAAAGACTTGAGGGAGTTGCGTTGTGCAGCCGTCGAAGGGTGCAGACGCGCCTCTTGAGACTCCCTTCCGTCTGCGACCGCCGATCCCTTCCCTGCCTGAGCCGCTGCCACCGCCTCCGCCTTAGAAAAAAAACGCGTGTCCCAGGATGTGCGCGGCCGAGGCGGCGACCTCCCCCACCTCCAAGAGGTACCGATGGCACCCCCGCACGTGGCGCAAAGCGGGTCGACCCCCAGGGCCAGCCAACGCCTTCACCGCCCAGCCGCCTTCACTCGGAACAAAAGGCGGCGAGAACACGTAGCAGCTGGCAAACCGACCCTGTCAGCCGCCGCTGGCCACGAAACGCGAATTCCCCAGCGGAGGCGCCCGCGCATCCTCCGCTAGGAACACGAGGCGAAATCAAAAACAATCAAGACTAGACAGAAAACTTTAACAGAAAATACAATAAAGTTTGCATGTGAATCTTAGGTGTCGGGCCAAAGCTCTGGCTTCTGTTAGGTATTAAATTAGTTTTTAAACACTGCCGCCTTCTTTACCGCAAAAGTCGAAGAGGTTCGGCAACACGACAAGAAACGCCCGCCTCGTCAGAGCTACTGGCGAGTGAAAGTTTAAACAGAAATAAAAGAAGTGTAATCTTCGTAGTTTACATACGCGCTTTCTGTGTTTGTAGGTATTTGAATAACAGTATGGAGATGCTAACTCAACATTAAGTTAGCGCACCCGCCTTTAAACGTTGTGTATTTTGACGTTCTGCATCGGTTCAAAATTTTAAAATTTGGGTATAAATTAGTTCAAAATTACTACAAAATTAGCGTATAGTTTTTTTTTATTTCATGGATTTTCATGGGTGGTTTTGCTGACTTAACGCTGCGTTAGCGCAACCACCCTTAAACTTCGTATATTTTGATGTTCTGAATTGGTTCCAAATTTTTGAATTTGGGTATAAATTAGTTCATAATTAGTACAAAATTCTGGAATATTCTTTTTTAGTTTTGTGATAAGTAGGTGTGCTAACTATAGAGCGTGATGCGTCCGACTGCGGCTCAGCGGCAGCGGCGGCGCTCGTCCATGTGCCCACCGTACGTGAGCGCAATGAAAAGCAGTTATAATTTTCAAATTTGTTTTGATATTTGCTTGAAAATATTTAGTTTCCGCAGCAACTGTTCTACGATTTGTAATGAATTTAAAAAAAGACTGAAATGTGTTGATACGGAGAGAATTTGTTTTAAAAATTTTTCATAACCAATACTAAGGGCGAGAAAGTACGTGCTGTTTTAGCCCCACTTCTTGAGTTATAAAATGTTTCTTTCCAGCTATTGAAAAGTCTTTTAATTTTCGAGAAAAGCAACCAGAAACCGTGTAGATATGACTGACCAAATTTGTGACCAAAATTTAAATGACGCTCACGGATTCTTTTTCCCCTTTTGTTTAGGGTTCGGTACAAATTTTCAGTAATAATTTAGGGGCGCAGTTCTTAATCTGTCTGGGTGGCTATCGTAATTAAGAGCAATTAATTACTTACTCGCTGCCGCTTACGCAGTAGAGATCAAGTTACGTAATGCTACGGGCGAATTTTGGGCAGAAAAACTTTTTGCCGGGTCCGTAACGAAAAAGTGGATAAATCCAGTTGGTAAATTTAGAAAAAATCCTGTAACACGTGGTGTAGCCAGATTCCATGTTTGGCGTCCGAATAATCGATTGACAGCCGGTTCGCCTGACTGTCGCCTCGTCTGCGATCAACGCTAGCGGCTAAACTGTTAATCGAATTTTCTTAAAAATGGAAATTCCCCAATTGATCTGGCTGATGTTGCGGCCCATTGACTTTGAAAGCGATATTTTAATTTTGGGAGGTGCTAGGACATATAATTTTAAAAAAATGGCTCCAACATTTTTGATTACGCTTTGCTATTGCATAGTGTGAAGGGCGTTTAAGAGAATGGTGCAGGTCTCCTGTTCGTTGAAAACCCTGATTTTTTGAAAATTGCAAAAGTTCAAAACTTTTTCGGTGTCTTCCTGCAAATAAAATATTAAAGATAATGATTTATTTCCTTATGAAATCTGTTCCATAAAGATGGATTTTGAAATAGGCTAAGGTCATGTAAATTTTTCGAAAATTGAGTACTTTTCACGAAATTTTGCGTGAATGTACGGGCGAGAAAGTACGTGTGAGCTGGCATCATATTTTAGTTTTCTGTACCTGTGCTCCAGCGGCCCGCAGGCAGTGGGTCTGCAAAGTGCGCCTCCCTCCCCCGAGGGTTGCGCCCATGTCAGTTTTTTTTCAACTTTCCCCCGCCAGTAGCCCTGGCGGAGCGGTAGTTTATTTCCATGTTAGTGGTACATGCGCCTCAGCTCGTTGACTTTTGTGGCAGAGAAGAAGGCAGTGCTTACTTACTAACTTAACCTATGGATGAAGCCGGCGCTTTGGCCGGCAACCTAAGGTAGCATTCGTGCTTTTATAGTCTTTTCGTGTTTCTTATTAGTAAAGTCTTGATTGTTTTTATTTCCATTCACTCACTCATGCATACTTGTATCTATTAACACTAACAAACCACTGATTCGTAAATTAACAGACAAGGTAATGGTAAAATTCCTAGATTAATGAAGAGAGGCTTACATGAATCACGTGGGTGGGATTTGGTTATTATTCGTACAATTCGTTTTGTAATCTAAAAGTCTGGGAGCTATAAGATGTATTTCCCCAGAATATTATGCCATATCTCAGGCGGGAATATACACAACGAGCAGTATGAAGGCTGACTGAATTTGCAAGAATTCTGAACGCGTAACACAATTAACTAAATTTTGTGTTCAATTTATTTAAATGGACGTTCCATTTAAGGTTTGACTGAATTAGTATGACTTCAATTACGATCTTTGGCCCACGATACTTTTTTTCAAGCCGCCTAGTGTTTGAATGGCGTTTGTGGCACTTGAAGGCGAAATATTCTTTTCTTTGGGGGAATAAAATTCCAGGACGTTGTATTTCCTTCGTTCACTATAACCGAATCTTCTTATGCTTAATTGTAATGTAAGTGAATCGGGACCTATGACTTAAATTCACTATAACCGAGGATTCACTATAGCCGAGTTCACTACAACCGGAGTCGTCTGTATTATGCGAAATACGAGCCGGTAATATCACTTGCTTTTTGTAGTAGTTTGCATTGTAGACGGAATTCTGTTCTGTGACGCGCGTGTCGTTTTGAGTTTTGAACGTTGAGCATGTCCCATAATTACGACGTTTTGGAAAATCATTTAGAAATTATGTACGGAAAATTTCCGGAAACGTTCAAGCAGAAATATGTAAAAATTCTGATTCTGAAAAATATATATTTTTGTTGCGCAGATTTTTTATACTTATTTGTAATATATTAAAGTGTGTTAATAAAATATAAAAAATAGCATTTTCATTTACGTTTCATTTGTTTTCCATTAACAAAAGAACAAACATTCTAAAAAATATTAAGATATAAGAAATATACAAAGAATAAAATACATAATGAATATAAGAATTAAAATAATACGATTTAAACTGATAAATGATTATTATGTTTTCATTTCATTAAATAATTACTTTATAGCATATCTCTAAATACCGTCAGTTCTGGGACCCAACAGGTCCCCAAGCGCCTGGGACTCATAGAGTTAAAGAAATGGTATTATACAGAATGAGTCACGTAACTTTAGCACCTCCTGCAATTTTTGAACGATTGAAGTTATTGCAATGCAGTTTTCACAAACGTGCTTGGGGGAATGAACTGCGTCTGCAGTGGGCACTGGGGTCGAGTACCTCAGCAGCTGTCGTTGCCGGTCAGAAGCCTGGGTAAAGGAGGAGCGATTGATGTTGGGCCATCTTCCCCCCGTCTGTAAAAACCATACATTGTTAAACGCTGAACAAAGAATCTGATTTGAAAGGACCCAGGCAAAGGAAAAGGAATCTGAATTTTAACGTTGGATCATGGAACATGAAAACATTATTACAACCAGGAAAACTGCAGGAGTTAGTGGAGCAGATACTGAAAACTCAATTAAAGATTGTAACCTTATAGAAATTAAGATGGCCAGAGATTGGATGTATTAACAAAGATACTTTATTCCATATTATAGCGGCCTAACATCCACAAAGGGTCCAGCAGGAACTGGCTTTCTGGTGGAAAAATCATTACATAAGAATATAATAAATTTTATACTGATCTCTGAAAAACTATGCAGAAAAAGGCTGAGAGGCAAAGATAATAATCTTACGTTAGAGAATATGTATGCCCCAACAAAAGAGCAACCTGATGGGCTGAAAGAAATCTTTTACGTGGAGTTGCAAAACGTCATAGATCAAGTACCTAAAGGTGACACACTTTAGATGATTTTAATGCCCAATTAGGGAAAGAGAAAGCATTTCAGAATGGGTACCTGCTTTGAATTTGTTTTCTAGAGTTTTCTAGACATTCTGAATGAATTGAAACCATTTTTATTCGTGTTTTAGTATCAGTACATATTTTCAAATTTTTACCTTTTACCACTATTTTTTAACATATTTCGTTACATTCGAATATTACTTGTACAAAAAATCAAATAAGAATTTCCCAATAATATTCCGGAAATCTGTTTTTCTGATAAACTTAGCAATGGAACACTGAACGTTTATGTTCTCCTGACCTTCGCTCAGATTGACCCGCTGCCCTTGCTTCTCAGAAACCGCGTAGCATGAGCGGATGGTCCAGAAGCAGAAGTGCACGCAATCACATCGGACAAACATTGTTTAGAATGTCCGTCTTATCGCGCTTCCTGCTTCCCACCTAGATACCTCTCTGCCTCAGAAATAAGAAACTCGGAACCTATCAATATTAGCTCTCCACTACAACTGGTCACGTATGCACCGTCTCCTCGTAAAACTACAGACTGTACTTTAAAGTAGTTTACGTTTCATATAATACTCTTATTGAGTGGTGTGGGCTGGTGCGAGACAATGCCAAAAATCGCAGCGACATCCAAAGAGTTAGTGGCTAGATACATCCGCGAGTTTCCTAATGAAATCTTCAGAAGTGACTCGAGTGTATTGTACTGCGTATGCTGTGAGAAAAAGGTTTCAACCTCCCAACGGTTTGAAGTCATGCAGCACATCGCTACAGTAAAACACAGAGAAAACAAGAAAATTGAAGCTTCAGCAAACCTTCCTGACATCTTCACCTGTCGCCCTATACTAATAAAGGTCTGGGTTAAGCCAGGAGTAACATATTTACTTCGGAAGTAACTACTCTGAGTAAGCGAAGAGTATGTTTCTACTAATAATCGTGGAGTAAGCGAGTTGTAACTACGCCAGCGTTACTAGTAGTGGAGAATTGCCGGTTCTGCATCACAACATCCGGTGTAAACAGGAAGTTGTGGTTTGTTGACACCGGATGTTGACATCCGGTGTCGGGCCCAGCGGGTGTGACGTCACAAGGTCGCGTCCTTGTGTCGTCACAGCGCAAGGTCGCCGGAAGGCCGCGTCCTTGTGTCGTCACACACACAGCCGGACCGTGCTCCTGCCTGTCTACCAACCCCTGAAAAAAAAAAAAAAGACTGGGCGACTAGGGGAAGAGGAGGAGGAGAGGGGTGGAGGCCCTGCCTGGCGGTGACGTCGGGTGAAATGAGAAGACGAGAGAGAGTGTCATTTGAATGTAAACAACAAGACATTTATTTTCAATTGAAGAACCAGTTTTTGTGTGGTGTCCACCATCGATCACGTCGGCAAACCTCCCGTTAGGTTTAAAAACACACACATGACAGAGAAATTGAATGGGAGTTTCCCACTGAGCAGGAGGAGACTGTCGCCCATGGCTGTCTGCTAAAATTAGTACTTTTTGGTGGGGCTCCAGTAGAGTGTCTCGCTTACTTAGTCAGGTTGGCAACTCTATGTCTTTGTTTCTTTGTGCTTATTAGCCTGTTTGCGTCGGTTTGTGGGGTGACGTGTCGATGATGGGAGGGTAGTGAGGATTGGGAAGGCATGGAAATCATTGTCATAATTCCAATACAGCAAATCTGTTTTGAGTCATGATTGGTTGTGATGTTTGTGTTTTTGCTTTCGGATGGACGGTTGAAAGTTTCATGGTGCGGCCTACGTTGTCCAACCGTCTGAGTTGAACGACTCCTTCGAGCCTTCTGATATGTTCATCAAATTATTACATGTGTGTGTAAGGCTTCAGAAGGTCGGTTTGAGAGTGCAAGAGTAGAAAGCAGAGTAGCGAATAGTAGGTATGTCACGAATGCATATCAAATGCCGGTAAATATGAGAATAAATAAAATAGATGAGAAATCAGATTATGTGTCAAAAATGTTTCCTAAATTATCTTTTAATTTACATGTATTAAATTATTTAATTTAAGTATGTATTTATTTAAAAATAAAAGAAATGTGATTCTAATTAGTATTTAAAAGTTATTGGTTAATTTATGAGTAGAGTTGAGTGTGTTTCAATAGATCTAAACTGCAAACTAATAAATACAATTAGATTACTATACTTTACCTCTTTAAAGGCCACAAAAATTCACCACTTTGATATTCTTTTGAAATCACAAGGTTCAAAATTTTCCGTTGCTAATATCTACGAAACTTTGAATTTTGATGTTTTTCACAATTATCACAACACTTTAACTAGTTGTTTAATCCTTTACGCAAAACAAAATTTATTTGTACAGCAAATGGCTTTGGTGTTATTTCTAAATTAATACCCCAACAAATTAGTAAATTTCTAACATAAATGGACATACACACCAACTCAATCCTCATAGACCGGTATTACATTACATTACATTTATTTGAACTGCAATTGGGTATGACCCGGTGGCAGTTAATTAACAATAATTACAATAATAATAACAATAATAATAAAGGAGTACAGTACAAGCCGAACATGCAATAATCATACTATCACCACATATATTATAACAAATATTTCAACTCGTATGATATGTATATAATAATTATAATTATATGTCGTGATGCTAAAATTTAATACAAGCTGCTACAAATATTGGCTAAATTTATTGTTTTTAATTCATTGATCGCGTTCACTACAATTAACTGCACGACACTGCACTGCACAACACTACACTACACTACACTACACTACACTACACTACACTACACTACACTGTTTTTGCTTTGAGTTACACTGACAAGCACTCATCGCACTTCACCGCACTTCACAGCACTTCACAGTCCTCTCACCGCACTTCACAGCACTTACTCATTTAATATATATTACTCTCATATTGTTCTAACTTATTTCTAAAACTTCGGACACTTAGAGGAAAAGCTTTGAAAATTGCTGCGGGTAAACTGTTCCAATCTTTAATTGTTCTGTTACAAAAGGAAAATTTCCCAAGATCTGAATTTTGTTTCCTTGTTCGAATTTTGTGAGTGTGATCAAGCCTGGCTGTTAATTTGGCTTTTCTAGTCTAACCTGAATTTCTTCCCAAGCTGTTTGACCTACGTATGATTTATAAAGAGCGCAAAGCCTCGCCTTGTTCTTCTCTATTTCTAGAGGTTCCTATGCTCTTTTATCGCGTTAGTTCTGTAGGTAAACTTATTCGCTTTTCTCTGTATTCTATCTAGATTTTTCCGGTGCGACTTTCTCTGTATGGATCCCAACATGCTACCCGTATTCCATGAGAGGGCGAACCAGCGAAAATATGCGCAAGCACTTTTTGCGTTTGCAGAGCTTTTCTTTAGAATCTGCATTACAAAATGCAAAGACTTCACGTTTTCCTAACTACCTGATTTATATGCTTCTCCACCCTAATTTACTATCTATATGAATGCCTAAATACCTGTACATGATGAGACTCTGGGATGATGACTCACCTAAACGATAGTCTAGTTCCTCATAATTTCGTCCCCGCCCGAACGTTGGTTGTTTTGCTTTTCGATCCGCTAATTCCTATGTCATTTTTTCAGCCCAATCACGTAAAATGTTCTAAATCCTGCTGTAATATTTTGTTCGTCAGCGCTACTTTGATTTTTCAGTATATAAATACACCGTCTGCAAATAAACGCACCTTTTGATTATGTTAACGTGGGAGATCATTTACGTACGCTAAGAAAAGTAATGGCCCTAAAACACTTCCCTGTGGAACCCCTGAAGTAACAATAACCGCAGTCGAAAACTGAGTGCCAATTGAACTTTTGCTCTCCTGTCTCAAGAAATTCGCTTACCCACTTCACGACTCTACATCAATTCCCAGTTAATAATTTCCTGATAAGTAGATTACGCGGTACTACGTCGAATGCTTTCGCAAAGTCGATTACGATTGCATCCACCCTCCCACCTGCGTCAACTTCGTCAGCTACATCTTGAAAATGAGAAACGATTTGGCTTGCGCACGAATATTTACTTCTAAATCCATGCTGTCCATGAAAAATCCAGTTCGCTTTTTCCCATTCGCGGCGAATGTACCCGGCTATTAAACGCCCATTATTTTGCATACTACTGATGTGAGAGATACTGGTCTATAATTTACAAACTGTTTTATCACCTTTTTTGAAAATAGGGACCACTATAGCCGTCTTCCAATCGTCTGGTAGACTTGGCATTATTGATTGAAACATTGAATAATCTTAACAAATACGGCAATACTGCCTCCCCACCGAGTTTAATAAAATCTGTCGAGATGCCGTCTGTCCGCGTGATTTACCGTTTTCCAGTGATTTTATACGTTTGCGGAGTTCCCATGCATGAAGCTTGAACTGGTTTTCAATTGGAAAATAATTAACTGTTCTGCGCCCGTTTTGGTTTGAATACCGATACAAAATACGCGTTGAACGCATTTGCTTTCGCTTGGTCGTGCAGTGGCGCGTTATCATATTCAGGGCGCGTTATATAATTCAGGGTCGACCGATACGGACCGAAGGACGGACCAACGGACCGACAATCAACGGACGCATTGCGGGCATGACTGGACGGACCGACCCGGATGGACGGACGGACGGACCGACGGACCGACGGACGGACCGACGGACGCACCGACGGACGGACCGACGGACGGACCGACGGACGGACCGACGGACGGACCGACGGACGGACGGACGGACGAACGGACAGACGGACGGACCGACGGACGGACGGACCGACGGACGAACGGACCGACGGACGGACGGACCGACGGACGGACACCGACGGACGGACGGACCGACGGACGGACGGACCGACGGACGGACGGACGGACTGACGGACGGACGGACGGACGGACGGACGGACAACCGACGGACTGACGGACGGACGGACTGACGGACGGACGGACGGACGGACGGACGGACGGACGGACGGACGGACGGACGGACGGACGGACGGACGGACCGACGGACGGACGGACCGACGGACGGACGGACGGACGACGGACGGACCGACGGACGGACGGACCGACGGACGGACGGACCGACGGACAGACCGACGGACCGACGGACGGACGGACTGACGGACAGACAGACGGACCGACGGACGGACGGACCGACGGACAGACCGACGGACAGACCGACGGACCGACCGACCGACGGACCGACCGACCGACCGACCGACAGACAATAATGATCCTAATTTGATAGTTTTCTGCTATTTTGTGTTTCATGCAAAGTGTGAGAAACGACGAAAATATCCCCGAACGGATACTTTTAAAACCAGGAACATTTTTAGTAAATTCATCTTATTTGACTCCTGCTTTGTTTTCATCCTATGATGAGAATACAATAAACACTTCAACATTTAAAAAAATTGAATTATTCAATTACAATTCACAACTACATTTTCCGTAATTTTTAAGCAATTCGTAACAGGTGCGATTGCAAGAACCATGGCAACCCATACGCATGGTTCAGAGCGTCGCGAATTGTGTGATTGTGTGTTAGTATAAGACGAATAAAATATTCATTAAGGAACATTTTCCAGATGATTATCTCTGGAACAGCGTGTGAGACAACATAGCACTACTACTAGCAACAAGCCACACTGCTGCGTGTTTATATGAACAAGAGGAAAGAAGCATCTGAAGCACTTTGATCTTCCACTAGTTAAAAATGTCTCACAACAGGACTGTAATAAGTTTTGTACTGAGTTTGCTACACTCTTGCCAGCATTTTCTATGCAGGCGTATAAAACGTAGAATAGAAGGCATCTCCATCCAAGACTCTAAATTCAGAGCTTCGTAGGCAGTAAGAAATTTGGACCTGTATGGTTGTTATGAAGTGAGTATAGAAATGAAGTTGGACATCTAAAAAAAAAAAGATGCCATTTCTTTGAAGCGAGTGTTTTCAATCTATATCACCCATTGTGTCAAATGCATAGTTTGTATTCCAGTACAGATGGTTTTCAGATTCAGTTTTGTGCTCGAGATAATGAGTAGTATGAAGATCTTGTCCAAATTTGCAGAGAATTCACAGAGCACAGGAGGTTAGAATTCTTAGTAATCGTTTTTGCAAACTTGCAGTGAGTATGTAAGACCTTAGACTTTTTAACCCACAGTTTATACAATTAGATCATTAATATATTTTTGGTATATTTTTCAGGCCAATTACTTTGGTTACGTTAAAAGAGAAGAAAGCACCTTATTGAACATTCTCAGCTCGAAAAGTGCGAGTGATACATGTACACTTCCAAAGTGAAAATTGTCACTGCAGTTACACTCTCAGTGTTTTGAAAACAGCTAAGAGTTCATATTTTAGTCATCCTTGTGTCATGGAAGAATTGGAAAACGCAGTCATTCACACAACAGTGAAAGTATAGTTGAAATAATTCTTGATAATTTTTCTGTGTCTTTTTTTGGTCCTACGTAATACGAAGCATTTAACCCAAATGCATGGAACACTCCAATGGGTCATATGCTGAAAATTCGTCAGTACATTGTTTACGACAAGGATACGAGTTTGTTACACATTTTGACTTCTCATTAAGTTACAATTTACTCTACAAATATATCAATTATTAATGTTTCACTTAACAGTTTTCTGGGATTTTGAAATTTTAAAAATATTCTTCCTTGTCAGGTAGACGATGAAACAGGGCAGCATCTCAACTCAGTCCTTAGTCTCGTAGCGCCGTTGACGTGGTGTTTTTTGCCGAGGGCACTACATTATTTATTTCCACTCATTAAGAAGGTAAGGTTTTGCTATAAAAGATTTGCTATATTGTTCTGGTTAATTTTGTTCTACGTATTTGAAATGTATGTGTAGGGAAGCGTCTTGTCCAAATGTGCATTGAAAGCTAGTATCATAAAAAGATATCTGAAGATTTGTAAGCTAATTTTGATTATTTAGACTGCGACACACCTACGTACATTTCTCATTTTTACTCATCAAAAGTTGGTTTAGATTTTCACCCCTATGTTGGCATTCTTCAATATTTTCACTAATCATCGTAGGGGTAAAATTAATATTCTTCTTTTTATAACGAAACAAATTGTTTGACTACTGTTGATTAATTTCATTTGTAGGTGGACCCATTTTACAACATTTTTATGTTGGAGAAACAATTCCAGTACATACATGCGGGAAACGCGCTATGGCTGGCAATTTCGCGACTGTGCCAACATTCTGAAGGTTACAAGGTCGTCCATCATTGGGATAAGTAGAGCCTGAAGTTGGGTTGGAGTGCGACTCGTTTATGTTTACGTTTTGATGATATTTAACAATAAGAATCACTAAAATGCAATTTCTGAGTTCCTTTAATAGATTTACTTTGCCTATTTTCGGCATTTTGCCTTATTGATGCATTTTTCTTTCTTATTTGTATCTTTTTGTACCTTTTTCATCATTATTTTCTGTTTTACCTGGAACTGAATGTGTCTACAAGCTGGAAGCATACTTGCAAACATGGAGGCCCTGTCATATTTTGTCTTTCTATGGAAGCTGAGTCTCCAGGGTCAGGTAGTGTTGAAAACTTAAATGAGAAATGAAGATAACAAGTTTTTTTACTTTTACAGTGAAACTGTCTGGTCTAGCTCCACTCAAGGAGAATCTTCTAATATAAGTATGGTCTCGAATATCTTTTTGTGAACAGAGCTATGTCTGTTTATAATTACGATGTACTCTTTCTCGGTGCTGAGATTACACAAGTGTGAAAATGAAGAACGAAAAAACTGAAATTCCATTTCAAGATTCAAACTGATTCCATAATAGAAGTTCGCAGATAAAGGTCGCGAGGAATGAGATTCGTATTCATCGTACCGGGTGATCATGTGAAATCGAGATAACAAAGAAATGATAGTTTCCGTCCACGTGAGTGCTAATGTTAATTTAAATCAGAGTAAAAATATGAATAATTTGAATTATTAATATTTTACACTCATTCCTTTTAAATGTGATTTTCATGGTTTAAATGCCTTTTTGCACTCCTGCTTTGGCCCGAATAAATGCCTCTCTGCATTCCTATTTTAGTAAAACTAAATGCCTCAACTTCCGGTTTCTAGTGACAGAGTACAAGACACTTTCATATTCTGATATCATTCCGGCAGTTTTGGACTTGTTTCATTCATATGAAATTTTGCATATTTACATATTAAACAGCATATATTGCACTCAACAATTTCGTGAGTATAAATAAACGTAGAAAACTGGAATAATTGTTTCTTTAAGAATCAGAATGACATAATCATTGTATGTTAATGATTAATAGTATTAATGTGTGATGAATATAGAATCCATGTGACACACTACATTGAAATATGAATTCTTCCATTTAATGAATAATTGGAGAGATTTTGATTTGAACTTATTTTATTCAACAACGTATTACTCATGACAACGTCAATGCTACTTATTCAACTAAAATGATAGTATCTATGTCATGTTTGTGGTGAAGGACCATATAACAGTTGAAAAATATACTTGTCAGCATTAAAAGTCAAAGCTTGACGTGTGTTTAGCAAATTCACCCAAGCAAACATGAATACAAAAATTGCGCAATGCATTTGGCAATATTACATAGTAGTGTTGCATTTATTCTAAAACAATTTAGACAATAATGATCCTAATTTGATAGTTTTCTGCTATTTTGTGTTTCATGCAAAGTGTGAGAAATTACGAAAATATCCCCGAACAGATACTTTTAAAACCAGGAACATTTTTGGTAAATTAATCATTTGACCTCTGCTTTTGTTTTCTCATATCATAGAATATAATAAACACTCAACATTTTAAAAATGAATTAAAATGAATGAATGAATTAATGAATGAAAAAATTGAATTATTCAATTACACTTCACAACTACACTTTCCGTAATTTTTGAGCAATTCGCAACAGGCGCGATTGCAAGAACCATCGCAAGCCATACGCATGGTTCAGAGCGTCGCGAATTGTGTGACTGTGCGTTAGTATAAGACGAATAAATATTCATTAAGGAACATTTTCCAGATGATTATCTCTTCTGAACAGCGTGTGAGACAACATAGCACTACTATTTAGCAACAAGCCACACCACAAAGTTTATAGAACAAGAGGAAAGTACATCTGAAGCACTTTAAGTCTTCTACTAGTTAAAAATGTCTCTACAAATAGGATGGTGTAATAAGTTTTGTACTGAGTTTGTTAAGAATTTTACAGCATTTTCATGGCAGTTTAAAACGTAGAATAGAAGACATCTCCATCCAAGACTTAAATTCAGAACTTCAGTAGGCAAAGGCCTGAAATTTCAACTCCGTATGGTTGTTGAAGCAGAGTAGAGAAATGAAGCTAAGACTTAAAAACATGCCATTTCTTTTTATGTGAGTGTTTTCAATTCACATCAATTCATTAGTCAAATGCATAGTTTGTATTCAGTACAGATGTTTTTCAGATTCAGTTTTGGTGCTCGAGATACAAGCAGTATGAAGATCTTCTTAATCAAATTCAAAGAGAATTCACATACAGGAGGTTAGAAATTCTTAGTAATCGTTTCTGGTAAAACTTGCAGTGAGTATGGACCTTGACTTTAACCTACATTTTATACAATTATTAGATCATATTTTGCATATTTTTCAGGCCAATTACTGGTTACGTTAAAAGAGAAGAAAGCACCTGTATGGGTTTAGAAAATATTAAAACATTTCCTAAATTGTCTGGTTAAAAGGTGGAAATCGGAGTTTGAATATATTTAAGGGAATCGAATGCTTGACTTCGTAAGGCAAGGGGACCATTTTCAAAAATTTGATGGGAGCGTGGGCCCATGGAACACGCTGTGTGTGAATTTATTAACTCTTTCACCGTGTTCCCACTTAACTCATGAATGCTGAAATGAAATTATTTAAATTCGCTCTCTGTTCTTAGGAATATTCTTTAATACAATTTGTCCATTTACAAGGCAGTTATCCTTAATGAGCAGCAATAAAACTGAAAACTTATGATCCTAATTTGTCAAACCGTGACATAATGCTTTAATATTCTGAGGTCAATGATTTTCATTTATCAAATGAGGTTATCTTCTGTCTTCAGATATTCGTAAATGAGGTCAAATGTGCAGTAGGTTGCTGAAGTTTCCATTTTGAGCAGGAAGCAAACAACGGTCTGTTGTTCTGAAAACAATGACAGAGCTGTGCACTTCGCGCCGAGCTTCGAAGCAGACTTTCTGGTCGTTTGAAAATTTGTAACTTCACTATCTGTGTCCATTTCTTTCATTTATCATATCGTGTAGGTAAAATAAATGTAACGTCTGTCACGATTTCTACAGTTCGATGGGAAATACGGTTGTTTAGATTATCGTTCATGTTCTCACAGAAGAAAGCTGATTCGTTTACGAAAGGCACGATACTTTAAACTCTATAGCCGATTGGCCTTTTAAGATGGTTTACATTATACGAGAGTAAATATTTTCTATGAATTTTGCCAAAACGCTCGTTTCATCCCTATTCAGAATTCGTCTGCAAATAAGTTAGGTAGGATCCAGAATGTAAGAAACGATCATAGATGTCATTTCCATAATATCAATAATTTTTTACCGTTTTTGACGCTAAATAAATAAAATAAATAGTAGTGTGCTACAACATATTCTTATACGTATGAACGTGCACGTACTGATTTTTAAAATTCTTGTACATTATAACATAATAGGAATGGTTATCACATTCATTCATTTTAGTTGTCAATTGTCTTGATAAACCAAAATATATGCTTATCTGAAGTAATTTCATAATGTACTGTTTGGCCACTCTTTGTAAAACTGTCAAAGATGTTAATACCCAATATCCTAAATTGAATTTGGAAAACGCGAAAAAATTCTCTGGAGGCGTTACCTGTTTCACTCCTACAGATATTTAATGTTTGTATAGTCTTATTCCTATTCCATATGTTGATTTCTCACTTACTTTCAACTTTCAGAATCATTGCACTAATGTTCTTTGAAATAATACTTATCATTGTGATAAGGTATGTAGGTATATGGATGATTACCGTTTCTATATCGTTTCTAATTAAAGCTAAAACTTATTGCTGTCTGTCATAATGCAAAGGTTGACTAGCAAATCCACAGCCCGTCAGTATTAATTTTTCACATTTTTGCCAAACAGCATCTAAAAACGAAGAATACCGAAATCATCCATTAAATAATTATTAACTACTTACTATAGATCAACTGAGTCAGTAGTCAACAGTAAAACAAGCCAAGAAGTTTATCATATTCTATCAATTTTCTTGAATTCTTCATTACGTACAATCATTGTAAGGTTCTTCATATGAAGTCTAAAAAAATCTTTCAACTGTAGTAAGCGACTCTTTCCTCACAACTGAATGGCTATTAAACTTTTTGCACAAGTTCTCCAACCTGTTATAATGCGAACTTCGAACAATGTTTAGGGTCCAGCATAACTTGAGTTCGTTTTACTCGAACAGTGAAACGAAGTACCTTGCATTATAATAATAATCGTACCTTGCATTGCGGACAAATCATGTGTTTCTCACAACGCCGCTCATGGACGGTGGACAGTTCATTCATTGGGATAGCTAAAGCTATCACTCGTTAAAGTACTACTGTTATTTGCAATAGCAAATGCAAAAGCAGTCTTCAAACTTTAAATTAAGGATCATTTCACTTCTGATGAGAAATTATCATTGTACTTGTGTGCGATTGTCACAGTCGAAAACTACAATTTCAATTTTAAATGGTCTTAATTGACACTGTCAGTAGTCACAGCAATAGGCAGATTTAATGTTCGGTGTCGAAACCACGAACAGTTTCGAAAATTCTGAACGCATTTCGGTTCAGAAGAGGACATTGCATAGGTAACATATACAATGAGAACCGCAGAACGGAGATGTTTCAGAAAATGCGCCTCGTAGAATCCGATTACAAGAGCGTATGGGTATACTGCATACATGACGCATTGGGTGCGATTCATATTCACTAAAAATCATGAAAATATGCGTGCAAATTTGTTAAAATAAACATAGGAAAATATGCAGGAAAACGAAAAATATGGAGATTTTAGCAGTGGGGCTGGTATGAAATTCTATTAGGAATATGTTTAAAATATCGATGCGATGTTTTAAAACTGATGTAGTAATTTCTACAATAAAATTCGTGGGCAACAAAATTTAATTTATAGTGACCGTATGTATTAATGAACTGATAACATAACACTGATAACAAACTAAAAATAATAAGAATATATGGAAATACTCAGCCTGAAAGCCTGAGCGCCCACAGAAATCTGAAGAGGCGCTCAACGTCCTAAGGGCTTAGAGACGCGTTGCGTCAAGGTGTAGACACAACAAACGCAACGCGGTCACAGCTTCCGAGCTCGCCGAAGAAGGTCAGGAAGAAGCGGAAGCCTTACGCCCACGGGCGGCGTCGCTGCCTGTCCATAAGTGCGAATCACAAGGATAGGCATACGAAATACCGGTGCCAATACATACCCAATTTACACAATTGGACTTACTTTACTATCTCGATACATACGTATATACGGAGTAATATACATAGTATAGAAAGGTTATGTAATGCGCGAAAAGGCGAAGCGAATTTTCGACAAAAAATTAATTGCTGGTCCTGAAAACAAGAAAGTGGTTAAATAAAGTTGTTAAATTAAGAAAAATCCCTTAAACGATGGGTAGCAAGAATCTCTGTTTTATGGGTCCTTGATCCGAAAAAATGAAAGCAAAACGTCCGTCTGTTCGTCAGATCTGTCTGTCCGTCACTCTGTCGTTTGTGAACAAACCTAGCGCTCAAAGCACACGACGATCTTTTACAAATTGAAGAAAACCCTGTCCACCTGACTATTTGAAGCTTCGAAATTTTGAAAAACATTCTTTAAAACCTGGGGTACATTACATAAGCCCCTAGACATTTTCAAAATTTTCTCAAAACGGCTCCAAGTCTTTTCTTTAAATTTCTTGTAAGAATAGAATAAAATACATCTATAAGGTGGCATAGGTCAATTTCGGGTTAACTGAATTTTCGAAAATTGCAAAAGTTTGAATTTTTCCGTCTTCTTACTATAAATTAAGGACGGAGAATTTTCCTTCAAATGAAATGTGTTGTCTATAAATTGTTATTTCATTAAGGTCATGTTGATTTTTGCAAATTTCAGTAGTTTTCGTACAATAATGCGTGCAATATCTGCAATTTAAAAAATATCAAAACAAGTTATTCTCAAAAATGGCTCAAATTTTTCTTTAAATATTTGTAGGATAATTCCAAATGTACCCTTTTGATGACATAAACGTCATATAGCTCTATTCTTGTGTTTTCGAAAATTACAAAATGTATATTTTACTTGTCTCTCACGTCGGTAATATTTATATTAGCGGCGATTCTTCACTATTGTACTTTGAGTACATGGCTTTAAATAATGTCACATACTGTGTCTCGAAAATTTAGTTTTCTGTAAAAATGACCTCAAATTCGCATTTTCAAAAAGCCCAAACGCCATTTACTCAAAATGGCTCCAAATTTTCTTCAAACTTTTCCAACGGATAGTGATAAGGTCACTGTTTAATGTGTCGTAAAATTCATTTTGGTGTATTCTTTTATTTTTCAAAATTACACAAATTTAATTTTTTTAAATATAGTCTCACACCCTTCATTCCCATCGATTTGTATAAATTATTATATTTATGAGTGGAAGTTCTTCAAATGACTTTAAATAAAGTTTTCAAAACTCAAAAGATTTCTGTTAAAAGAGCTACAAATTTGGCATTTACGGTAATGCTTAATCGCCATTGTGTTAAAAGCTTCTTCAAATTTTTCATTGAAAATTTCTATTTAGGACGAAGGTTTCATTCTACTTTAATATTATTGAAGTAATATTTCAGTTAAATTATTAGAAAAGCAAAAATTTGAGAAACTGTCAAAAATGTACTTGGCTCGATAGATGGCATCTGGGCAGAGAATGGACCTTAAGCCAGTCCACACGCCAAGTAAATTAGAAACTTTTCTACGAGAAAGTCTGTGCCAGCACCTCTATTTTTTACTGTGTATGTAATTCACCTGTAAAACTGCACTTCTTTTTACAGTTACTACTATCTAAATCTGAATTTTATATTCGATTTTCTTAATCTTTTCTGTTACGAATCTCTAAAGTTCTGTTGGCAGAGGTTGTCAAATAATTCAATTTTTGTAGTGGCTCGAGCTAATGCAGCTCGAGATAATGTTTGTAGAGTTTGCCGATTATCTTGCAGAATAATGAAGAGTATGACAATTTGACTGTTTGATCTTGATTCTTTCTTCATAAAGCTGCCTATCCTGCTGAAATAGCGCTTGTCACATCTAGATTCAGTAAAGGAAATACCAAAACATCTTCATAGCTTCAAAGTGCGCCAGTAATAAAGTGCAGCACTGAGACATGTCCTCGACTATAAAAATTAGGACAGAGTTCAGAAAGGAATTTCTAGTAGTTCCTGTTGGAATATTAATTTCCGTCAGAACTTTGACAAAAAGCTCTGAAGCAATCAAATTTTTGACTTGACGGTGGTGTGAACGTATATTTTGTGCTGCCCAATACAGATCTTGTTGACGCTGTCTTACGAGACGGACGCATGTGGTTGTGCTCTTGAATTTATGTGATTTATCTATTATTTTTAGCAATTATATTGTATTTTGTGTGTTTAAGTCGTTCATTACTTGTTGCAGGTTAGCTGAAAATATAATTTCAACTGGTTTTCGCTATGAGCCAATAGGCTACGAATTTTAAACGGATACTGGAACCTTAACGAACATAACGACTTTCAGTAATATCAATGGTGCACATATATGACTCATATAAAATTCGTCAATTTTCAGTAATGTGAAGAAAATTACTACCTAGGAAGTAGTATATATTTCTACTTGTGCAAAATAAAAATACAGTTCGCCAGACGACGAGTAAATCTTTGTCTTTGGCCGCGAAATAAACAGCTACGCTCAGGTGAAAACCGTTCTCCTGCAAAATGGCATTTTTATACTCCATGTTACTTTTCGTGTATCGACAATATATGCATCAGTATGGGAAGAGAACTTGAAGGGACTGTTGCCGTTATGTGGCTGAGTTATTGGCAGGACGGTGCCGATCAGAAAACAGTTCCTTCGACGCAGGCAGAAGGATCGAGGCACAGCACGGCCGTGAAATTCAAATACAAAGACGCACAGTCGAACGTAACATCGTGATTTCTATTTTACTGTAAATAAAAAAACAACTTATATGACGTACTGTAAACGTATTTAAATATGCTGTTATACGCCTTTTAAGTTTAAAAAAGCGCAATCATCACAAATACTCGGGAAATTGTACAATAAGACCTTGTATGTTGATTCCAGAGGACAATAATGAATTTGTTCTTTATGTATATCATTATTAGAGCTCGGGCATCTAGGCACCAAAATGTCGAAAATAGACAGGCAAATAGGCAAATACAAATAACAAATTTCTTTAATAACTAAATCATATTATTCCTTTTTCTAACTCAATATTTATTGCAGTTTTAAAAATGATGGAAGGTACATCCGTACCTTCTTTTGAGTACAACTTCTTTTGGTACGTTCGTAGTTAAATTTAATTCAGCTCGGTTATGAAATGAATTTTGCTGCTTTAAGTGCAATATTTCAGTCGTTTAAGCCTTGTCTCCATCCAGAATATCTTTGAATAAAACATTTCGAAAAGTTTAAAAAGGGGTGTTGATTGTCTCTGCTATGAACGTACTAATACCATGTTGCACTGTCACCAGAATGCCTTTGGGTTCAACGCCCAGCACACTGCGAGGCTGGTGCCAAAATTATGCTGTGAAGATACATCACATATCCGTTTTCTGATAAATTGACCTTGTTCGTTTTCGACCGCACAGATTGTGGGTAGTTGGCACTGCAAGGGCTTTACGCCAAGGCACCTTCCCACCGCCGCACGATCGCATGGGAGGCAGCGACCTGCCCCTCCACCGCGACCTGGCTGTCGCCTCCGCCACCGCCGCCGCCGTTCGCCGGCTAGTCCTGGAGGCGGGACAGCGAAGCGACCTTTGAAGCGACTGCGCAGCAGTGCCCGGCGCAGGGCGAGAGCGAAATGGTGGAAGGGTTCGCTGGCGACCGGTGGCGGCCGGTAGTGATGATGGCGGACGCCGCTGTTACGTTCCGTTTGTTGCCAGCAACTGAAGTGGTAGCGGGTCGTAATTTACATACATAAATCTGCATCTTACGCGATTCTTCACCAGCTGGCCTTGCTTGCTCATCGATGCGGAAGTTAATCTGTGAAAGCAGCTACGGTAAGTTCACCATGCAATAATTAGTACGTGTTTTATTTTGCGGGTTTATCTCTTTGTTTGACATGTTAAGTATTTAGTGTCAGGTGCCAGGAAGAGGTTTAGTGGAGAGAAACGATAATATTGTTCACGATTTCCGCAGAAAGTTATCAATTTAGAATTGAAACACATGGAGAACATCCGTTTCAAGTTTCGCCAAAATACCGCGTTGGCGGATTGTTGAAGCGCAACGTGTATAAAACGACGCGGATCATTGTTGAAGCGGGACGTGTATAAAAAAAGGGAACCACATCGTTGCATTCTCCAGAAAAACAAATCATATTGCAAAATTGTGGAACTCACGAAGACCGCCTTCATGAGATTTCGCCCTTTCAAGTTTCTACTTATATCATTAACGGCGCCGAACACAGGAATATGATGAATTAGGGAGCGAATTTAATGACATGTCATTTATTCTCTTCTCATTTCAGAAAATGCCGTTTTCTATACTTAGAAATCATTTTGATGTGACCAAGGAAATGACCCATTTTTGTATTTTCCATTTTTCATCGATTTCGACTAAGTCATTTTTACACTTTTCCTTCATTTTTAATGCATTTTTGCTGATTTCTTCCATACATCATTTTAATGGAACTTGCTTCAAGTAATATTTACTCGATGCAACAGATGTTCTTCTGAAGAATTCATGAGTAGCCTATTCGATTTCTTCGCTCAGAAATTGTAATGTCAGGCGTTGTGGTATATCTTTCCACCATGGGTATGAATGAGTATGTAAAGGTGGCTCCTCACATTTCTTATTCGGCGAGTAGCGTGGATGAGTTACTTGCCCTTTGCTGAGTGACGAACATTTGGTGGCCGCCTTACCGAACGCTTGTCGGTCTTTTGGATACGTCAAAGGAAGCGATCATTTGCCGAACACATCAAATATTCGGGATTCGGCGAACGTAGCGAACTCGGCGAATGGAGAATGTTGGAGCCACTTAACCTTTGGTCTACACGGAAACGCCGGACATTACTACAACGTCAGGTCTTTTTGACCCAACATAATCATCATTTTTATAGAATTAGTCAATTTTAATATTCTAGGAAACAAGACACTTTTTTCAATATATATCCTTTTCACCATTTCAATGACCGATATTTTCTCCAATAAATGCCCACCACTGACCTGTCTCGCATGCGCGTTTTCGTGGCGTCAGGTAATTTGACCCGTACGTTGTAGAACAAAGGTTAATCTAAAATTCCTATGACGCCTATCAGGGCATTGTCGTTCAGTCGAACGGATAACAAACGGAAACAGTTTCGGATAACGAAATGCAGAGGTTTTCTGGTAAAGAGCAGGCTAAACCCTGAAAACCATAGAAAATAGACATACTGACCATCCCATCATACAAAAAATCCAAGAACTTGTATCTATTTAAGGTGAAAAAAGGATAAAAATCAATTTATTTGGATCCCATCCCATAGAACAATCGCTGGTAATGAAAAGCTGATAAATATGCAAAAATGGCAACATAATTTCTAAGTTTTGATTCTCAAATTCGTGGCACTACAAAAGATATTAAAAGCTATTCACGACATCCTGCTTCAAATATTGGGACTTAAAATGGAAATTAAAATCATCAAAACTAAATCTGAGTTAGGAACTCCGTACTGAACCAGCCCTGCCGAAAATCTGCCTTAAAAAGAGAACAAGTCATTATCACTAGACTACGATGGTGGTCATTATAATCTGAAATATTGTTATAAATTCAAAAAATCCGACCCCAATCATGCCCTTAATGTGTACCACACCTTATCTTAGAATTCCCAGTGTAACTAAGAAAGAAATCTACTGAAACTAGAAAATAACTTACATAAATTGTTCAGCTCTGCAGACAGGTGTGCTAAAGTACTGAGGTTGCTAGAAATTGTTAACTTAAGTAAGGAAATAAAATATAAAAATTTGATGTTAATAATTTTGATTAGAAATTTGATGTAATGTAATTATGAGGAAATATGTGTTATAATGTTATCTATTGCCATGCAATATAATCTGTAATGAGATGTATACTTAATTCGTTGATATTTAATTGTGTATGCAATGAATTGTGTATACGTAATGTGAAACTTAAATGTGATACTTAATGCATTGATGTTTACTTAATTGTGGTCGCTGATAACCTTTGTTGTTGAAAGCGACTTTAAATAAACAAAACCAAAAATGTCTAAACCAAAAGTTTGAAAGTTGAGTACATTTGAACGAATAGAAGACACCTGATTACATCAACGTACCCAAGGGCTTGAGTTGTTCATCGAACTAGCTTTGATCATTTTTACGTCATTTTTGCTTTTAGGCATTTAGGGACTTTAAGTCATCAAATCCGCCCTAGTAATGAATGTCCAAATTTTTTCTTAGTGTGTAGGTCCTGCTTCTTTCTTCAGTTTAACACAAGTGAATGTTTGCAAGTAAGAACATGTGCATGTAGGCAACGTACGAAGTCTTAAAACGGGATTGATTGTTCTTCAATCTTTATGGTTGGTTTCGCCCTATGCCACTCCCGATTGTTAGTGTAGTAATGAATAGCGAGAGTGATTATCCTGCAATTATCGTTGTAAATTGTTTCAATAATTAAAATAGGTTCATTCTGGATCCCATCTTCCGTTCAGAACCTGAATTTTATACTGAAGCATAGTAGGTTGGGCTTGATGGACCTATTAACGCGCCAATTTAATTTTACTAGATTTCTAGTTACGCTTTTTTTGACAACCCTGCATCAGCTTTGGGGTCATCAAAGAGCTGAATTATCATCAGATCTCTCTATCGGACCTCCATGTTTTCCTGTGTGTTCCCCGACATTATATTACCTTGGCATGTTCCTGCAGAGTTCTTGGCATGTTCTCTCGGATGTTCACTTCAAGTTTCGATATGTACCCCGCTTTACCTCCGTACATTGCCACATGATCCTGTATATCAGGGTTCGCACGGATAATTATCGACCCTCAGGGATCGATGAAATTTTGAAGGGATGAGTGATCTAGGTGTCGAATTGAGTTCAATAGCCGAATATGAACCTGCGCCTGATCAGGATAATCAAAATCCCAATGTTACAAAAATATTAAGGAACATGCAGATTACTCATAGTTTTCTGATATAAAGCATAAAGCATAGTACTAAATTACAGCTTCACTTCCCTTTTAATATCATTCATCCTTAGAAGTTGGGATGTTAATAAATCTAAAGTAACTAGAACTATACATTCACAACGATACTTTATGGTGAAAAAATACTCTGTAATACGCACTGGGAGAAATGTTATGGTAAGTTAAAAAACACCAGTTATTTATTAACGTATACACTACAATGAAGATACGTAGGGTTCTGACTTAGATATTCACGTTTTCCTCCCTATATGTTTATCGTTGAATGATTAGTGGAACTCGAGTGGAACCCCATATGCCAGTAGGGGAATAGTTTCGTTTACCAAATTGCATATCACCTAAAAATAAATATTTTCAGTGCAACATATTTTTACACGTTTTGCTAAATTTTATATGAGTAAATGAATATTTTGAGTATTTTCAAGTTTCATACGTTAGTTTTGGGATATATGTTGAGAGACGTGTTAGTGGAACGCAATGGTTGGTGACACATCCGATTTTAATGCGGACTTCTTCAATTGGTGGAGTGAGTTTGTCTACGACCTGACAAAACGTCTGAGGGCCATTTCAACACTACTGTCGAATCATTAACACTCGGAAATAACATTCACTCCTAAGACAGTGGCTCCCAAACTCCTTAGATTGTACAGACGAATGTGCAGAGTGATAAAGAGGAAGACGTCTCTCAACAACAAGATCTTGCTCGATCTAATTGGTTTTCAATATGAGTATTAAATGAATATTTTCGTCGTTTTAACACCTTTTTCACTTTTAAGCACATAAAATATATTTTCCGTTTCTTTAGCATCTTAAAGTCGGAACCTAAAGATAAACGAGCACCTCAAAGCGAAAGCGAATTCGATTATTGAAATTGAGATATATATGAGAATATTGTGTTCGAAATTATTATATTTAGGAATTTATAAAAATTCTTTGTCCGTTGTGGGTGCTGTATATTGAAAAGGTGACGAGGTCGATGAGGCAAACGATTATATTAAAGAGGTCCGATGAAAAGAAGAATGGGAATCTAGGTATTTCCTTCATATTCGTATATTCCCGAAATATCTCCGTTCCTCAAAGGGTGCCCGCGATAAAGGTTCCCTAAATCAAATGACGTATGAGTGGTTACATTATAATTCGAACATAAAAGTAATATGTTTGAAAGGTTTCTTAGCACCCGTCCACCACCTCTCTCTACAGCCAAAAACATTTCATTTTAATTTTTAAATATTTTCAGCAACACTACTTTATCAGACTGAAAAAATATGATAAATGAGAAAACAGTTTTAATAGCAGAACCCCTTTTTATATTTTCTCAGACCCAAATTGAAATACACAAAAAAAATTCTAAAAAAACTAAAAAATATTTTTATTGTATCTTCGAATAATGGAAGAGGCTCGAAAAATCTCAAACGTTCCTCTTAAAACACAAATTGTGATTTTTTTGTTTTTGACAGCTGACTGCAGTTAAAAAAATAAAAACCATTTTCCGCCTTTAAATTATTTTGATTTTAAATATACTATGAAAATGACTGCAATAGTTCTGTGAATTTATTTTAGTGTTTATTATACATTTTTATATATTGTTGTAGCACCCAGTAATACTTTGATTTTGGAATTTAGTTACAAATTATAATTTTAAAATCTTTCTAAACCTTTGCGTAGGTTTATCATATGCTAAGAAATACAAAAATTTTTTGGCAGTTTTAGAAACCATGGACACAAAATCTTGAAAATGTGAATCTAATGGATAGAAATTACCCATCCTACATGGAAAAGATTTCAAAAAAATAATAATAAAGTTTGGATTATGACATACCCCCCCCAAAAGAAATTATTGCAACATACATTACAATCGCGAATATTCGGGCGCCTAAAAATGGAACATTTCTTTTATCATAACGTAAAATTATGGCTCACTAAAGGTATTGTTCTAAAGAAAAAGACATTTCATTAAGATCCGCCTGAGTTTATGATGTTCTGTGATGAAATAATGGAGTCATCGTTATCAACTTACGAGATTTTTAAGTGAGTTGGCTTTCGACGGTTTTGTATTGTCATTTATTATTTCCGCAATTTATAAGTACTGTTTTGATAATGAGAAATGCCATCGGACACACTGACGTGAAACCCACCCGGTCTAGCATGCTATAATCTGGGGCCCCAAAGCAATTTTTTTGTCTTACTGAATGCACTACTACTTGCCTCTTCTGAAAACGATTTTTTTATTACTGTAAATCGACTGATGTAAAGTTTGAATTACATTTTTTTTATGAAAACCCGGAAGATGATTTCAAATATATAATTTGACATCTCAGGACATCTATTATTTTTGCTTCATTAAAGTTGGGCAGACCACAACTGAGGCGTCTGTGTCAAAATGATTCCCTTCAGGCGATTCTGGCCAGATATGCTGACGATTTGCAAGCTTCAATAAAATAATTCTAACAAGCAAAAAGTACTGAAGTGCAAAAGTCCGAGCAAGCAGATACATGCAACGTGAAACTAGGGGTGCTACAGAATGGCACAGACTTTCTCGTATAAAGTTTGCTAATTTCCTTGGGGTGGACTTACTTTACGGGCTTGCCTCATCCTCTTGCCAGCTGCCATCTATTGCCACCCAAGGTCCTTTTTTGTTGATATTTTCTCATTTCTTGGGTTTCCTAATAGTAGAACCGAAATATTATTTTAAGAATCGTAAAGAAGCTATTGTGTATTAAAATGGGTATTGTTTCTGAGTAAATACAGAGTAACTGTCATAGTCTGAATCTGTATATCCTATCATTGATACATTGCACAGCCTCTTCTTTCATTCAATGCTGACCCATCTGTATAATATGTCTTGTAATCTGAGTACTTGTTTTTCATCTCTAAAAACAAACTTCTAAATATTTCTTTTGGTGTGGTACTCTTCTCGTATTCTGCAAGTTCCGTATTTACTCTTATTATGATGTTACTCCAAGGTGGGTTTCTGGTCTCTTCTTAGGTATGAGAGGAGGGACTTTCATCTTCAGTTCTTCAGTATAGAGATAATTTCTAATATCAAGGCTTAGGTAAAACTTGGTCGTTTTAGGTATTCTACTTTTTTCGTGTTCTTTCCAAGAGTACTCGTATGTACCATTGACTGATTATTCGCTATCAGTTTGTTTGCATAAAAAATTACTAGTTCTCTTTCTTCTCAACTGAAGTGGTAATATGTTGGCCCCCAACTAATATACTAATCGTAGGACTAGTTCTAAAGGCCCCTATGCATAATCTTAACGCTGTATTTTGTATACTCTCTAATTTATTTAATAAGTCTCTTCCTGCAGAATCATATAATATACATCCATATTCTACTTTAGATCTTATTAAAGCTTGATACATTTGTACATTTTTTGTCAGCACCCCAATTTATTGCAGATAGAACTTTTATGATATTTATTCTCCTGATATTAACCTTCTGTTCTTAATTGCTCAATATGATTCTTCCACTTCATCTTCTTGTCAAACGTCATTCCTAATATTTTACAGATGGGACCTCTCTGAGAATTGCCATCCAGTTTTAAAATTACATTTTGCTCAACTTTCTTCCTAGAGAATACTATATATTCAGTTTTGGTTTTTGAATATTTAAAACCCGTTTTTTCTGACCACTTTTCAAGATTTTTCAAGGTGTTTTGGATAAGTTTTGGCTGTGTGCTGGATATTTACTCCAAAGCATATAATCGTTAGGTCGTCTGCAAATAAGAAACCTTTTACAGGTTTTGGATTGCTGAAATACTTCATTGATACTGACCAGGGAAAAGTAACACACTCAGCACCGAACCAGCAGACCATTTCAATTTGAGCTAGTTTAGAGATGCTTTATTTATTCTAACTTTAGTCCTTTTACTAAGAAAGTTCTAAAAATGCCGAGGAATTCCTTTACTTGTAGTTCTCAATTATTTTATTACTCTATCGTCCCAAAACCCTTTCGTAGGCTTCCTCTATATCAATGGTAACTCAATAGCATGACTTTTTTTGAAAAGCTTCACATATCTCTGCTTCTAGATTTATTAGATAGTCCATTGTCGAACGTGATTCTCTAAATCCAAATTGTAGTAATGATAGCATATTATGCGCCTCCAGATACCATTAGAATTTGCTTCTGTTGAAGTTTTCTACTAGAAGCTCTGTGGTGTACGAGGGTTCCAAATGTAATTTACCATCAGCATCATCTAACACTACTTTGTCTGGTATATACTTTCCACTTTTTATGTATTGTATTTTCTTCCGTACTGTTGAACTATCTGTCTGCGGTGTTATTGTTGATAAAAAATTTTTGCCGGTTTTTTCTTACTCTCTTTTAGTGTTCTTCTGGCTTGTGCTCTCTTTTTTTGAATTAAATTTTATAAATTAAATCAGGATCATTACTTGCATTCTTTTGTTCAGTCTTTGAGCCTTTTGATTCAAGTACTTGAGCATATTCCTTATTCCACCATGGCACATTTTTCTTTCTGTGGCTTCCTGATAATTTGGGGATTTTTTTATTTGCTGCATGAAGAATGGTTTAGTAAATGTCTTACAACACATTTACTGATATATTTTGGTTTCAGTTAATTGTGGCATCTCCGTGAGGAATTTTCAATTTCTTCTCTGAATAATTTCCCAAATTTGGGTTTCTATGACACCTTTGAAGTGTATTTTACTCTATTCTTACATGAAATTTAAAGACAAAATTTTGTGATGTTTTGGGAAAAATTTTTAAAATATCTGGGGCAGAAAGACGAAGGGGCAGGCAGACGGATGTCAGACGGTCCGAGCGACGGCAGTCGGACAGCCCGACAGCCCGACAGATACATACGTATACGAGAAAGTAACTAGTGGTGCTACAATATATTTCTGTATTTTTTTAAACAAGAATACAGAAAAACGGCTTTGTCACTTTTAACAATGCAATGGCACTACGCGTTGAAAAAAATTAAGAAAATTTGGGGCCATTTTTGAAAATGGCTTTTAGGTTTTTCTATGCAGGAATTTGAGCTCATTTTAACAGAAAAATTTGAGTTTTAGAGGAACTTTATATACATTGTTTAAAGCACTGTACTCGTAAATGCAATAATGCGAACAATTTGCCGCTAATGTAAATAATGTCGTGAGAGACAAGTAAAAATACATTTTGTAATTTTAAAAGAAAAGAATAGAGCAATGTGAAGTTTGTCATCCTAGGGAGGGCATTGCACCGTCTCTCCCAAAATTTTAAAGAAAAAAATGGGCCTTTTTGAAAAAATTTTTGTTCGTGTAATTTTAAAATTGCAAATATTGCACAATATTGTGAAAAGTACAAATTTTTTTTTAAAAAATATACTCGATGTTAATGAAAGAGCTAATTATGGACAACAGATTTATTTGAAGAAAAAATGGTTATCTTCAATTTTGTATTTGAAAGGAAGACGTCGAAAAATTCAAAATTTTGAAATTTTTCGAAAATTCAGATTTAACTGAAAATCGGGCCTCTGTCACCTTTATAAGTAATTTTACCCTATTTTACAAGAAATTTTGAGAAAAATTTGGAGCCCTTTCAGAAAATTTTGAAAATGTCAGTAGGGCTTCATGTAAGGTATCGAAGAAAGTTTTCAAAATCGCAGCGTCTCAGTCGAGACATTTTTATATCAGAGTAGCCCAAAACGTATTTCCCTTGAAATCTCGAAATCAATTTTCCCCAGCATTACGTAACGTATATATTTCTCCGCATATACGTATGCATCGAGAAAGTGAAAAGTGGAAGTGATATGGCGATTCTGGCTTCAGATTCGTATTGAGGCGTCGACAAACATAGTGAAACATGTGTCAATTCTTTGGTTTGAAACTTTGTAACTTTCTTGCCGAAGAAGTTCTTCGTAAGAAGAAAGTTATGTAATTGTGCGTCGGAAAATGGGAATTTTCGGCGCAAAACTATTTTGCCGGTCTCTGGTTTTATTTTGTGTCTTGTTATATTGAAAAATTAAAATCACTAATAAAGAAAGATAGGTACGATAAGTTCTCCTTTCCATTCCAAAAAATGATTATCAACTTTTTTGCGGACGCCACCCACGTCTGCCAATACGCCGTGGCGCGAGGCGTGAGCCCCAGCTGCTCGAAAGCGGGTGAGGTCAACCTCACATCCCTGGCCGGCGACAGGTCGGCCACGCTGCACGTCCGGCGTATCGTATTCCTTTCAACGACTGATGTTGGCAGACTGCTCTTGTGCGGTGGGGAGCACTGGTTTCTGTGCAACTGACTTGCGACCTGATCAAGTTTGTCACGAAAATTAATATTTGTAATAATAACTTTTGTGAAAATAAAGCTTTAATTTTTCATTTATTGATTTTTATTACTTTTGATCTTCACTCTTCTGAACGTATCCGTCAACATGTTAAAACAGTTTAATTAACCAACATTCAAAACGAGATATTAATTTTTAAAACTTTATCACTCTATCCAGAAAGGAGGAAATCGTAAAGTTACCTTGTTTACTTGAGTTTTTTAAATGTATTTATTTTCTTGTTAATATTTCATAGATAAGTAAAATGTTATTCATACATATGTTTATGATGTTTACTACTACCTTACTACTATGCTTGATCTAATACAAGAGCCGCTCAGCCGAGAAGTCGCTGCTTGCCCCCTGCTCTTTGTAGCAGTTCCCATCGACAGAGAGAGCAAATTACTTCGCTTATCGACGGCGGGAAGCCGCGCAGTGGGTCGCGTCGCGTCTCGTTTTTTTCGATATTTTCCTTTGGACTGAAAACGTCTCACTGCTCTTGGAAAGGATATCACGATTGAAAAACAGTAAAAAAATATCTGTAACATTTACTAGTTATAAACATATTTTTTTGATTTGAAAGTGAAAAAGACAATTTCCAATGCAGCACGGAAAGAAAATTTTCTTTTTGGGGATTGCACCATCTATGCCAAATTTTAGGTGCAAAAAAGAATGCTCACTCACATTAAAAAATTTAATTGCAGCGACATTACAGTTTATCGTGCTGTGATAATAAAAAAATTTTTCTAAAAATTACTGGGGAAAAATGTTACAAAATAAAGTAATAACGGAAATACTGAAGTAAAGGAAATTAAAATTAAAAATGAAGCCAATTCCGAAATAAATTATTTTTCTAAATGCATTTTACATTGTTTTTGTAATGATACTTTACAAATTTTCGAAGATAAAACCGCTCACAATTTTACGTTGATAAAACATTGTTAACATCCCAGCTGCATTCCGATGGAATAGTTTCGGAAAACGTTTTTTATGGACTTCTCATTAAATTCTAATGAATGTTTGTATGAATTATTCCCTTTAAATCAGTGTCACACTGCTAATCAGTCACTTCTAATGGAATTCACGAGTACAATCCATCATTAAGAGAAAAGGTGTGAAAATGTATTAAATTCTAATTGCAAATGAAACAAATCCGAAATCAGTTTGAAATTCCAAACGCAATTGTCTGAATACATCTACATACTCTCAAAAATTTGATGTTTCGTGAATGTGGACAGTGAAGCTAATTTTGAGAATGAGTAGATCTTTCTCAGAACAGTTTTTAAAAAAATTAAAAATTAATGTTATATTAATGATAAAACAAAATAGGAACATCAAAAATATCCCAAAAATTTTCTTCTCGAAGCATTGTTTATCATAGCACTGCAAAGTTCCATCGTTCTTCGAGTACATGTCATATTCAGCAGCATGATTAACCCTATAATGTCATTGCAAATTAAACTTCATGTGACTAAAGCACATTTTTGCAAACTAAACATTTGGCATAGCTGCCGCTATCTGCGAAAAGATACTTTTCTTCCCGTGCTGCATGGAAAATCGTCGGGTGGGCGCTTGGTTTTGCGTAATCGACTTCCTGTTTCCGCGACTGGAGTCATCGCGACGCTTTTATGGCCGCGCAACGCTGCGGCTTCGGTGTGGCCTCTCTTTGGGCCCAAAACGGCTCCGCGCTCCCGAATCGCTTGCTTGAGCATCTGATCTGAGACATGGGCGAGGAAGCAAGAGGCACCACTGTTAATTGCCAATTGCAGCTTTTTTTTTTTTTTGGGAAAAAGTGGAACGAATTTGTTTTTAATTCGCGTTGGTTGTGTTGGAGTTCGGCCGAGGTTGAGTGCATTTAGTGTGGGTATTGGGGTATCGTGAAATAGTACTTGAAGGCGAGGTAATTAATATGGTTGGCTATGGGTTCGATAGTTCCTAGTGGAGTTGGTGATTGGGACAAACCAAGGGGCTTAGTGATTGTCCGTAATTACTGATTTTGGAAAATTGTATTTTGTGGATGTTGGTTTTGCGGTGTTAATCCAGATGGGGCATGCGTTTTAAAAGGAGGATTTGACAGTTTGTATATTTTAATGGCTGTATTGAGGAAGTGAGGAATTTCCATTGATAATAAGTTTTAGTTGTAATTTTATTGTTGCTTGATTAACTTTAGTTTGTATATGTTTTTTTATCAGTCAAGTTTCGTGTCTATGTTGAGTCCCAAGATATTTAATTGAGCTGTTGTGGGGAAACAAGTTTATTGGTTCGTTGGCTAATGTCAAGAGAGTGGGAGAAGAGTAATGTCTGAGGTGAATATATTGGTAACGGTTTTTTGCTGGGTTAAATTGTATTTATAGTATATATATTGTGTTTATATTTAACGTTCCAGCTATCGATTAGATTAAGATATTGCTATGTGTTACGTAAAAATAGCGCCGTGCCGTCCGCAAATGGGGGCGATTTTTATTTAATTTAGTGTTGCTAAATCTTCGACACAGATATTAAAGGGATGAGGGATAATGGTGATCCTTGGAGGAGCCCTGCATTTATTTTCCTGGGGTTTGAGTGTTGTTATTGACATTAATTGAAAATGTTCTGTTGGATGAAAAATTGCGGATAATCAGTGATGTAATAAGGGGGTTCCTTTTTTTTAATTTCGTATAGTAACGCTTGATGCCATTCCTGTCGAAAGCCTGGATTATGTAAATAAGCATGCCTATTGTACGATTTTTTCTGGAATGAAGAGTATAGGTGTTCTGTGATTCTTAGTAATTGGTGCTGAGTTGATATATTTTTGGTGAAACCGATTTGTTCGCGGGGGGTGGCTCGTAGGATTTGGTTTAGACGTTTTAGAATTATATTTTCAAATACTTTGGCCAATGTGGCCAGTAGGGCGATAACTATATGAAGCTGTTGCAATTTTGATAGTTTTGGGAACGGGGATAACTGTTGCGCGTTTCCATTGGGAAGTACTAATTTCTAAAACACGAATTGTATATATTGGTGAAGTATTGTGGGTGAAGGTAATTTTTAATATATTGTTATTTATTATGTCAGGTGCTTTTACGTGGTAATTTTTTGATTATTAGAGTAAACCCGTATTAACACGAGTTCCAAGAGACCGAAATAATCTGAGTTCGTTTTATAAAAATTCGTGTTATCAGTTATATAAATGCCTGTATTACGGTAATCCCTTGCCGGGACCGAAGTTTTCTTCGTGTTACGGCGAAATTCGTGTAAAGCGAGTTCGTGCTAACGAGGGTTTACTGTATATTTATTTCTGCTTGAGATGCATATTGTATTTTTGGGTGTGGACCGTAGCAGGGTTCAGTTTGTTTTTTATTAATTGTGTTATGATCGGGGTGGGGTTTGGTTGTGCTTGTTTTAAATAATTGGCTAGCTCTTCAGCTTTCTGAATTCAGGCGTATGCGTTACCCGTTTTTTATTTATATTTTGGGTGAAATTACAAAATTCAGTTTATATTTAACTTTACGTTTGTATTTGCTGGCTTACAATATAACTTAATCAAGCTTACTATGTACTAACGCCCACCTACATCTGACGAGGGAACTCGCAGAGCACCTCAATTGGTTTATTCAATTTTGCTGAAAATGTTCAAGAATGCATATAATGGATATCTGTTTTTTATTCGAGATTGGCGTTCTGTATATTTTCCCAGTTTTAAGATTTTTGCTTTGGTTGATCAATTCAATCAATCAAGGGTAGAGAAAAAGGTATTGGTGAGCTAGGGAATGTGGTGAATGAGGCTTTGCCCGTTGTCGTGATTAGTGTATGCATAACTGTCGTTTTGTTAAAAAATTACTTTTGTAAACTAGCACAGCGTATTATTTTTAGTGGTGAGTTGTACTAATTTATGATATTGTTGGTTGTGTGTTTTGATTGATCTTTTGGCTATGTTTATGATTTAATTCTTGTTTACTTGAATTGAACACCCAATCGCCGATTTTTCAGATATACTCGTTCATATTTCTGAGAAGAAATAAAAGAAGTCATCTTCGTCAACATATTATCTTTATTAAGATAGCCGACTTTCGACGGCTTTGCCGTCGTCATCAGTCTACAAAGTACAGCAAAATATAACAAAATTACAAATAAAATACAAAATAAGATAGGAAGGTAAATTACAATTAATAGATACATTTAAATTACCTCCGTAAAGTTAGAATCGCAAAGTTTTCAAAAATTTATTGAAACTAGGCTCAAAATTTGTCGCTTTTTTTGTCGCTAATTTGTTACGCAAAAATAAAATTTGTCGCTCTTCATTTGACCCTGGTATAAAGATTCGGCTAATTGATATCAAGTTAGCATCGCAAACTTAAAAACCAACTAATTACAGACATAAATAAAAATAACACCATAGGAATTTGTCGCTTTTTGTCGCCCCAGACTTTACAAAAACCAATTTGTCGCTCCTCATATATTAATGAAATGCATTTTTTCGCAAACACTGATGCAACTTGATATCAAGTTAGCATCGCAAACCGAAAACCAATAATTACAGACATAAATAAAAATAACACCATAGGAATTTGTCACTTTTTGTCGCTCCAGACTTTACAAAAACAATTTTGTCGCTCTTCAAATATTAACGAAAATGCAATTTTTTCGCAAATGCGATGCCAACAATATCAAGTTAGCATCAAACGCAAAAAACAAAAATTTCAGACACAAATAAAAAATAACACCATAGGAATTGGTCTCTTGTTTGTTGCTCAGAGTTCCCAAAAAATTTGTTTCTTTTCTGTAAATACCGAAATGCGAAATTTTACTGTGGATATTATAAAGACAAACAAGTTCTGAAATATTAAAAGTACGTCTATATGGCTGTTATGTCATTATATGCATTTCAATAATCGCATTAACTAAATACGGTAACAAGGGCCCACAGTTCGTGAAATCTCATTGTAAAACGTGTAAGGCAAGTATATTACATATATTGGAACAGAATTTATCAATTTTCTTTTTCATGTATCCACTATATCAGTTTTCCTGTAAAACAATTCCATTCTTTTACTGCACCATTACGTAACTTTCTGCACACTACGCATTTTAATTCTGTATGTACATACGTACTTTCTCTATGGTACGTACATGAGAAAATAATACGGTAGAAGAATTAGATTTCAAATCATAGTACCCGTATCACCGTTTCATTATTGTGGATAAAGTAATGTTGCGAATTAACGAAACGTTTTTAAAAGCAACGAATCAATTCGGCATCGCAAGCCTGAACTTTATAGAAATCTGGAAATTGCTACGTTTTTGTTAGACTTCTAACGGCAATTTGATGTTGCTATTATTGAGCATTGTATTTCAATAATTAAACATTACTGACCGTAAATAAATTTAATTATACAAAATCCATTGCCGAATTGAAATCAAACGTCAAATTAAGAATTTTAGTCATTTAATTCGTTATTACATAGCATTACTGCAAATTCGAATGTGAATGGTAAATCTTAACCCGGCCTTCAGAGACGGATGTCATTTACAAAGCTTTAGTGACACCTGCCCTGGCGAATATAGACAAGGCGAATATAGACAAGCCAGAAAATAACTGCCCGAACCACTCTCTCGCCCGCTTCTACGAGGCCCCGAACTCCATCCTGCCCTCAAACGCCGCTTATTCACCGCGCGTACGGTCCATTGGACGTACGCCTGCGAGTATTCGCGGCGGCACTCTCCACCCTCCGTCCGATTCGCTCGGCGGAAAACCGTGCAGCCCGTCTCGCGGCGCTTCGCACCTCCCCACCCCCGCAACAGATACCTAGAAACACCGACGTGTTTGGAGTTCTGGGCGTAAAACAATTCTTGCCGGAGCTTCAAAGGCGCTCGGCTCGCGCGCTGCAAAGGCGCGCTGGGGCCGAAGGCGCCGCGCATCCTGCGCGACACCGGCCGAGAGGCGAACAGCGACACACTCGGTCCTATCTGCGGAAGGACCAAACACGTCGCCTTCACCTTCCGTGCGCTGCCTCCGACGACGCTTGCTACCTTGTGGAGCAAGCGGAGGCAGCCGAACGCGGAGGAAGACTCAGCCCTCGGCCGAGGCACGCTGATGGGCAACGCGACGACGCGCCTCTCCTGCCACACCTCCCAATGGGCCTGAGCGCCACGGACACTTTGAGCCGTCAGTGCCGTGGCGAACAGAAGAACAAGAACTTGTGCAATGCTGTGGGAATGAATGGTTATGTATATAAAGAATGAATGGTTATGTATACAACGAATGAATGGTCATGTATATAACGAATGAATGAATGATGAGTGAATGAAAATAAAATAAAAAAAGAATCAATTAGCAAACCATATAAAAACATTAGTTAGAATTAAGAAAAAAAAAACAACAATATTTCTAGTGTAAGTTAAGTATGCCAAAGTGCTACGACAAAATTATTAAATTAGATTTAAGCTAGAATTAAGTTACTAGTTATTATTAGCTTTTTACCTTTCCCTCTTAGGGCCAGTTGTACGAACACAGAATAAACTCTGGATAAATTTTATCACGCTGTTGCGTTTAAATCAGTTATACGAACACAGGATACGGGTTAACCAGGGTTAACCGAGGGATAACAAGGTGTTAAGTTGCCCCGTGATCTCGCATGCAGTTAACAGTGTGTTAACCTGTACACTCATTTGCCGGCAAAATCTGTGAGTACTTCAGGCTGAAATGATCGAAATTCTGGAGTATTTGTTTTCTGACGAGAGTGAAGAAAGAAATACTCAAATGTATTAAAAGCCGAAAGTTGAGGAGAGTGCGAAGAAGGCCAGACTTGCTGAATGAATACGACGATTTCGATTTTTTTGCAAGATTCAGGTTAAGAAAGCAAACTGTTCTTGAACTTTTAATGCTTATAAATGACGACATCGAACACAATACAAACCGGTAAGTTCACGAAATATTAGTTTTTGTATAAAATATGTTCTATCGCTTATTATATTTGGAACTATGTTCGGCTTGGTGCAGTATAAAATGTTACGTAAAGGTGATGTTTGTCTTACAGGAATCAATCTGTACCTCCTATAATCCAGCTCCTCCTGACATTAAGGTATTATGCTACTGAGCATTTGTAATTTGCATTGGAGATTTTGTGGGCGATAAAAGTACCAAAGCAGAATAATTAAAACTAGCCAGTCAATAGCCAAATTAGTTCAAAATTTATATACTTTCCCAAAGTGCACTGGAAGGAATCGTGTCCAACAAGGTTTTCGAGAAAGCAGCATTCCCAAGAGTAATTGGTGCTATTGACTGCACCATATTAAATAAAATGCCAGGTGGAGACTGTTCAGAAGATTACAGAGGAGAGATGGCACATTCTCGTTGAACGTACAAACTGTGCAGTGCAGATCTGAAAATTCAGAATATTGTTGCTCGCTGGCCAGGAGCAGTGCATGACCAAACTATTTTAATAACTCATCGCTGAAAGCAATATTTGAGTTAGGTCATATGAACAATTTGATTTTAGTGGAGATTCTGGATATGCCTTGACCAGTTACCTGACACCCTTTGCAAATCCACAGACAAGAGCCCAAAATCTTTATATGAGTCACATGCAAGAACAAGAAACGTTGTTGAAAGGAGCTATGGTGTGTGGAAAGACGTTTTCCTGTTCTTGTTAATACATTAAGTTAAAAACGACAGACTTGAAGCTGTCATTGTTGCATGTGCTGTTTTGCATAACGGCAATTGACAGAAGAGAAGAACCTCAACTTGATCAAGTAACAAGATTAGTTGAGAAACCATTGCATGAGCGACAAATCAACAAAATGAAAACATTCAAAATCAACAAGCTAGAAACAATTTTGAGCAATATTTTGAAAGTCTGTTGATATAAATAAATCTCAGTAACCTTTGTTATTCGTAATAGTATGCGAACAGTTCACTGGCTTTAATGTGTCAAGGTTATAAGTCAGGAAAATTGAAAACAATAAGTTTTAATGTTAGAATTTTTCAGTTAATGAGACATAAATATTCTCAGCAAGATAATGAATTTCTGAAAATAATCACTAAATTTTACTTAATTTTGGGAGTGAATAAGTTATTCATTGCATATTTGCATGCTGAATAATTGCTGAACCACCTAATTGTTGATTCTGCAGAGGTATTGTCAATTTGTGCAAAATATTGCATTGCTTGAATATTTATTTTTAATGTTTAATTAGCTTTAATTCTAGTAATAATAAGTAATCATAAGTAATAATAAGACTTGTTAAACATGATTGACAGTTCAATTTTTTGTTTTGCAAACTGTTAACAAAATGTATTTACTATTTTGTACTTATGAAAGAGCAAACTTTTCAGTTGAGATTACCATGACAAAATAAAATAAACTATAAAATATTCACATTGATAACAAATAAATCCTGAGCATACTAAGGATACAACCATTAGTTTTGAAATTATATTAATTAAAATATCAAAAGGCATTTACAATTTTGAGCAATACCTTAAAGTGAAGTCAAACAAATAATCTTCCAGGAATAATTAATAAATAAACACATTACTTCTAATTATGGCTTTATTTATTTTTCTACATTTTTTCAGCTGCTCTTCCTTAATTTTAATAGTTCTAAGTCCCTTTTTTGGAGCTCAAACAACTCCTCCTTCCTTCTTTGCTCCTCTTCATGCTCTTTTAGCAACAGAGCTTTAGTTTGCTCAATTAGGTCAGTTTTAGCTTTGAGCCAAGACTCCATTCTTCTTCTCTTGCAGATAGTGGTGTTTCTGCATGTTTCACCTCTGAATTCTTCTGCTTTGCCATATTTAGACTGAATTACCTCCGGCTCCGGATCCATCACTTGTGTCCGACAGATCCTCTGCAGTTACGATTCACTTGTAAAGCAGGATGCTTACGTTTCCTCAGCATTTGAGGGTGTATTTTCCCCAACTAGAAAATACAGTCGATTCGTTATCGTCTTGTGTGCTTGGGCCGGCGAGACTCGGATGGGACCTCTGCACTCGGACTGACCACTGCAGTTTGATCAGCAACTGCCATGAACTAGCCACTGCACTTGGACCAGCCACAACACTATGTCTTGAATATCAGGGTCGATGCCCTGAAATTCAATAACAATAGGCTGAGAATTCAATAATTCATCAGCCAATGTTCTGTCGAATCAAAATTGCTCTCAAGCCCTTCGGCAGACAATTTAATTAAACCTAACACTTTCTCGTGCAAAATGCTATGCTTCTCAGTTTTCGCCCTCCACCAGTTTGCAATCTTTCTTGCCTCAACGAGCAGCATACTTCCTTGTTTCTTTTAGAGAAACATACTTCGATTTCAACTGCCGGGAGCCCTCGGAACAGTTGTTTCTGCATTAATTTCAATGCAATATTATTCATACTTTGTCATGCAAAATATAAAATTGTGATGTAGTATTATGACTATGCATAAAATTCAAAATAAAATACTAATGTAAAATTTCACCGCTTCCAATATAGGTAAATCAGTATTCTTATTTTAATATATCAATAATAATTTACTAATCTTACCTTCTCGTTTGACGTTGCGGCATCGGTGATTTATTTTCAATCACGTGTCAAACGTGTACCGTCTACAAGCCTCATCGTATCTTCCTGGTGTAATTTTGAGTTCGAATTCGTTTCGAATCGCTCATTCTCAAATAATGATTAATAACAATAATAATTTATAACTATATACAAAAACGAATAATAATAATAATTTATAAAGATATGAATAACAATCGAATAATAACAATAATTTATAACGATGAAAACTAAACACTGCGAAAACAGCAACAAACCAACACAATCAAACATCAATCAGTACACTCGCAGAATATCGAACTATATACCAATATCCGTTGCAGCTTTTAAAACACATGAAACACGTCAGGAAAATAAAGCTTTTACTTCGACAAATGACAATCGCCAGTTTTGCCAACAAACTTTTATTCAGCTTATTCGATGGGTCTAACACCGGTGACGTAAAGGGTCGTACAACTGGTCGCTCCATTTTAACCCAGGGTTAAGCAATGCTGAGGATTACTATCCACAGATTTAACCTCCGTTCGTACAACCGGCCCTGCTGCTTAAGCCGCAAGGCACAGCACAAACTGTATTCCCAAAGTAAAATAAATTCCGCCTTCTCAGGGTTACTGTGAAGGGAAACAAAAAAAAAAAAAAATATGACAAGGCTTGCCAGGAGATTAGCTCACTGGCGGATGGAAACTCGAAAAACCCACAGAAGAATGTCCAGCCGGAAGACGGAGGAGAGGTGGACTGAGCCTTCCATGTTTTGAATTTCCTGGAAGCTCTTAATATTTTACATTCCTAGTTGCCATTTGCTAGCTCAAGCGTCTCCATTATTGAGTTCATTTCTTCTCATTGGAACATCAGTCTCCTTCGGTGCTTAAATTCAATGCCAAGAACATTTGTCAAGTTGGTGCCCATTTCTCTGATATTCAAACTAAAATATTCTATAATATTTTTACCAATTACTGTAAGTACTAATTTCATGTCGCAATAAAAATTGTACTACTTATCAACAATGAAAAACGTCGAAAAGTAGGGAGGCAACTTCATAAACCTGACACTGCGATTGCTAAAAATTTAAAATTGTAATAATGCCACATATGTACTTATTTTGTACCGTGATGCTGAATTACTACATAATGAAATATTAAAACAAGTGCAAACGTAGATATTTCACTTACACCTATAACCCCTCTTGGAAAGATTAAAATCTACAATAGTGCACTAATTACGTATTAATTTCCTACCGAAATATTTTTTACTTACTTTAAGGAAATAAGAAGAGTAATGCCAGATAAGGTACAGAATCTCTGTCAAAAATCTCATGTCATGCAACCACAAATACGATACAATGCGAACGAAATTATTCATTAACTTTTTATCAAAATAAAATGCTTTGTAAACTGATGCATACAATTTTTATTTTCTCGCTACTGCATATGCAGTATAGAGGAAGTATATTCTAGAGAATGGTTAATGGTTGTTGGTCATTTCATTAAAATAGTTTCTTAGATCGCCAACGTTTTGGAACTTTATTGTTCCTTCATCAGGGCTTGCTAAGGATGAATATTTAGAAGGTATTAAGTGAAAGAGATATTATTTGCTATGATTATTAGAAAAAGAGAAAATATAGCCGTCTAAAACTAGTAGCGCCTAGAAACCAATCTCACCAAACTATATTCAAAATTAAAGACTAATTTGAGGTAAATTACTCTTTAAAATGCTCTATTCCTGAATTTAGGCTCAGTGAATTACCCAAAAATTGCCGATTTCCAAATCTGGAAAATACAAATTCGCAAACTAGGAAGACAACAAACAACTTAGTTTTAAACTCTAGAAAAATATTCCGCATCTATATTCCAAAAATTAGGGCTCTACAAATAGAAACAGTTAACATGCGTTCTTATGGAAGGAATGGATGGTTTGATTAACAGTAAGTAAATATTTATATTAGAAGATTTTGAAATAAGTCCTTCTGTTTCATTGAATAAAAGGTAAGTACTGGATTTTAGTTGATTGTTTATCCACCTTGATTGTCTAAAAGTGAAACGAAAGACGAATCATCTCTGGTTTTAAGAGTATTTTATTTATGCATTATGTTAGTTTTCTGTACTATATTTTATATTTATTTTTATACAATATTTACATGTACTAGCAGCCCGACCTTTCTTCACTATTGCAAAGATATTTATATATAAATATAATAATAATAATAATAATATGTAACTATAATAATAACTAATAATAATACATTTGAATTTCATTATCAATTCATTTATTCACTGAACATTTCTAATAGAATTGTGAGTGAGTGAAATTCAGATTCTTGTGTTTCATGGCATACTTATGTCATCACAATAAACATTTAACAGTAGAATAGCAAAATTATATTATTTTATGAAATCTACTAACAAAATTGTAAAGAAAAGAGGAGTAGAAGATTGTGAATTTCGGCTGACGGAAAAGCTGTCCTTATAGAAGCAAGTAAGAAGGGACTTTTCATTGAGCTTTCTACCTGCAGCGTCCTGCAACGCTTTTAATCCCTGCAATGCTACCTGTCGCGCTGAAGCGACCCCGCCTCCTCGGCTGGGCGAATGAACTCAGGTAACGTCAAGTACTGTGCTCTGGAAAAACCTTGTGTTGTTCATTGTGGTGGCGTTTCTCCACCCCATCGTGTACTGCATTTTTCACACGAAATTTTGAGAACCTTGACGTGTCAATCTACCTACAAATTATTGCGTCTTTCCACCCTCGCACGATATTTCAAATATTTTTTGATTACTTAAAACTATTCGCCAATGGTGCATTAAAGGGTGGTGCATCTTTAAAAGTGCATGAAATGAAAGGTCTTACGTTCTCGCATTTGAAAGTAGAAACACTGTGTATCGTTTATGTTGGATTTTCTCAGCCATTCACATTTTAAATACTGAATTTGACATAAATACACATATTTTCACGTTTTCTTAATGTTTCACATCCATAACGAACAAAACGAGACTATCGGAATATAGTAATATGCCATTCACTGTGCACCTCATAATTATGGAGCGCATGTTAATAATGTCATGTTTTTCCTTTTCAATTTAGAACAATACCATTTAGAATAGAAATGCATTTTATATTATGGCAAAAGGAAATTTTTATGTACATTTTATAAAATTTTACCGTTCCCATCTTTTAAATGCATTTTTTTTGCTTTTCATCGACTTTAATTTCATTTTAATTAGTGCTTGCTTGAAATAATATTTACAACAAATATTATCCACAGAATTCGTAAGTAGCCTATTCCATTTCTTCGCTCAGAAATTGTAATGTCAGCCATTGTATGTGACGCCTACAGCGCCAATGTCTGTTCAGCCGATTTCTGGGTAACTAAAGCGAAATATTTTCTGGTAAGAACAGTCAAACCGGAAGTTTGAAAGTTGACTTCATTTGAACGTAACCTGGATACATAGTAATATATCCAACGAGCTTGAGTTGATCGTCCGAACTGTTTTGATAACATTTTTACGTCGTTTTCTTTGCTTTTATGGCTTATTAAAACATTTTAAGAGCATTGTATTGATCATTTTTGGCGATATTATAGGTCAACAAAATACGCCCCTGATAATAACTACTGGACTATAGCAAGAACTGAGATACTATTGATACACGTTTTGAAATTTATAATAAAACAAATAATTTAAGACGGGAAATGAAACCAACCTATACGATAGTTTTCGGCAGACGTCACACTTACAGTAGGATCTTCGTTTATTTGTCAGAAATTTGTCGCAATACATCTCTGAGTTGTATTTTATTGACTAAATATATCATTGAATAATGCTCTATTGTTCAATTTTCATCTATAAATTTAAGCATTACGTAGTTAGGCCGAAGAGCGGACCTGATGGCTCAGGTCTCGCCACATAATTAGTAATTATTATTATTATTTTTACTACTACTATTATTATTAATATTATTATTATTATACAAAATTTGTTTTTTGTAAAGTCTGTAGCGCCTACAAAGCGACAAATTCCAATGTTGTTTTTTTTATTTATGTCTGTAATTAGTTGGTTTTCTTGCGTTTGCGATGCTAACTTGATATCAAGTTGGCATCGCGTTTGCGAAAAAAATGCATTTTCGTTAATATATGAAGAGCGACAAAATTGGTTTTTTGTAAAGTCTGGAGCGACAAAAAAGCGACAAATTCCTATGGTGTTATTTTTTTTTTATGTCTGTAATTAGTTGGTTTTCTTGCGTTTGCGATGCTAACTTGATATCAAGTTGGCATCGCGTTCTGAAAAATGCATTTTCGTTAATATATGAAGAGCGACAAAATTGTTTTTAAAGTCTGGAGCGACAAAAAAGCGACAAATTCCTATGGTGTTATTTTTTATTTATGTCTGTAATTAGTTGGTTTTCTTGCGTTTGCGATGCTACTTGATATCAAGTTAGCCAAATCTTAATACCAGGGTCAAATGAAGAGCGACAAATTTTATTTTTGCGTAACAAATTAGCGACAAAATAGCGACAAATTTTGAGCCTAGTTTCAATAATTTTTGAAAACTTTGCGATTCTAACTTTATGGAGGTTTTAAATTTTAGTTACAGATAGTATATAAAATTGCGAAAATTGGAATGCAACGGAAGGATTAGTAGCAGTTCAAATTAAACATTATAAAATATCAATAAAGAAGGATATATTATACGATTGCAAAAGATTAGGAACATATAGCAGATAACATTGCAAAAATTAAATGCGATGGGGAGGAAAATTAATACAGATACAGCGGTTCAAATTTCAGATTCTAAATATAAATGAAGAAAAATACATTCTGATATTGCAAAAGATTAATAATAATAATAATAATAATAATAATAATAATAATAATAAAAGGGGGATAGTAATAATAATTAATAGCAAATAATTTTACAAAGATGGCGAAATAATTGAATAATAAGTTGAGCCGCTTTGCTTACCTCCCTGCTTTCGGCAAAAGTCGGTAGACTGTGCCCAGAGAAACTGACAGGGATTTTATTGCTTTCGGAGATCCGGCGAGGGTTGGAGGAGGTCTGTTTAGTGTTCTCTTGGAAATGTCTTAGAGGCGGCTGGGTCAGTTTGTGAGGTCACGGTGTGTAAAGAGTATTAGTAGAGGGACAGAGGAAATTAGTTTGTTCGTTGAGAAAGGCCTCAGATTTCTGCTTGGCGAAATATGTGAATGATTTCTAAAGCCTTCTGTTCCAGAATTTATTTTCTATTTCAAAATTTAAATGACTTCAGTCGGGGTGGAAAGTATGGCCTGCGTTTATAGAGATGTGTGCAAAGTGCGATTTGTTTGTTGTGTGCTTCATGCATGTAAATGTTCTTTAACTCTGGCAGTGAAGCTTCTACCTGTTTGGCCGATGTATTTAGCCTCGCAGTTGTGGCAGTGGAGTTTATAAACTCTTGATTTCTCCATGAGTGGGGTGGCGTTGCGAGGTGAAGTAGGTGTTTGCGGATTCGTGTGCAGTAGAAACGCGAAAATTGTATTTGTGAAGAATATGAGCTACCTTCTGTGATATTTTTCCAAAGAACGGAATGAAATAAATTTTATGGTTTCTGGCTAAATGGACTGAGGCTTGTATACGTTTTCAGTTTTTCTTATTTAATTTGCGGCGTAGTATGTTGTCAACGAGAGTGGTACTGTATCCATTGGCGGTAGCTATGTATTTAATGGTGTTTTCTTTTTGAAAATTGTCTTGTGATAAGGAAGGTTGACAAGTGTGAATCCTGGATGGAAAACTGCGTGTTTGTGGGCAGATGGATGTTGGGATGTGTTGTGGATAACTGAATGTGTGTGTTTTCTAAAAACATTGAAGATGTGTTTGTTGTTGAAGATGTTTTGTTGTTAGTTAGGTCTAAGAAATTAATTGATTGATTTTCATTTTCTAGTTCTTTAGTAAATTTTATGGATGGGTGTCTGGAGTTAAGAAACTCGACGAAGATGTCGAGCTGTCTTGTAGTACCTGTCCATCTAGCTAAGATATCAACATGCGGTGCCAGTATGTTAAAGTTTGAGGAATGGGATGTTGTGTCTCAAACAAGAGTTTCAAAATTGTCCATGGACATGTCTGCCAGAAGTGGTGACAGTGATGAGCCCATCGAAAGACCAAAGTTTTGTGTGTAGAAATAATTATTAAACAAAAAGTAGTTAGTGTCCATGCAGAGTGAGATCAGATTGTACTGTTCTGTTCCTATTGGTACGGGCATGTAGCTTTGTACAGGATATTTTGTAAAATTGATTTACAGTCTTGAGTCAGCGGTGCTAGGGAATAAATTTGTAACGTCAATGGATATCAGTTTAGCATTATCCTGTGTGTGTGTCTTGAAGTTTGGTCAAGTTCCAAACTGTTCTTTATGTATGGACGGGTTTAAACCGTACGTGTTCATGAAAGAGGTTGTTGAGTTTGTGAGCGAGTTTGTAGGTATAGTGTTGGTGTAGGAATGGTGATTGAAAGCATATGAAAAATAAGAAAATAATTTATACTATCAGAAAAATATTTTTAATTTCTACCTTCCACTTACGCAGAAAGATGTAATTCTGTGTGAAAAACGAGGAATTTTCGGTAGAAAAACTCATTGCAGGGCCCTGATTAAGAAAAAGTGGATAAATCCAGTTGATAAATTCTAAAAAATCATCTGACACATGCTACAGCCAGAACCCATGTTTTGTGCGTCCTTGATAGCGAAAAATCTATTGACGGCAAAACGTCCGTCTCTTTGTCCTTCCGTTTGGGGTATGTGAACAACACTAACGCCTAAACCACGCAAAAGAATTTTTCTCCGAATTGAAGAAAGCCCTGCCGATCTAGACTGAGTCGAAGCTCTGCGATTTTGAAAATCGTTCATTAATTTTTGGGGCTACTTGACATGACAAAATGCTTTTTATGTGTCTCTCACGTCGATAATCTTTGCATTTGTTCACATTATTACATTTACGAGTAAATGTACTTTAAATAGAAGTCTTTAAATTTTTCTTCAAACCCTTCGTACGGATAGAGCTAATTGCGCTGTTTATGATGACATAAAGTCCTTTCCTATATTCTTTTGTTTTTTCAAAAATTACAAATTGTAATTTTTTTAGATACAACACGTCTTTGATGTGCATATTTCCAGGACATTATTTCGTTTGTAAGTGGAAGAGCTTCAAATGATTTCAAATTAAGATTTCGAAAACCAAAGATTTCTGTAAAGAAGTGTATTAAAATTTCGTAGTTACAGTAACGGTTAATCGCCATTTCTTTAAAACGGCTCCAAAGTTTTCAACAAAAATTTCCTTATAGGATTAGATTTTACTCTTCTTTAATATCCGTAGAGTAATATTTCGGTTCTACTATTAGGAAAACGAAAATTTAGAAATTTTTGAAGAAAAAAATACTTTGGTTGGCGATAGATTGCAACTGCAAGAGCATCGGGCAAGATTGTAAAACTGGCCTAGACCAAAGAAATTAGAATACTAACTAGTAGAGAAAGTCTATGACATTTGTAGCTAGGTATGTTTCCACCGTGATACAGATTAGTGCCAGGAGGGAAAAAAGGAAAATAATAACGCAAAGCCAGAAAATGCTACTAATACGGATGAAAATGGCACAAATATGGCAAAATGCCAAAAATAGGCATGAGAAGCTAAAATAGGCAAAATGGAAAATTATTTAAACAACTCAGAAGTACAATTAGTGATTCCTATTGTTAAAAGCCATAAAATTGTAACAATTATAAAAGGCAATTTGACTGAACTTCTGGGATCCAACAGAAAAGTAAAATTATTATAATAGCACTAATATAACAAAAACATTCAGTTGTGATAACAGGTTCGCTTTTTCTCAGTGAGCACTTGGCATGAAACTAAGATCATCCATTATATCTTCATATAATGTAAAAGCATACAATATGTAATTTAATAAACCGAAACCGTTCAACTCATTCATCAAATAAAATTCACGACCTATCGCAAAAGAAGCAAATTTGTGTTGACCAAAATGTGCGTCTTGAAATACGAATGGATATGAAGTTTCAATTAGTGTGTTTAGTTAGTTTATATACCGAGGCGGTAGCTCTTTTGCATCAACTGATGTCACTGCAGCGTTCTGAGCGGGAGGTCCGGTTCAGTCCTGACGGCGGCAGGATTTTCGACACTAGCTTTCCAGCTAGGTCGAATTCAGTCCCTGCCTGGAGGAGAATTCAGCGGCCAGGTGCTCTGATCGGTAGTTTTCCCTGGTTTGTCGATCAACACCTTCCTCTTCTTGTCGTATCCTCTCGCCTTATACACACACTTACACTAACGTGCACCACTACCATATTCCGGAGGCCGGTCAGGAGCTTAGAGCCTGTCCCGGCTGGGGCGGTGCCCCGCTGGTGGGAGAGTCCTGGTTAGGGGGAAACCCCACTAACCGACGGTAGGTCAGCGCCGAATCTCGCCATCCAGGTGGGGAAGATCACCGCCATCTCGAGAAACAAACATGCAGTATACAAACGAGACTAATGACCAAAGCAGTTGACGCGCCGGAACACGAAAGAACCAAACCAAATCAAACATGACAAGTTATGGATAATTTTTTATAAATGCAACGTTTTTGTGGTCTGGCGGAAGCGGCTCATGTTCGATCGTTTGTTGCACTTCATTATTAATCTTAGCTTTCATCTGATATACGTAAATTTAGTCGTTAATAGTTTTTGTTTATATCTTTATTTTCAAAATCATTAAAAATTAATTGATGATTATCTGTTGTTAATTTCCTATGAAACAGTAACAGACTTGGTTTTGTAACGATTTTTTTCATAAATGGCAAAACCGACACATTTTCGTTTATAGAAAGGGAATATGCAGTGTCAAACGAGCTATAGGTTCGATTGACTGTACTGCGACGAAATGAGAACACTCTCGCCCGTTCGCAGGCAGCGAAATGAGAATAATGAAAACGTGGGCAAATAATACAAGGGCGCTCAAGTGTGCTTCGGTGAGTCAGGCGGCGTATTTATGACTCGTACGTGACTTTCCCTGCGCGAGAGTCAGAGCAGAACCACTGCTCAAAAAAAGGAATGGGTTTTCTAGGGTGGCCAGTTCTGATAGAAGTAAAACTTGATTTAGTTATGCCATTCTAATTGCAATGTGTTGTTAGATCGTACTTAGAGTATCATTTATTCAAAAGTAAATTAGCAAAAAAGTCACAATTATATTCGGCTACAAATATAACATTCCTATAGCAGTATTAGCATTAAAAATCATGGTCATGTAGCACGATAATATAAGGAAATCAATCATTATGTGCGCTTCCTGCTTGTGAAAATATTGCCCTTAAATATATACACCTTTCGTTAGACCAAGCATTTTATCTATAACATTTACATTTTTAACTTGTTTGCGTTGGCTATTTTTTGCATTGTGCGAAACTTTCAAAATGCAGAAAGAAAGAAAGGAGAAAAGGACCGCGCGATGACATTTTATGATGGAATGGAATGCTGATGTTCAGAACATAAAACTCTGTATTGGGAATTCTGCCAATGGCTTGGTATATCAAGTCGACAAAACTTGAAGTGGTGCCTAATTATTGGAAAGAGGTTTTATTGTGGGTAATTTTCCTTTATCAAAGGGAACTTCGTTAGTCAATGTGCGTTTCGCGAATGCAAAACCTGTCGTCCATTAGGTGATGTGTTAAAAATGGTTCAAGTATTAGTGGAATAGAAATTGCAGCGTTATGGATTGCATTTCTGTTTGAAATATGAAAACGTATGTGCTGTTGTGACTAGTTGTGTACAATTTTTCGAAAATTTGAGTTTTCGCGCAATTTTGCATCAAATAGAGGCATTTAAAAATTGTTTTCTGAAGCGGCTCCATATTATTCTAAAATTTTCTCCTCGCATGTATCAAAGAGCGGTAAAAATGGTGCTAGACTCATTTCTGGACAACTCTCCGCATTGTCGAAAAGCGCAAAAGTAAACCTTACAAAATAAATGGAAGATAGACATTTTTCTCAAAAATGTCCATCTTCACCTATAAATATGTTCTAAAAAATACACATTTGAAAAAGAGCATGTAAATTTAAAAATAGTTTTTGCGAATTTTTGCGGAAAGTTAATGCAATTTATTAAAAATTCTCAAAAACCGCCGGAATATTTTTCTTTAATTTTTGCTCGGATAGGCAATGAGTAGAGATAATTTCTGTCATTGGTTAATTACATATGTTTCTGCGCGCGTCAACAGCTAGTCAATAGTCTCGTAAGTTTAATGCATGTTTTTATCGCGGGAGTTTGTGGTGAACTTCCCCGGCTGGATTGCGAGATCGGCGACTACAAACTGTACACGTCGACTTGCGGAGATTTCACCAATCAAGTATTTCACCAGCTGGCACGCCCCCAGACGGGATAAGTTCTAAAATCCGACTGATCCTCGACATGGGTGGTAGTGTAGTGCATGTAAGTGTATGTGCGTATAAGGGATGATAATTGATACCTTGAGTCTTCTAAGCCCGTTAGGTTGGTTATGTTCATGAATTATGTTACTTTACAAATCAGTATCTATTATTCAGACGCCTGACCGGAGAGGTGACTCAGGCATCAACTGATATCACTGCAGTTCCTCTGAAGTATTTTCAGTTTTGAAAGTGATCTGTAGGATGTTTTGAAAGTAATGCATTTGGTTTTCATCAAAATAAAATAAATTTTCAAAATGATTTTCGCGCAAGGAAAGTATCTTGGACTTACTTTTGTCTTATTAAACTGTAATATAATGTTGTCGTACGATATATCCATTTTCTGCGACAAATTGTTTGTAAATTCGCTTATTCAACAAGACCAATTCTAAGATTTTCGTCCACGTCGTTTATGTAAATTTTAAATAATAGTTTTATTTGTTCAATTCTTTTGGTTCCAAATGCTCGAGTGTAGCAGAAACCAAACCTTCTAAAGACCAATTTGTATGCTGAAACCTGTTGATTCATGATATTATAGCAGGATTCCCGGTTCGAACGGACCCGGGAGAGGTGATGAAATTTAAAGGAGGGTCAGTGATGATCAAGGGTCTCTTGGATCAACGTTGTTTATCTGCTGTTATATGTGTTGTTCATCCTTAGGAGTTAGATAAAGAAATTATAACTGGGCATTGTCAATGATATTCTATTGCCCAATAAAATGTTCCGTATTGGGCATGGAAGTTAGTGACCACGACAGCCTTACAAAACTATCAATACATTGGTATTTCCATTATCTTAATACGAAAACCTATAACGGCAGTTGTAGTGTAGCTATCACTTGCTACAACCAGCATTTTGAGAAATTCAACACTGACTGTTTACGTAAAAAGAATTAAATGTTTTATGAATGGGAGAACAGTTTCGTATATTCCTTCTCGTGACGAGTCTAGTGAAGATTTTACAAGACAGAGGAATCGCACAAACTTATTGAAGCCGTAAATATATAGTTATGCATTAAAAATGTAAAATATGTATGTAATTATGAGATTTAAAACAACATATGCTTTAACAACGCGTAAAATGTGTACTATACAAAACATGCCCACACTCAAAACTGAACTATAGTACGTTAGTTTCAAATAGTATCCTCTCTTTGTGTCCGCCCTGAATAGCTCGCCAACCGTAGCCCAAGCGAGGAAGTTTCCTACGCCTTCAAGGTCTCGCTGATCAGTCTGCTTGGAGCAGGGCCGAGTTTAAGGGTGGGCAGAGTGGGCGATTTGGCTCACGGGCCCCATCGAGAAGAGGTCCCACCAGTTGATATATTGAAATAATTTTTTTCTTTTAACAAAATCCTGCGATGATTTTTTTATACAGTAACAAATTCATAGTTTTGCATTTTGTACAACATTTTCATTTTAGTTTTTACATTATAAAGAGGACATATTGTATACTTACATTGAATATTTATATAATGTCAAAAGAAGTTCAAATTATTTATTTATTAATTTGTATAGATAGTGACGTGGTCAATAATGGCACCTACATTTTAAAACTATAAAATCACCTTTATTTTAAAATTTGTGGTCCAAAACTTTGTATTGGTGTTTAGGACACTTTCTGCACACACTATTAAGCAAATTCATTGTTAATTGATACGTAATTTTGAGATAAGTCACTGTTTAGTTTGAGTACTCATAATTGTAGTGCTTTTGCAAGCTATATTTCAACTTCTTTGTGTCATAAGAAATACAGATATCATCAAAAGTTACATTCGAAATTGAACAGAAAGCTAATAAATATTAATTAACATGAGCAAAACTTATTTATCTAACTATTTCACAATTTTGTCTAAAAATTAGGTTCGGCGCATTTCTGGTAAAAAGATATCTACTCTTTTGACACACTGGACGAACACAAAACTCAGAATAAAGATATTTCTTTTCTTTTGACTTTGAATACAAGGCTCACCTCTTTCTTTTGAAATTTGAAGTATTTGCAGTGTGTTGTCAGGCTGGAAGTTTCCTTCTTTATCAGTCTTGCTACCAGAAACCGCAGCTCTCCTGGTAAATGTTCATTGAAAAGCCTTCGTCTGATGGGAGGATTTCTCTTGCAAGTGTTTTTAGGAAGTCAAGGTCACAGTTCTTTATTACTTTCATAGAAATGTATAGCATTGATCCCAGTGATATTGAGAACAGCATTGCAAAGCCATTATACCTATGTGCGACAACTCATGCTAAGGTGACGCATTTTTAGTGTAAGGAATCATCACCTTCTTACATATTATAGTAAAAAGATATTATTTCATTGTCCTGATTCTGTTCTTTTGAATGATGATTTAATCGCAGATAATAAAATGACGGCCTTCACTTTCTTTGAGACACCGGAGACAAGAGTTGTATCTTTTGTAAATCCATATTCTGATGAATCAACTGGGCTCTTTACTAGCTTGAAACTCGATTTTATTATTCTTTTATTTTTTAAGTGCCTACATATGTATTATATGTATTTTCCTTCAAATCAAATTTGTTACCATAAATAGTCGTTTCATTGAGGTCATGTAGACTTTTTTGAAAATTTTAATAGTTTTGTGCAATATTAAAATTTACAAAATCAATTTTTCAAAACCTGCTCCAAATATTTTTTTTATTTTTGTAGGGTTAGTGCCCAAATAACCCTATCCGATGACATAAACGTCATATTGCTCTCTTCTTTGTTTTTTTTTTCAGAAATTAAGAAAATATTTTTAACTTGCGTCTCAGGTCGGTAATATTTACCTTAAATATGATTTCTTCACACTGTTAGATTTATGAGTTCATATGCTTTAAATAATGTCAAGCAAAGTTTCACGAAAACTCAACAGTTTTGTGAAAAACGAGCTCCAAATTTCCCGAATTTTCAGAAACGCTCAAACGCCATTTTCTCAAAGTGACTCCACATTTTTCCTCAAATTTTTCCTTTGGGACAGTACTAATTGTACTGTTAATATGACGTAAAGTTAATTTTCGTGTATTCTTTTGTTTTTCAAAAATTACACAAATGTAATTTTTGAAATATCTCCACGCCGTTAATATGCACATTTCCTTCGATTTGTATACATTATTACGTTTGTAGTGGTAGTGCTTGAAAAGATTTCAAATGAAGTTTTGAAAAACCCCAAATTGATTCCAGCAAAAGAGCTTAAATTTCGCATTTACAGTAATTCTTAATCGCCATTTTCTTAGAACCGGCATCAAAATTTTAATTGAAAATTTATATTTTGGGCGAGATTTTACTCTTCTTTAATATTCTTGAAGTAATATTTCCGGTTTACTATTAAGTTACCGAAAAGTTAAGAAAACGTCAAGAAAATGTACTTTCGGTGACGGTAAATGGCAGCTGGTCAGAGAAATGTAGGAGCACCTTAAAGCCAGTCCACTAGGGAACTAGAAAAATTGCTACGAGAAAGTCTGTCCCATTCTCAGCACCTCTAGTTCAACATGCGTTGTAGTGTAGTGAATGTAAGAGTGTGTGAGTTAAGGAGGACGAGAAGAGAAAGAATAAAGAAGGAAAGATCGTGGGTGGTGCGTGATCTATTTGTATGGATATTGATTTGGCAGTAACCTGGTATTGCTAGGAGAAATCGCACAAAACTTCGATCAGAACTGTCGGCCGCTAGAATATATTATCGGAAACAACCTTCCTAATGGCTACACTCTTACCAAACACACCAACTTTTCGTTGCATATATTTATATATTTAAGCTATATTACTAGATATGTCGATATTTAAGACTTGTTATGCTTCAAATATCTGTTTCAATATATTTCTAAATATTAAAAATTTGTTATGTTTACGTATTTGCGTGTTACGCGCAGGACTGCCTAGCAATATCGCATTCTGATCACTGTGCCCCATGCGGAGACCCGGTCGAATGCTCCTTTCGATGAACTCAGTCTGTCCTCCATTGTGTGACATCTAGAGAGATCACATGTTACAGGCTGCCAAAGAACCAGTGACGTCGGTGTTTAACTCTTTGTTCCGAGATTTATATAACGCCATAGTATGGATGAGGATACAAATGTGACTTTGCCCGAGGTGACTCCCATTGTCTCGTTTGGCTGCAAATTGAGGTTGTGTGTAATTAGTTTCATTACTTTTGACGTTAATGAAAAATATTAACAACGGAAATTGCAGAACACGTCCTGCAATGTCAGGTTGCAATGCAAAAATTCGTAAATAAGTTCTGTCTCACTCGCTACACAGCAGCATGTCTAAAAGACGAGCTGAAAAACATAATGTGCGGACAACCGTGTACTCAGTGCGACCTGCAACTTTATTGAGGTAAAAAGAAAAAGTAATTTATTAAATCAGAAAGCCATTTTCGTACTTATATATGTATTTAAATTTTCAGAATGTCTAAGAACAAATAAAAAACAAAACAATGATGAGCTTGGGGAAGTAACAAGATAAGACAGCGCAAACGGCAAGCCTCCTGCTGTTTCTCAATGTGAATATCTCAATTTTGGTCGAAATTTTGTGTCTCGCCATGTTACTGCTCCAAGCCGTTCATAAAGTTATTTTCCTTGATTGATCTAGATTCACTCAAAACCTTGCATTAAGCTTCTTCAACATGTTAAAAATTTTGCAAAATGGTTCCTGATTTTATTTAACTTTATTTGGATGGCGTAAACGACGCCTTAAAAATCCGCAGCTCTCTTTTCCATTGAACTCAGAATTATCAAAAATTGCAAAAGTTTAATATTTTTTCTTTCTTTAAACTACTGGTAGAGGTGGCTCAGTGCATCAACTGATGTCGCTGCAGTGCCTCTAACCGGGAGGTCCTAGGTTCGAGTTCCGACTGGCAATATTTTGACAGCAGCTTGTCAGCTAGGTCAAATTTAGTCTCTGTCTCGATGGGAATTCTAGAAGTCGACTGCTCTTATCGGTAATTTTCCATGGTTTCTCCGATGAACACCAGGTGAATGCCGGAGCAGTACCGTAAAAAAGGGCCACGGACCGCACCGATCTCTTCCTCTTTCTTTTCCTATCCTCGCACTCTTAGACACACATTACACTAACATGCACTATATTGATTCAGGGTGAGGTGTAGTTGACATTTACATATTGGAATGATTGAAAGGCGTTGTCATGTCAACAATAGTAGTGTTGTTGACTACTATTGTTGACAATGACAACGCCTCAATCATTCCAATTCCAATTTAAAATGCACTACACCACCACACTTGCCGGAGACCTGTCGGGAGCTTAGAGCTTGTCGCGCCTGGGCGGTGTTCCGCTGGCGGAGACACCCTGGTCGGGAAACCCTGCTAGTCAGTAGATCTCGCCATCCAGCGAAGGAATAACACCGCTACTTCCGATAAAAAACATGCACTACGCTTACGGGACTAATGACATCGGTAGTTGACGTGCGGAATCACTCACAACCAGCCAACCAGCCTTAAGAAATTTGTTTTTCAGAAACATTTTAAAAATAAGATCATGTTCAATTTTCCGAAAATGCGCGGAAATTTACGTGGATTATACGCAATTTTAAGCAATTATTTCCACAAAAGCTGTTCCGAATTTTCTTTTTTTTCTCTGAATGAAGCAAATGCTTATAAAAATGGGGTAGAAACTCCCCAAAGAAAGTAAAGTTACATAAAATGTGAGAAACAACAAGCTAGTGTAGCGTCAAATTTTTTTTTTATATTCTCAAAATCCAAATATTATGGTTCTGTTAATTGGATGATAGAATTTAATTCTATAAAATGGGCTTCTCTTGAAAATATACGCTTCTTTTGAAAATATACGCCTAAAAAGAGAAGTGTGTTTTCAAAGACTTCCAATGCAGCTGCTGGAAGTGCATGATCTGCTGCTTGCCTGGTGAATTGTTTTAGCGCTGTGGTAGAACTGTTCGTGCTTCTTCCTGTCTATGTTTCTCCATTCGTAACAATACGACCATGCATCGTTCTAGAAACCGTAAAATAAATAAATAATGTATTCATTTCATGTATTCGTTTGTCTGTGAATAAAATGTCACAATATAAACATGAAATTCCTTCAAATGCAAACTTAAACCTTTCTCCTTCTTATACAGAGTGGCCAGCGAACCTGGAATCCCTTTAACACAGGAATTTGAGCAGCCTAAAAAACGAGAAAAACGGGAAAATTTTATTTGAAAACAGCGATTTTCATTATTTTCAGATCTCCCCCACACACGCACACATTTAGCACAAATTCACATATGAAATCGTGTTCAGTAAAGTGCAGATTTCAACTCAGTACATGATAACGGCGAGCGTTTAAATGGAAGTACTAAATACGAGAATTATCACATTTTTGCTTGAGGATCACGAAGTTCTTGACTCACGCATAACACTACTTCCAACACTGGCCCTTGTGTAGATGCATACTGGTGGATTACCTAGCACCTCAGAGCACCTTGTTTGCCTGTGGGTTGCAGTGCATGGATGAGATATTTTCGGAACAAACGTCTCACTGGGAACTCAATCGGAGTTTCGATTATGTCGCGACTCTTTTCTGATGACATGGGTGGTACCACATTGCAATTTCCGATCGAAACGGAAAAGTTAATCACGTCCGTGATATTCAAAGGGAATTTTTAACTTCTTTTCTAGAAGAAGCGTATAAACCCCTCTTTGCTTATAACCTACCTACACGGAGATTACAGTGACAGTGCCCGAATTGACAGGGAACACGAAAAAAATGAACATGCCGTGATCTTAATGGGGTTGCGCGCCAGAAAATATGGTAGAGCTATTTCTTTCACTGCATTGCTCTTCAAGGCACAGGTAGGAATATGAAATTAAAGTTTAAAAGGGTTGGAACAAATTTATGGTACTCAATTTTTCAATTTTCTTTCATGTAAGTTTTAGAAATAATGCTAAATATAATGAAAACCTATAATTCAAACGAAGCGCCTGTGGTCATGCCAGCGTTCATTTTGATAGCCAGGAACAGTAGTCATTTCAAATTTTTATACATGAAACATACCATAATTAGCGATCAACCTTTCTTGAAGTAAAGACGTATTTGTTAGTTTGAAGTTCATTTATGACCTTCCATCAATCTACTTTCTTTTATAAGAATAGCAATAGTTTCCAAAACCTCTCTTTTTTTTACCTTTACGGAGCCCAGGAAATTCGAAACGCGCGACTGGTTGATGGCAAATTACACAAAAATAATCGTAATTTCGAAAAATTCTTCATGACCTTATTTGAAGAACTTTTTTCTTAATGCACATATTTCATTAAGAAAAAATTGTATCTTCACAATTGAAGTTATAAGAAGACCCAGAAAAAATTTAATTTTTTTATTTTTCGAAAAATCGAGCATATCAACCCAAAATGAGAACTGCATCATTCTACTAAAAGGGGACTTTACGCTATTTGTCAAAAATTTTAAACAAAAAATGGTACGTTCTTTAAAAAACGCTACAAATTTATTGATTAAATTTCAAAATTTTTCAAAATTTCAATGTTTGGCCCAAGATTTCGCATAAAAAGCTCATATTTTCGAAAAATAATACATGACATTATATAAAGATGAATTGATGACACATTTCACCAAGAATCGGGTGCTAAAACAGACGTCCTTTTCGCAATTAGTAATGGAAATTAGAGAGTTTCAATGACCGCTCATCCATTCGTATTCACATTTAAAACAAATGACGCAATTTAAATGGAATAACACAAATATAATATAAATATAATAGATGATAATAATAAAATGAAATAAATAATATACAAATCCTAACTGCGTAAGTTGAGAGCGCGCGACTGAAGACTAGCAAACTTTATTTCATATTTATTTTGAATAGGTTTTAAATACTTTCTAAAAGATGAATTTGTAAACGTATAACAAAACTCCAATTTAAAAGCGAAGAATTATATAATAACATACACATTCTCACTTACGTAGCTTCTAACTGCCTAAACATCTAAAATTACGATCACGGACGCAGGATTTTCAGAGCGGCCCGGGTTAAATTTGAGACTTATTTACTGAGAAAATACTTATATTTTCGACCATGGCCTTATTTGAAGATCTTTTTTGATGTACACATTTCATTTAAAAAATTGTCTTCGTTATTGTAGTTGTAGGAAGACGCCGAAAACATTTGGAATTTTTTCAAATTTGAAAAATCAGGGTTTTTAACCGACGGACTCTGCGCCATTCCTTTAAACGTCCTTTACACTACCCAAACAACAAAATTTTATCAAAAGCAATGGCGCTTTTTTAATTGTGAAAATGTCCGAGGAGTAAGTACCCTCCAAAAATTAAAATATCGGTTTCAAATTGAAGTGGCCGCGACATCAGCTAGATCGATTGGAATCTAACTTTGGAGAAAATCGGTTGAACGGTTTAACCGCTTGCGTTGTTCACTGACAGATATTTGCCGTCAATCAATTTTTCGTTATCAAGAATCCATAAAACATGGATTCTGGCTACACCACGTGTTGAGAATTTTTCTATATTTAGAACTGAATTTATCTACTTTCGTTTTAGGGTTCTGTAATAGTTTTTTTGCCGAAAATTCACCATTTTTCGCGCAGTATTACCTCTTTCTTCTTAAGTTCTTTCTTAGCGACAAGTAAAATTCATCATAATTGTAAGTGTATAAACATGAAAAAGTTTGAATTTTTCAATTTTCAAAAGTCAGAATTTTTTAACGAACATGACTCTGCACTCTTGAACGTTCTGTACGCATAGTGGAAATTGGATTAAAATTGTTTATGCCGTTTTTTTGAAAAAAAATTTTTTAAAAATAAAATTGCCTATATCTACAAAAAATTACACGAAAACAACTCAAATTTTAGAAAGATTGTATATGACCTTATTACAAAATCTAGCTTTAAGGCAGATTTCATTGAAGGAAAAATCTCTTATCGTCATAATTGTAGAAAGACGCCGAAAAATTGTTGATTTTGCAGTTTTCGATAAATCATAGTTTTATAATAAAATTAATTATAAAATTTTATATAATAAACGTTTTCGATAAATCATAGTTTTCAACGAATATGATATCTACACCATTCTTATAAACGGTCTTCACACTATTCAAAAACAAAATTTAATCAAAAACGTTGGAGCCATTTTTTGAAAATGTCCCAGGGGTTCAAGTATCCCCAAATTGTAATAAAGGTTTCATATTTAAGGCCGCACATCACAAGGAAAACAAATTTTGAAGAAATCACTAAACGGTTTAGCCTGCAGCGTTGTTCACTGGACGGACGGACGTTTTGCTGCCAACCGAGTTTCCGGTATCAAGAACCCCAAAAATGGGTTCTACACCACGTGTTAGAAGATTTCTCCCTAAGTTAAGCAACTGGATTTATCTACAATAAGAGGCAATAAGAGTTTTTCGGCCGAAAATTCGCCGCATTTTTCCTGCCATATTACATAACTTTCTGTTTCGTAGTGCGTAATCGTAAAAGGTAAGAACGTGTTGTAATGTGCGATAAAGAACCTGGAAAGTTTTTATACTTAGTCCTGGAAAATCTGAAAAAAACTTGAATTCAAAAGCCAGATCTTTGCCACCCTGTTATATCTGTTTTATTAGGCTGGCTGTGATTTTAAGAACCCAAAGGACATTGGACTTTTGTGGAAGGAAGAAAAGCTACATTTATCTTCGAAGGACGGAAACGTTTGTGCGTAGTCACAGCCACTAACTAACCTCATGAAACGTCGTGCAACCTTTTAAGTCTCCGAGGAAATTTCGGAACATACGGTCCCTTTCGAGAAGGCGCCTCCTTCACAGCGCCTTCGTTCTTCAAGCATACTTGTACTTTCTCGCTACCGTGTACGTAGAGAGCCGGTCCTGCTTCGCTAGCTAGGCTGCGACTTGTCATACTGCTAACCCCCTCCCAGCCACAGGAGGACAATGTGTCTTGGGAACGCGCAACGCCGGCCCCTGAACGGATAGGGATAGAATGATCCGCCGGAGGCCGATCGCCATAGGGTTGTTTTTTTAATAGTTTTATTATCCTTGTTCGACATTATTATGCCTTTCAAGGGTTTTATGATACATAGTATATACAATTTTATTTTAAGTACATTTCATCATACATGTTCACCATACAATGCTTGAAGAAAATAATATGACAATATAAGACAATAACAACTAAGGATGCGCAGGAAGGGTCCTTCGAGAAATACATACAATATTTGGATTAAAAACATAAATATTTAATTTAGAAATGTTGAACCTGCTTTGCAGCTAATTAAGGAGGATGTAGTAGGTCTTTAGAATATCTTGATTTTATTCGTGGAAAACAGATTGACTGATATACCTAGAGGTACAAAGGAGTGTCTGGGCAAGATGAAAGAGAAGAGTAAAAATTAGAAGAAAGTTTTAAAATTCAAATTTTCAGAGGTTCTATAGATAATTCTTTTAAAGTTTGATAATTTCTGATATACCACGGAGGTTTTAAAACATTTCTTAATAATTTATTTCAGTATTTCCAGTTATTGAAGGTCAGGGACGAAAGGTATTGAATACCGGTAAAACCGGTATTTTCCCATACCTTTTCCAAATACCTTTATTCTTTTATACCGGTTAAATACTTCTATAGGACATCTATACCGGTATGGACGTCCATAAAGTTATACCCAGTCCTCTGCCAGTAGATAGGCCCCGGCCTGTTCTTATTTGAAATTTCAAACTTTTGAATTCGAAATCGAATTCCGCCATGCAGAGCCCTCCGTGGGCCAATAGCGTCGAAGAGGCCCAAAGAGCGCGGCGCGCGGAATCGACAGGCCAGACCCGGGCAATTATTAACATGCTTTGTGTGAAAACGAAACGGTTTCATCTGAACGTATTTGCCAGAGCGTTTGTGTGTTTTAGTGTTTGTGTGTTTCTGCGTTTGTGTTTCTCGAAATGCCCCAATTTAGGCGTTGTTGGGTACTCAATTGCCGATACAACCAAAATAGAAGGAGTGAACAGCAATTCTTTAAGTTTCCAAGAGATCCTGAAAGGTAAGCGATATGAAATGCTTAGCATGGTTCTATAACAATTTTTTCATGTACTATTTAGTGACGTAAATTAACTATGTATGTATGTATGTATGTATGTATTTCATGTAAATAATACATGAAATTAATTTACATAATGTAATTATATGCGAGGATATTGTAAACACTATTATTATGAATATCTAATGTATTGAAGTCATGAAAGCACTGGTTGCTTTAAAATCATGTAATTGATAAGTTATAATAGCTATATTAACATTAAGGTGATTTTGATATAACTATAATAGCTCAATAATACATTACTAATTTTATTACAGGTGTAAATGGTTAAAGGCAATTGGGGATCTGACTTTGGCATCTAGTCCTTGGGAAATTCTCATAATGTTGAGATATGTATGTATGGAGCACTTCACGCTGGAAATGTTCACTGCAGCAGACAGACTAGCACTTAATGCGGAGCCCATAATTTTTGCTGATGTGCGTCCTGAGTTTCTGGAGGGTGCACTCAGGTCATTTATAGAAGGCTTACCACAACAAGGTGTAGTTTCTATTATAATTATTATTATTAGCAACTAGAAGGTGTAATAAGAAAACTTTTTCTTGTTAATTTAATTAAACATCCTTATTTCATTTAGGATCTGCTCGGCATGTAGTCTGAGTTCTCGAGTTGCTAAATGAAGAGAAAATCCTGTAACACGTGGTTGTAGTCAAAATCTCGGTTTTGTGGGATCTTGATGCCGAACAACCAACTGGAAAAAACGTCTGTAGTATGTGAACAAACATAGCGCCTAAACCATGCGTAGAATTTTTTCAAATTGAAGAAACCCTGTCAATATGTATCTAGTAGAAGGTTAGAAATTTTTAAAACCTTCCTTAGTTTTTAGGGAACTTTATATGAAGCCGTAAGAAATGATTCAAATTTTCTCAAAAATGGCACCAAATTTTTGTTTTAATTTCTTGTAAGAACAGAGTAAAATACTTATAAAGGTGGCAAGGTCCAATTTTCAAGATTAACTCTGAATTTTCAGAAATTTTAAAAGTGTCGTTTTATCGTCAACTTCTTTCAATTACAATATTGAAGTTAAGAGACTTTTCCTTCGAATTAAATTTGATGTGCATAAATAGTTCTTCATTTAAGTGTGAAGATTGTTTTGTAAATATTAGTAGTTTTGTGCAATTGTGGGTGAACTATTTGGAATTTTAAAAATGACAAAAGAAGATTTTCTCGAAAACGGCTCCCACTTTTTTCTGATCAGTATTATATTTATGAGTACATGCACTTTAAATAATGTCAAGTAAATTTCTTGAAAACTCAACACTTTTTATTCAAATGAGCTCAAAATTACTCATTTTCAGAATAGCTCAAACACCATTTTCTCAAAGGTGGCTTAATTTCTTTCTTTAAACTATTTCAACGAATAGTGGTAATGGTACTGTTTAATATAATATAATGTAATGTTCATTTTGCGTATTCTTTTGTTTTCCAAAATTGCACAAATGTTTTTATTTCTTTCAATATCTCATGCCAGTAATACGCACATTTCAATAGATATATTATTGAATTTGTGAGTGGAAGTTCTTCAAATTACTTCAAATGAAGTTTTCGAAAACTCAAATAGATTCCAGAGAAAAGAGCTTCAATTTGCATTTACAGTAACGCTTAACGCCTTTTTTTTTAATGGCTTCAAATTTTCAATGAACTTGCTATTTAAGACAAGGTTTTAACCTTCTTTAATACTCTTAAAATAATATTTCAGTTCTACTATTTGGTAATCGAAGAGTTGAGAAAATGGTAAAAAAATGTATTTTGGGCGGCGATAGATGCCAGCTGGCAAGAGGATGAGGGAAGACCATAGAGCCGGTCCACTCCAAAGGAAATTAGAAAACTTAACTTTGAGAAAGCTATTCTGTAGCACTTCCAGTTACTATATGTTATTTAGTAAATCCAAACTGCAGGACCACTTTCTTGGAGACATGTACCAAATTGAAGTTTTTTGGGATTCAATTGAATAAAAAATTGTATTTTTGAGTGATAATCATTTGGTGTTTCTGTTGCAGTAAATTTTTATCTCAGGTGTTTTTGGCCCACTATCTGTCTTGTAGAACTATGTATAAGACTTTGTATAACAGTTTGGTATTTTTACCAGGAAGCATTAGCTATTTTCTAAACATATTTCTGATGGTTCTTGAGATGTCTGTTGGGTATAATCTCCTGAGTATGATAAGTGCTTTTATTTAGTTATATTGTTTTCAGAAATTGTGGGTTAGTCACATAACATGATTAGGAAAGACATGAAAATATTTTTTAGTAATTGAAAAACTGTTCAATATCTGTATCAAATGTTGAGTAATTCTGGATATAAAATCGACCTTTGGATTTTCATCCACGATCCATTGAGCAACTAGCATGCTTTTGGACAAATATTAGCCTGTGATATCGGAATATTAGTGAAACATACCAAGTCAAAAACTCTGCTTTGAGATTAATGAAGTTGAAGTAGAATCATGTAATTTTTTTACTTGTTCATCACTTGTACTAGGTAGGAGGTAAAACATGTTTCTTGTAATGCAGTTTAATGTGTAATATTGCTTTTTGAAGAAAGTAAGCAAAAAAGACAGATTTTGTGATGTGCAGATGCAAGTTTCCTGTTATTTATAAAACTTATCAATAATATTCATTTGTATTGTACCTTAGTACAATTTTGATAATAGGCTGAAATTTGACAGGTGTTGATAGCTGGAATGTCATTTTAATAATGATGCAATATTAAAGTAATGGTCACTAGTTATATTTGGACAATTGTCTAAATTCATGGTTTCAATATTTAGTCAATGGCAAAGTAAAATAATCTTATGTCTGATTACTTGCTCACATTTATTTTGTAAAAATTGTATTATTGTTTATATTGTGTATGACTATTTACATAATTTAGAAATAAATATTGTGTTTATAAAATAACTTTTATTTTGCACTACCTGGACAATAATTCCATTCAGTGACTTAGGATTCCAAATCTAATATTTTAATTTCTTAATTACCTAGGGTATTTTACATAAAATAATGTATTCATTTGACATTTTGAAAACAACTTCATTTTAAATGTCCCGGTCGTCAATACACGCCACCTCCATTGGTAGAACGCCCTTCGACGCTATTGGCTCAAACGGGGCCCAGATGGCGGCTTCCTCCATGAAAATTAGAAATTTGAATAAGAGCGTTGGGATTAACATTGAGTGCCGTCTCTATTAGTATACTCTCTGGTTATACCATTATTATACCGGTATTTTCAATGAAAATACCGAGCTTACCATCCATACATGTTAACAAAATAAATTACTTTAGTAATAATCTCACAAAATGTTTATTAATTAATATCGTTTCATAATTGTTATTTATTGTTTAAATTATTATTTTGTGTATATACTGCAGTGAGGCCATTGTTTGTCGCCGGACCCAAACTTCCCCTCCGTCACGCCAATTAGGACAGCCCTAATTCGAACGGCTCAGCGCAAGACGCGCGAACACGCGCCTGTCGTCCTATTCTCAGATTTACGACTAGGGTAGGATAGCCTCCAGGACAACCCTCAGGCAAAGAGCGGGCGGCTGCCGCACATTGTCACGAGGCACAGTTAGCTGCAAAACAAACATCAACAAAATACAAATAGTACTGAACAATTCCTACGTACCGTCACTATTGCACCCGGTTCATATCAAATCATCAATTATATAATGAATTCAACCTCGACCTCATCATTCACCACATTACTTACCTATCCATAAATTCTTCTCTAATATTCATCATATTCAAACATTATCCTCGTTCAACCTCTGTAAAACCCCACTTATCCCACTCGCATCAAAAATAAATATCCATTCCACATATTTTGTAAAATATTTTCAGACCTAGAATAATATCTACGAGGTGCCATCATGGTTTCCTCAACCACTGTATTAGAGTTAAGTTAGGTGAAGTGTAATAAGTTAAGCCATCACTGCATATGTGTAGTTTTATAGGAACTGATCTATGTACAAAAACAATCAAATAATAAAACATAATTTAATAAGAGGCACAGTTGAATTACAGACATCCCGGATACTGTTTACGTAATCCCATATGACACATAGAATCATCGCGGAGACAGCAGAAAGGACTGCTTTGTCCATCTCTGGTGTACTGCAAAACACGCACAACAAAGACCACCAATCAGGCGCCAGAAAATGACGTTATCACCCACGTCACGAAAATGCCCTATCGGCTTCCGACTCACGTCGAATATTCTAGAAATTGAGATATTGACCAATAGCATTTGAAATTCTGATCACGTGAAGGATCGATGTGCGAAGTTAGAAAAGAGGTGGGAAGCGAAGCAGGAAGCTCGAGAGGTAGGATTTTGATCAGAAGACAGATAGAAGGCGAGAGAACGGCATAGCAAACAGGCTGATGTGTTGAGGAGAGGTAGTTGGAGCCAGCGATTAGTGTTGGCCGACCAACGGGTGCAGGCCGCCCGTTTGAAATTACAAACTGGAATTTATTCCGTTTCAACGGGCCGGCGTAGATCCGTAAGAATCGATAGTACAGCAGAGTGATCGAGGCTGACCTGATAGATAGGATGGCGTATTGACGGCCCTTTCGTTATCCACCGATTGCGGCTCGTTTCAACCATTTCCTGACTACGAGCGTCGGATCTGCGGGAAGACTGAACGGAAGAAACGGTGGCGCGAATGAACTGCTGCTTCCGGCTGGCTGCGCCTTGCTGCAACGCGGTTCGCGACAGCGTTTGATTTGAGGGCGCTGGATCTGGAGCTGAGAACAACGCTCGCTCGTGGACATAACGAAGTCGCTAGCCTTTTACCACTGAGGTCCGGGTTCGATTCCGTCGAATCTCAGTGAAATTTGTTCCAACAAAACGAGTGTGGACGCTTCACAAGGGCTAGTCCAACCCTTGTGGAAGTGTCCTAAACCCGACCCCTTTCTAATTCCTTCCCAATCTGGCCGCTGGGTAGTGACGCAGGGGCGCGTGAATAAGAGGAGCGTACGCGGAGATGCTCTCTTTGACAACTGACTACACGAGACAAGACGAGACATGAAAATACAGCTTCCTCTGGAATACAGGAGGACAGATGTTAATGGAGGATTACGCTCGACCAGGGCGTAGAGACGCGTTGCGTCGATAAACAGGATTAAGGGGCTCAACAAATATTTAAAAAAACTTTTCGGCTATGACATTGTGTATGTAGAGTAACACAGGGGAGCGGAAATACCGATAAGACGATGGGCATTTAAGATTTCACAGATTTTCGCTCCAGATTACCGTGGGCCTAGAAACACGAGTAAGCATGCGTTTCTATTATTTCTGGTTTGCAAAACTTTCGCTCCGCTAATACCTGCTCGTCTCGTTCTCACCCTCATCCTCATCAATCGTATGTAATTTCTGAGAAGCGGGAAGTGAGGGAGTTCGACAATTCAAGACGAAAGACTGGAGGTCATAGATGCGCAGTATTTCATTGGTTTCTTTCACCAGGAGAGATGGCGTCTTGCCCAGAATGTCACTGGTCGCCAGGCGAAAACGGACCCTAGAGAAGTTTTCTAACATCATGAACTAATATAATTCTGTATTTATGTGACTGTTACATCCCTAAATTCATTTATTGAGTACTTTTTGCAATTATTAATATAAATTTATGAAATTCATCAAATACTTATTGATTTATAAAATCATTATTTTTCTTTCCTTCAAATCGAAAGAAATAAACATTAACATAGTGAACGTTAATTTCAGAATGTATATGCCGAGTTCAGCGATACATTTTACACACAATCTTTACAAATAAACACTCTGATTTGCGTACTACTGTTTTCTGCACTTCCCACAACACGCGAGAGTTTTGCGACCCCAGACTGACATGAAATCTCTGTGAAAACATTTGTACGTACTTATTCCTAGATTTTAATTGTACAAAATATTGCTAAACCGATAATGCTACGACTAGTCCTGTTTTTGCAAATATTTTTATTGATAGAAATCAGAATTGTCTACGTTTCGAATTGATTTTTCTTCATTGAAGTATTGGTGTGTAAAACAGTTTACAGTGACGTTCCAACAGAAATTAGAGCATTAGGTGTGATCTCAGTCAAATAGATGTTCTTTGCTTTACAGAACATTGGTTATCTCATAATGATCTAAACACACCCAAATTCCTAGTTTTACCTTGCAGGATCTTATTGTAGAGCAACGGGAATCAAATAAAGGCCCTGCTTACGGAGGTTCGTGTATTTATGTAAGAAAAAATATTGATTCTACTTCTTGTCAAATTCAATTTATATGCAGTTGAAAAATTTTTTGAAATAACAGTTGTACATCTTACTACACTCAAAATGATCTTACTTTGCATCTACAGACTCCCAACAAAGCAAGCTGTAGATTATTTCAATTTCGTAAAATCTAGAGATAACTCTGAACAAAATTAGTAATCTCTCTTTAAATCCATTGTTGTATGTGGAGATTTCAATATTGATTTTCTGAGCGAATCCACGAAAAGAGCAGTTTCTCAATTTAATTCATTCTTTAATTTAGATATTACAGTGAACGTACCTACACGGAATACTCTTAAATCACAAACACAATAGATCAAATTATAATTAACAAAACCACAACTACATATGAAATAATAACGAATAATCTAGGATACAGTGACCACGATGCACGAATTCTTACAATTACTAATAACATGAATATTGACACAATAAATAAACACGCATATGCAGAGCATTTACTACACTTAACATAAAGTTATTTACGGACTACTTGCTGAAAGAATCAGGGGAAGCAGTTTATAACATTTGACATTAACTATTACACAAATGAAAATATAATTTATTTTCTCAAACTTCATTCTCTTTAACGCATGCTTTCCTATTAAAAGAAAATTAAACATTTCTGAAAAAGTAATACTTGGATCACAAAAAGGGAAATTTGAATATCGTGTAAAAATAAACGTACTTACTTTATTTCTAAACGTCATAACGTATCTCAAGATTTCCTTATCTACTTTAAAAAATACAAAACATTATTACGAAAAGTCATAAGGCAGGCTAAAATCATGAAAGATGATCAGGATATTTTGAACTCAAATAACAAAACAAATGCAATGTGGATATAATAAAAAATACTACCAAATCAACTAGAAAACCCGTGAGAATGTTGTTTTAAAATATAACGATATAAATGTGAACGATCCGGCAACAGTGGCTAATCTTTTAACCAATACTTTTCGAAATTACTGGATCTCTAGGGTCTTCAGGCACAAAATTCAAAACAGACAGTTCACCAAAATTGTAGACACAATGTTCGTTTCCGAAACTTCTTCCTATGAAATTCTCAAAATAATCGGTAAACTAAAAAATAAACGTCCGGTTTAGATGAATTCCGGATTCTTTAGTAAAGACTTGTGCGTATGCCATTATACACCCGTTAACTCACATATTTAATGCATCTTTATGCACTGGAACGTTTCCCGATATTTTCAAAACAGCTAAAAATTAAGCAGCTTTTCAAAAAAAGGGAACAAAATGAAATTCAAAATTATCGGCCCATTTCTCTTCATCAGTTTTTTTAAAAATATTAGAGAGACTTTTTACGAACGAATGGAAACCTTTCTCACTAAACACGACGCGCTTTCAGATTGCTAACATGGATTTAGAAAATCAAAATCAATGGAAACAGCTATATTTTCTTTTCTTAAAGATGTCGCCTCATCATTGGATCAAAACGAGGCACCTATTGGATTTATTTTAGATCTCTCAAAGCATTTGACGTCATTCACCATAACATTTTACTTTCCAAATTACCTTCATATGGAATTCGTGGTATTGCTCTAGATGGTTATGTTCGTACCTTAAACTACGATCTCAGAGATTGAAATACCTTACTGAAATGATGGAACATTACGTACGCACCTTTCCGACTTTTTGCCCATTGCATGTGAGTTCCTCAAGGATCGTTTTTAGCCTATTCTGTTCCTACTTTACGTAAACGATATGCCCTCGACGATTCAAAAAGGAAGAACGGTTCTCTTTGCGGATGATACGAACATCCTTTGCAATAAAGAAACAGTAAATAGTACAATATCAGATGTTTCAAATTGGTTCCAAAATAACAAATTAATAGTAAACGAAAGAAAACGGTTTTAATGCAGTTTTCCATTTCAAATAAACAATTCTGTACTCCATTGAAAATGAACAGTGTACCATTGACTGATGTTAAGACAACAAAATTGTTAGGTCTCTCAATTCAGTCAAACCTAAATGGAACATCCATTTAAATGAATTGAACACAAAATTAAGTTCATTATGCTACGCGTTCAGAATTCTTGCAAATTCAGTCAGCATTCATATTGCTCGTTGGTATACTTCGCGAATGTTCATTCCCCTGAGATATGGCATAATATTCTGGGAAATACATCTTATAGCTCCCAGACTTTCGATTACAAAACGAATTGTACGAATAATAACCAAATCCCACCCACGTGATTCATATAGCCTCTCTCATTAATCTAGGAATTCTACAGAATTAAAAGGAAAAGTAACATTAATTTTAACAATTAAACATAATGCATTATTTACCATTTGGACTGTATAAATGAGTATAAACAACCTGTAACAACTATTGTACACAGCTTCCGGGTCAATGACCCCCATCTCGATCAGGTTTTTCGTCCAGCTTCCTGATCCATTGAGCAAATGCTGAGATGGCCCCTTGTTTTGCTTCTGGACATAAATGTAACTTCATTTTCTGTGCACGTCTTCTAGAATTCAATTAGAAATACAATTATTCAAATTATCGTTTCCATGTTGTCGCGGCAGGAAGTAATAAGAGCCAAAATTTATTGCTTATTTATCTTTGAAAATAGATTTTATTACATGGGAGTTTTTGTTGTTTTTCTCCCTTTCAAAATTCAAAATTTATTGCTTATTTATGAAAATAGATTTTATTACATGGAGTTTTTGTTTGTTTTTTCCTCCTATAAAATTAAAATTTATTGCTTGTTTATCCTTGAAAATAGATTTTATTACATGGAAGTTTTGTTTTTTCTCCCATTCAAAATTCAAAATTTAAGTTGTATATGACTTAGTGTAGGGATCACAGAATTTTGAAAATGTGCACAATTCACTTTTCCCATAGCACGTCATACGCAGTTTTTAACTGTTTTCTTGACGTAAATAAATAAATAAAAATAAATAAATAAATGAAATTGGCATGTCTGATTACGCTTTCCTGTGACCGAAATTCCTTTCAGTTGTTAGAGGTTCGTTTCTTTTGAACTTTCTAGATTTTCTTAGCAGTAGTGTAGGCCTACATTCAATTTCATTATAAATACAAGGGTATTAATCAATCATTAGAAGGTACCTTTCCTACTAATATAAGTCTAGATTATTGATAATACGTGTATTATCTGTTGTTTATACAACTGATATGTGTTATGTATATAGGCTGTTGTGTAAGTCATTGATATTTAATTTTGTGAAAATATTTTGTAATATATATTAAAATTATTTACAGGTAAATGCAAATGAGGAAATGACCTATAATTAGAATTGTAGCAGCTTTAAGTAATATTGAGTTCCTGGTCACAATCAACATGGGCTGAACCTGCAAGAAGCGTCCTTTCAGCCAACCAAGAATTTCGCGTTAGCAAAACACTACAGTCGGTATCAAGCGAGCGACTGCGTCCTGACTTAGCGAATGAATTAATGATGAATGGTGATCCACCCATCCAGGCACCTTTAATTCAGAGTGCAAATGTTTTGCATGTGGCGTCGAAACATTATTCAGATTTGTGGCACTTCGATAAAAGATCCCATTAAGGCTCTTGAAATTCTGTACGTACAAGAAAAGGGAAATGCAATGTCACATAAGTGAAGTTCCATTTTCATTTTCTACTCGACAAATTACAAAGTAATGTATAGAAGACAATATGCCAAAGAATAAACGACGTGTCTGTTTATGGATGCGACTGGTGGAGTAGTGCATAAAATTGTTCAATTGGACGGTTCACTCAGCAAACACAATTTCCTCTTATTTAGCAGTTGTAGAACCAGAAATGGACAACAGTTGCACAAATGCTCTCTGAATGTCAAGATTTAAGCACAATTTCATTCTGCTTGAACTCGTGGATCAGACTAGGAGTGCCAATACCAAAAGAAACGGTGATGGATTCCTCACGAGCCTTGTTGACAACGATGGTACGCTAATTTAAGGCAGTTTTAACAATTGAACATTATGCCAACAGTTTTCTTAGCGACCATATTCCTGATTGCTACGCATCGACTGCATGTTGCGCAATTTTGAAAACCTATTGTACTTTTGAAATGTACTCCAAGGTTGAAAAAATGTTAATATAAAAAGCAAATTAATCATGTGCAGTGGTGTGGAAGAAGCAAGAAACATTGTTTCGTCTCTTTCATTGTCTCCAAAAAGTGAAACAAGTAATTTTTAGCTGAAAATTCGGCCGAAATATTTGAAGTGCATAAAATGTTCTATTGAAGTACATTCAGTCAAAAGTACAATTGATGGTCTTTGAGTAATAATAATTTAAGAAAATCATGAAACCTCTTATGATATCCATCCGAAGGAATACAATCAAACAGCAACAATATTCCCAATCGTTGAGCAAGTGGAGTTTGAAATGAGAGCTGAGGCCTCTGCTTTATTGGTAGAAGGAACTGCGGATAATCCTTATTGTCTTCCGAAGGTTGGAAAGAAACTACTTAGAGACAACAAGCTCCTGGTCCTGTATATTTAGAGAAAAGTTCGGTTATGGCGAATTCCCTCCACCAGCGCCCCAGTGGAAGGAGAATTTAATAAACAAAACATTTCGTCTTCAACAAGGCCCAAAGAAACTGCTGAGAGTGGATGATTTCGTAGATGATCATATAAAATATTTAAAGGGAAAAAATGAAACTAGTTGAAGCAGAGAGAACTCAGTTGTAATACTGATAAAGACTCATCAATAGACCTTTCCTCTGTAGAAAATATGAACAAAAAGAGCACAGAGGTAGATAAGATGTGTCCTACTGGCAAAAGTGACACTTTCCATCCTGTGCATAAATGCTTCACCTGTTTGGAGGCAGTACATAATATTTGATTTTTCCTTTCCCTTCGAAAATGAAGAAGAAGGATATGAGAAAAATATTATGTTTTGATTGCTGGCATTCCCAAGGGAGGACAAAATGTAATTGCGCTAAACAAACAGAAAATTGGAAGGGTTTAGGCGCGACGAAGAAGAAGAAAAAGGTATTTTAAATAACGAAGAAGAAACTAGAGCTCAACAGCGAAGCAGCTCAAGACACATGCTTTCTAGATTTGTTAATCCAAATCATGGTTTGTACTTTCTTACAAAATGACTTTTCGAAATTAAAAGTGAAAACAAATAAAAAACAATTTTAAAACTAGTAGAAAATATAACAATGAAATTTAGAGCAATATCTATAGACTGAAGATGCTTCTATATTTGTCAATTTTTCTTGACCGTCAGAACAATATAGGTTTTTTCCCAACACAATGGTTCAGTACTGCTGGATTGCAATAGCACTGTTTCACACATTATCAAGCGTCACGGAAACCTTTGCCAGTTATCGAGTCTACGGCATGAAGCGGAGGCTATCTCGTATGAGAAAAAAAGATAATTATTTCAGTGAAATCAGAAGATATTTTTGATTTAAAATATATTTTCAGGTCTGATTTAAATTCTGATTTAATGTACCACAGTATTAGATAGATAGATTTATTACTAATTCTGCAAATAAGTTCCAGAACTTGGTGGCGAATACACTAACTAAACATTACAGAACTTAACTATACAAAATTTTACAAATTTTACACATTTACAAATTAACATGAACATTTCACCGTGCAAGCTTCCATGGCACTCCACTTCACTTCACTTCACTTCACTTCACTTCACTTCACTTCACCTCGCCTCGTCTCACCTCACCATACTGCCAATCAGTTTTAATGTGATTTTGACTCACTCGTTTCCCTCAACTTCACATCACTGCACTACACGCCACTGCACATAATAATAATAATAATAATAATAATAATAATAATAATAATAATAATAGAAATAGTAATAGTAATAATAATAATAATAAATAATAATAGTTATAATATAACATACTTTACATAGGAAATAATAAGACACATATAAACATCTAGGAATTTAATTTATTTTAAATTTGCTGACATCATGAGGAAAGGGATCAAAGATTGTCAAAGGCAAACCGTTCCAGTCTCTAATAGTTCGATTCGCGAATGAATATTTCCCAACGTCCGTTTTGTGAATTCTTGTCAGAATTTTGTGCATGTGATCCGCTCTGCCTGAAATATGTAGGTTTCCTAATCGACTTTGAATTTCTTTCCACGGTCGAAATCCTGTGTACGCTTTATACATAGCATAGAGACGCTGATTTCATTCTCCTTGTTTCGAGTGACTCCCATACTTTATTCCTGGTACCTGAAAGCAAATTTTGAAGCTCTACGCTGAACCTTTCTAGATTTCTTTGCTGCAAAAGTCTGTATGGGTCCCAACATATCGCGCCATATTCTAATATGGGTCGCACTAATGATATATATGCCAGTCTCTTGGCACTCACTGAACTCTTTTTGAGAATCCGCATAATAAAATGCAAAGATTTCCATGCTTTCCCTACAACGAAATTTACTTGATTTTCCCATGTCAATTTACTGTCTAGCTGAACTCCTAAATATTTGCAAGACGTGACTCGAGGTATAACATTATTATTCAATTTATACGCGGTTTCATGGTAACTTGACCCCTACCAAACGTGATGGATTTGTCTTTGAACTATTTATTTCCATGCCAGTTTGTATCCGCCGATATGTAATTTCTCCAAGTCTCGCTGCAAAAATATTCTCGTCCTCCTCCGAGTTAACAATTCTATAAATTACGCAGTCATCTGCAAAGAGTCGTACATTAGAAACTAAACTTGTCGGTAAATCATTTACGAAGGCAAGAAACATGAGTGGCTGATGACACTCCCTTGTGGAATTCCTGACGTGACGTATTATTCAAACACTTCCTGCCGTTTGAAAACAACAATCGTGAGTGAATGCAATGGAATATGTACCACCAAATTTGAGAAGCTGGTAGAAATCTGCATTCAAGTCATTAAATATATTACTATAATATGATTTAAATTCCTTCAGTGTTCACTTTGTTTTCATTCTACTAACAAATGAGTTAATTATCGTTGCAGGATTATTTATTTAGAAATAGATGATATAGAAACATCAGTGTGTCTGTCTGGTGTCTCTGTCTTTCTGTCCATCCTTCAAATGGAACAAATCTCGCACCTAAACCACACGTACGATCATTTCAAATGACCAATTTTATTAAACGACATATTACTCTATTCTTTTTTTCTTTTTTTCAGAAATTACAGAAATAATTTTTGTCTTCTACCTCACGTCGGTAATATTTACCTTGGAGTCGATTTCATCACACTTAGATTAATGGGTACATGTGCTTCAAATAATGTCAAATAAAGTTTCTGGAGAACTCGACAGTTTTCTGTATAAGTGAGCTCATAATTTCTAATTTTGAGAAACGCTCAAAGCCACTTCTCAAAAATAACTTCAATTTTATATTCAAATTTCTCGACTGAAAACTACTCTCTAAACTCAATAGGTTCTTGTAGAAAAGAGCTTCAAATTTCGCATTTACAGTAAATACTTAATCGCCATTTTCTTAAAAACGGCTTCAAAATTTTGAATGAAAATTCCATTTCGAACGAGATTTTATCTTCGTTAATATTCCTGAAGTAATGTTTCGGTTGTACTATTACGTTACCGGAAGTTAAGAAAACGTACTTTCGGTGACGATAGATGGCACTGGCCAGAGAATGGAGGAAGACCTTAAAGCCAGTTCACGCCATTGTAATTGAAAAGATTGCTTTGAGAAGTCTGAGCCATTCTGTAGCGCCTTTCGTTACTTTTTATGCAAAATAAATACAAAGACAGTTTCTAATTCTCGCTGATTAAGCAGTGAACTAGGAAACCATACATTTTGAAACTCTCGGAGCCAGAGACCCTTGGAATTACAAATCGCCCTCGAGGAAAAAATACTCAAGATTGTATTTAGTACTCATCTAGTATTTACATCGCTCTCGCTAATATAAGATTCTTTTCTGCAAACGGTTAATAAGTAATTTACAGATTCTTTAGTTGGTACTAATTGTCTACATAAAAAAATTTTATAAGTATTATTTTAAAGAAAATTTGTTCAAAGTAGTATGTCCTGGGCAGTGTCTGCCATATATTTCACTTAAACTCATTTTTAATTACATAATCAATCTGAAATATTTTAGTCAATTGTCATTAATATGCGAAATTTTTCCGACTTGCATTTTCTGTATTGAATTGTTTTTTCATTCTGGATCATTTGTACTCACTATCATCCTACTTCACAATATTAATATTAAGACAACTTTTAACACAAAACTATTCTTATAGGCCATCAATACAGGTAGATGTGTTAAGTATTCTATACTAGCAGAACCCAACAGACATTGTTCTGCCCTTCATCCCCCCACCTTTTCCTTCCCCTCTCCTTTCTTTGTCTCTCACCGCCCCTCCCTTCACACCGTCCCCAACACAACGTCCTCCCCTTCACACTCCCTCCCCCTCACACCATCCCTCCTCCCGTCCCTCCTCCCGTCCTCCTCACCGTCCCTCCTCACGTCCTCCTCACGTCCCTCCTCACCGTCCCCTCACGTCCCCCTCACCGTCCCCCTCACCGTCCTCCTCCTGTCCCTCCTCACCCCCCCTCCTCACTGTCCCTCCCATTATCACCGCCCTCCCATTATCACCGTTCCTCCATTTCTCACCGTTCCTCCACTTCTCACCGTTCCTCCTCTACCACCGTCCGTCCCCTCTCACGTCGTCCACTCTGCCGTCCGCCCCACTCTGCCGTCCGTCCACTCTCGCCGTGTCGCTCTCTCTCTCTCTCTCCCGTTTCGCCTCTCTCTCTCTCTTCCCCTTTCGCTCTCTCTCTCTCTCTGCCGTTTCGCTCTCTCTCTCTCTCTCTCTCTCTCTCTCTCTCTCTCTCGCGTTTCGCCTCTCTCTCTCGCCGTTTCGCTCTCTCTCTCTCCGCCGTTTCGCTCTCTCTCTCTCGCTGTTCGCTCCTCTCTCTCTCTCTCTCTCGTTCCCTCTGTGAAAACATTTCTTTTAGGCCTTCGTTCTCAAAAGTTTGGTTTTTAATGCCCTAGAACAGGGCTGTCAAACTGAGCACGTGCGTGTTCAGCTACGCTTGCGCTGTGCAAGGGCACGCAGTGCTGCGGAGAAACAAAGACCGCGCTCGATTTCTCAGGGGTGCACAGAAGGTGGTAAAGTCGGAACGCAAGATAATGTATAACAAGTTCAGTTGAATAGGCTTTGATTTCTTGTACAGTAAACGCAGGTAATGCCCCGTTGTATAATATGCAGAAAGTATTTAATATTATATAATAATAATAATAATATAATAATAATAATAATTAATAATAATAATAATATAATAATATTATTATTATTATTATTATTAATATTATTTTATTATTGAGTTAAAACATTACGAAATCTTCCATGATTTTCTTCAAAACATTCTACAAAAATTTCGTTAAGGCGCGATCGGATGATCTTACAGACCGGCGCGCCTGCTTCAGTTTTCCGTTGCGGGAAGTGCGCGTCAGCGATTAAGATCATTTTCACCTTTAGGTGTGAAAATAATCTCTGAAGCCGGGTTTCGTGCTCTTTAACCTTAATTTCGAGAAACTTTGGTGATTGCCAACACGTAAAACTCATGAGAATACACATGCTGCAGTGGTTGTTCGCTGGCCGTAGATACCGTAGATACGACGTCTTCTATTGCGTGTAGTCTATTGCTCTACCACTCTAAAAACTTCCAATGCGCATGCCCGAACGTGCCTTCCCCCTCCAAAGCCCCTAATATTTCCCGCCTGCCTGCGCTCTTTGTCACAACATAGCTCTCCTCTGTCTTTTCGTGGGTCGCGCGGTAATTCAACACAGTGAGTTTGGTGATAACAAACTGATGATTGAGGAGGATCAGACAAAAGACAGCTTTCGTGTTTCTACAGCAGGGTTGTCCAAACGCTCAACAGAAAATAAGCCTTTTCTGAGAGTTTCGGTCTCCCCTCGAGGCCCTGTTCACCGTTGCTAGTGAGCAGTGACAGTGTGCTTTACACAGTAGCTACTGTTGTTCACAAAACCCAATTATTACAAATAATTCAAAGTATATCGACTGGAAAACAACTGGTCGTTGATCAAATAATCATTGAACGTGGCCACATTTCTCTCCATCTTGCACCGTACCATCCAGATCTAAATCCAATAGAACTTGTTTGGGGATTTATAAAGGACTGCAGGCAGCAGAAACTATTGGTGCGTCCTTAAGAAAGAAATGCTTTACAGACAAGCGTTTGCACAATACAGTGCTGAACAATGGAAGAAATCCTGCGAGCATATGTAGGGACCTGGAAATCCTGCGAGCATATAGAGGTGACATAATTCAGATAATGTGATGGACCAACACGTCTACGAATCAGTCATTTCTATGGACACCCTGGGAGTGCGAGTTCTTCTTTTGAGGACGGGGCAGTGATGACGAGTGGCGGTCAGCGCGATCGCTGCGTCTCGCAGTCGCCTCTCATATCGCCTACGCGCTTCTTATCGCCGAGAGGCGTCTCAGATGCCGCAGGGTGGGGCAGCCTCGAGACTTTACCAAAGGTACGTCCGCCATGATGTTTTTTGCGAGCGGTTCAGATACAGCTTGTAAACTACCGTCCTGGATAGCAATAGATGAAGCTTTATTACTGACGGGAAAGTTGTACGGTGCAAAAAGTGCATCAATTTGTGCTTTCCAAATGATTTTAAAACTGTATTATATTTAATTTTTTATTCAGGAAATTTTTGACAAACGTAATTTTGAATTATGTAAATGTGTTTTTTAATTAGTGTATTTTAATATTACTTAATATATCCGATTTTACGTATTTATTACTTATTCTCACGGTTTCAATTTCATTTATGTACATATTTTGACGTTTCATACTATATATTTTTTCAGAATATTCATCATTATTCTGTATTTTTTGAAGTGCTATTATTACGTGGGTTTTCATACCAAAAATATGCAGATCGTATTTCTTTAAAGGTTTCTTTTTAATAATAGTGTCAATGTTTTTCTGAAATTCTGTTATGTAATACTTATCTTGATTTAGTATATATTTTGGTTTATATTTATTTTCTTAAAAGTTTCATTTGAGTTATTTGTAATTAGTGTTAATGGTTCTCATATCCGCATTCTCTAAGTAGAAATGTTTCCTTGCTGTAATAATCAATGCATTTACAACTGCAGTTTCTGTTTACATGTCGTTCCATTAAAAGTTAGTAAAATTTAATATATGTCTCTTTATGATATACCAACCGTGTGTTGACCCAACTCGCCGCATTCGCACGAAGTTTCTCACCCCTGCTTTCCTGACACGAGTGACTTGGCGGCAGGATTTTCGACACTAGCTTTTCAGCTTGGTCAAATACAGTCCCTGTCTGAAGGAGAATTCTAGCGGCCGGCTGCTCTGATCGGTAGTTTTCCGTGGTTTCTCCGATCAACACCAGGCGAATGCCGGAGCAGTACGCTACCAAACGGGCCACGGACCGCGCGCGATCTGTCCTTCCTCTTCCTTGTCCTATCCTCTCCCCGTACACACACTTACACTAACATGCACCACACTATCACATATTCCGGAGACCGGTCGGGAACTTAGAGCTTGTCCCTGCTGGGCGGTGCCCGCTGGTGGGAGAGTCCTGGTTAGGGAAAACCCCCATTAGCCGACGGCAGGTCGGTGCCGGATCTCGCCATCCAACGGGGGAAGATCACCGCCATCTCCTGAGGAAAAGAACATGAACTACACTAACGGGACTAATGACCGAAGCAGTTGACGCACCCGGGAAACACGAAAAATCAATCAATCAATCAAAAACGATCGACTTCGGGAAGGTGATATCACCGCATGCCCCAAACCTTAGCGAAGGGCGTTCTCGTGCTCGTTCGTCTGTCGGTCCTGCCCTAGAACGTTTGGTTTGAGGGGTTATTTAACGATATACATGCAAAACCTGCAGTGTCGCGGTTTTCCTTGACTTGAATATTTGTTTTGACAGCGCCATCTGGAGATGGTACAACAATATTATGAGTACATAAATCATCTGGGTGATAAAAACACCTAAACGTTTCATGAGGTCGGTTACACGATGTTGGAGTTAACCCTCTTTAAATGTACATTAATATTTTATATTTATTTCTGTATTTTCTTAATTATGTAATAAATTTGTACACTAATTTTGAGAAATTCCAGTAGCAATATATTTATTTATTTATTTATGCATTATTTTCTTATTTAAAGTCAAAAACAATTAAAAAATTTTGTGACATATGAAGAGTGCAATCTGTCCATTTTTCTTGACCTCTGAATCGCTATCTGAATTATGAATACAAATAAATAAAAATAAATGTCAATGGGTGGCGAGCCTGCTGTGTCTTGCTTCCACTTTGTCTGCTCTTCCGCCTGGGCACTTTTAAAATTTTAGTACAATAGTACGTAATAAAAAGCGATCATTAAAAGAAAATACGTACGCAATTAGCGGAAACAGTTTCTCTAGGTGGAAAATATAGGAGGTAGGAAGTTAATAGAAAAGAAAATTTTACACCACTTCGGTGATTAAGTTTAATAACTTGAAGTTAGAGACGAATTTAAATTGATCAGAAATATACAAGTGATTACTTTTGAAAAATGCGAAATTTTACTCAAATGTGAAATGATATCTGTGCGACTAAGTAAGTTACGCGACTAAGTAAGTTACTAGTAGAAGAGGATTCAAATAAAATGTTAAATTCGTGGACTATTAATAAGTACTACCAATTGTTACAAATAGGTTTTGATGAAGTTAAAATAATGAGTAGATATTTTGAATTACCCTAACAAAAATTAAAAAAATGAGGGATCCTACCAGCTTACAAGCGAAAAACACATTAAATCATGAGTTCAATCTTTGAGAGAAACGGAATACATGGATAAAAAACGGGAAATGATTTTATGTATATTTCATAATAATAATTTATTGTAAAAGTATTGGATTATTAAAATTAAAAAAGATTTAATGAAGTGGATATGATCATTTCAATTTAGGAAATGTTTACAATAAAATATTCTCAAAACTTGAAAACCTGACCCAACGTGCCTCACCTGTAAGCCAACGATTAGAATACATCTACTCCTAGGAAGTCCTTTGCTACTAGTAAAACGGAAAGGAGTCAAAATGAGCGAGAATTTTACCGATCGAAAAGAGAAGAAGGGGAAAAACGACAAATATGAGAGAGGATAGAGAATGAGATGTAAGTATTTATCTGAAAAGTGGGGTAGAACATTGTACGATTGGTAAGATTGGAATTAGTATGAAATTCCTTACAGCACTGAAAAGTACGGCGTTCATTTAGTCCTAAGTTTTAGCAGACGAGCAGTGGAAGTGTCGTTAAGTAATATTTGATAAATCCATAGTGACCTTTTTACACTTTTGAAAAGTACTCTTGTTCTTTATAGTGGCGGGAAGATTGTCCAAGCGCGAATGGCAGTGACAGTGGGTGATTGTGCTAGAAAGTCTAATGGTGTTGTGATGCGGAATACAAATAAGGCGTCAGGCACAATGTAGCTTCATAATGTGAAATCGTTGTGATATTGTGGTATGAGTGCCGTTAAAATCTTGTTAAAAAAGATGGCAGTGAAGTAAACGCCTTTTATCAACGGTAGGAATTTTTGAATGCGCGGAAAAAATAAAATATATAATAAAACGAATAAATGCATTTTGTTATATGTGCATCCTACGTTGCTGTTTTAAATTTATACACGTAAGTACTAGTGTTTTTGTCAAGAAATGAGAAGAAAATACTTTCCTCCTTGCCATAAAAACTATTTGCGAAGGCAAATGAGCTAGCGATTTTAGAAATTCTCTTATTATGACCCCGTAAAGAAATAGTCTATTATTCCAATAACTTGGAAGAGGTTATTTGAATAACTACTTCTCTCAGCTGAAGAAAAGTACTGGCTGATGTTAGTTCAGTGCCAGCATTACACAGCTGTCACTAGCAAACCCCGATCATGTGGTCCTTAGGGTTTTAGTCCGTCAGTAGCGGTTTTCCAAAATAGTTAGTTAGCTTGGGCGAATTCAGCTACTGTCTGGAGAAATCGATGACTCGATCGGTATTTGGTTCTATTGTTTCTCCCATGCACAAGCATTGCGAAGCAACGGGCCACGGACCGCGTGCGATCTTGTTTCTTCTTTCTTGTTTTATCCGCTCCCTCTCTCACGCACACTTCCATGGCTACACTTTCCACACATGTCGGGAGACCAGTCGGCAACTTAGATTGTACCGGCTGCAGAAGTGCCTTCCTGCTGCGAGATGCCTGGAAGAACGGATCTCCTGCAAGGCGACGGGAGGTCTGCTCCACATCTGATCATTAACTGCGGGGAACACCGCCACCTGCCGGTACTAAAACATTCACAACACAACGGGACTAATCACCATACTAGTTAACGTGCCCAGAAATATCAATCTATTAAGAAATCAGTCAAAAGTATACAGACATTGAGGCTACGTGTCCAGAAAAAACGGATCTTGCCTGTAAGTTGCTAAAAAGTGAAAATTGCATATTAATTTAATGACAATATATTCAGTATATTTCATTTCAATTTATGTTAGTTTGGGTTTTAAAATTGTAAAAATGATGATAATAGTGATGCAGGAGTAAAGAAAATTGACATGTATTTCAAATTCTCGAAAGAGTTTAGCGACGCTCAGCCTAATGCTAAAGAAAACTGTCCTTAAACAAAAGACCAAATATCAGTGTTAGTGTCGTTTATTACATTAATAACCGATAGTATTTGTAGTACTTATAAATAAAAACAAGTTGGTGACCTTACCATTCTTGAGGGAATTTCCTAAGAACCATCGATATCCGTTACTATGCAATGAAACACAAATCATTATTTACAAGAAAGCCGAATTTAAATTACAAATATGTTTTCAGTAAATGTTCCAGAAGAAAATCAATTATCTAAAAATAGTTTCGTGTATTTCACGACTTTCATAACAACAATTACATTCTTTTCAAAGATATTACAGAATAAGCCGCGACTTGGGAAAAGTTATTCCCATGGCAGCGTTTCTGAAAGTGTGATCGTAAGGTTTGAGTGCTGGCGTTTGGGGATTATCGACACAAACAAAGTATCAGATCACCCACTGCCTGGACCGGGAGCGGTAGCTCAGTGCATCAACTGATGACACTGCAGCGCCTCTGAGCGGGAGGTCCTAGGTTCGAGTCCTGACGGCGGCAGGATTTTCGACACTAGCTTTTCAGCTAGTCAATTCAGTCGCTGTCTGGAGGAGAATTCTAGCGGCCGGCTGCTCTGATCGGTAGTTTTCCGTGGTTTCTCCGATCAACACCAGGCGAATGCCGGAGCAGTACGCTACCAAATGGGCCACGGACCGCGCGCGATCTGTCCTTCCTCTTCCTTGTCCTATCCTCTCCCCGTACACACACACTTACACTAACATGCACTACACTACCACATATTCCGGGAGACCGGTCGGGAGTTTAGAGCTTGTCCGGACTGGAGCGGTGCCCCGCTGGTGGGAAAGTCCTGGTTAGGGGGAAACCGCACTAGCTGACGGTAGGTCGGCGCCGGATCTCGTCATCCAGCGGGGGAAGAACACCGCCATCTCCCGAGAAAAACATGCACTACACTAACGGAACTAATGACCATAGCAGTTGACGCGCCCGGAAACACGAAAAAAACAATGAATCAATAAAAAAACCCACTGCCTGGAATTGAATCCCAGGAGCCAGTTGCTCAGACCGATAGTGTACCAAGGTTTATTCAATCAAAACCAATGAAAGCTGAGACAAAACAAATAGGCCATTGATTGCACATGATCCTTCCAATTTATTCCTCGATATTTTTCTTACGCGCACACGCACGCGCACACGCAGTACCACGCACACGCACACACACACACACACACACACACACACACACACACACACACACATGAACATGCATTGAACATTGAAATCCACAATGAGATTGTCTGTATGTTCCCCTATTCGTGTGGTTTCCATTACGCATTGTAAAGAATTATATTTTTATGGTAATTGTCGAAAGTGCAATATTCCTAACAATAGAGCTGTGTAAAGTTTCGGTTTTAGTTGTGTGTAAAAAAGTTAATTTGAATGCTAATTTGCTTCGAAGAGTGTTTGCCTTATTCGGCCGCGTAAGTCCGATACACATAAGTGGTTTTCTTCAATTTTCGAAAAACTGTGGAGCAAAAATATTTGGTATAGTTTGTTAGAATAATATTTTATTCTGAATGTTGGGAATGGACGAGGCGAAATGATGAGTAGTTACTATTTATTAGAATTTATGTGACTCCATTCCTGTGTTTTGCGATACTCAGTGAAATGAATTAAAATTATTTTGGATAGTATCGAAGACAACATTTTAAAAGCAGTGTATTGTAATGTATTGTGGTTCATGTTCTGTAAAGATAATTCCTTTCGGAAAATAATTTTCCTTTAAGCGTGTTTTTGTGTCGAGTTCGGTCACCCACAACTGGTTTGTTCAATTTTGGAAAAATCGTTACGAGGAAAAACAGTGTTGGCGTAGTTTATTAGAATATTTGGTTCTGTTGTTGGAAAAGGTCAATGCATATTGTTGATGAGTTTAGTTTCTATGTGGAATTATGTATCTTGAAACGTGTTGTTTTGCAGTAGTAAAGTATTTGAGAGAATGTTAAATGTTGAGAATTGCAAAACCATATCGTATAGTGTATTGTTTTGTGGTTTTTGTCTGTTAGAAAATCTAGTTTTTCGGTTAGTTCTTTTCTACGAGTAGTTTTTCTTACAGTTGGTATTGTACTTGTCTGGATTTCGAGAAGTCCTTTAGGTTTAATTTTCGAAAGCCGGTAAGAGCAAAAGATTTAATGTTTACATATTTGAAAAGCACAACAATAGCATATTGTATATCTTGAATATAAAGGAAATATTTTTAGGTCAATTGGCTTTGCGGATTAACATTAAGCCAGCAAAGCCACCAATTTTGGAAAAACCGTTGGAGCAAAAAACATTTTTGGATATTTGAAAGCACAAAATTCTGGGTATGACGAAAATGTGGTTTTGAAATGACGTTGCCAGCTTAACGGACGTTAATAATACTCATATACTACTGTGTAAACATTCATTACTTTATAAATTGTATCATGTTTTCTTGATTATTAACGTCTTTTTAAAAAATTGGTTTAACATACCGCAAGTCTCCTGCCACTCATTTCATCCTGACAGCCAGGCACTGTTACCGTTCGCCACAAGAGAAAAATACGACCAATTTCAAGAACAGAAGGTGGTATGAAGGAAAAGTGCTTTTAAAACATTCGCAGAATCCGCTTTAGATACGTTCGTTCCTTGCAAAATACTGAAAAGTAATCCTGATCCTGAATATTTTAACAGGGCGATACGGCGTTTAAAGAGAAAAGTTAGACTAGCGTTCAATAGAAGACATCGCAGCATTGCTGACATAATAACTTTCAAAATACTACAGGGAATTAGAAAAAGAAAAGAAAATTGCTGATGATTTAATTTAAAAAAATATTTTGGAAACAGGAAGAAATAATTGGGCAGGCTTTAACAATTGTCCGCAGACGGCGGGGAATAAGGAAGAAATTCAGGAAATTCTCGTCGCAGACATCGCGCCACTACGACAACCAAACATATTAAAACCAAAACGGATGCAGGCGAAACTTTATTATTTTCCAATAGAAAAGCAGTTGAAGCTTCATGCATGGGAACTTCGCAAACGCATAAAATCACTGGAAAACGGTAAACCATACGGCCAGACGACATCTGACAGTTTATTAAATTCAGTGGTGAGGCAGTATTGCCCTATTTGTTAACATTATTCAACGTTTCTCTTAATAATGCAAGTTTACCAGACGATTGGAAAGCAGCAATAGTTCTATTTTCAAAACGATAATAAAACGAAAGTATGGAATTATAGACCATATCTCTCACATCAGTAGTACGCAAATAAAGGAGCATATAGTAGCCGCGAATGGATTGTTTGCTTTTTCAAGATCTACCTGATGAAGTTGACGCGGTTGGGAGGTGGATGCAGGCGTAATTGACTTTGCGAAGCATTCGATAGTACGCCATGAAATCATTAACAGGAATTATATTAGGAAATTATTAACAGGATTTGATGCTAGAGTTGGGAAGTGGATGTAAGCGATTTTCTTAGAAACAGAAACAAAAATTTCGAACTGGAATTGCTACTCAGGGTTCCACAGGGAAGTGTTTGGGCCATTACTATTCTTAGCGAATGTTCTTTACTTCCATTCTTCTTCTTGCGTACGTTTATTTACGACCATTACTTTTCTTACAGTATTTGGAAGTAATTGCCACGTATGTTCGAGGCGGAAACTGGTGTGAGCTGGCTTGACGCGACTCCAGCACATACATAAGTTAAATTCGAGTCGTAGCTTTCGGAATCCCTCAAATGATTTATTGCTAATTAATTGCCAGGTATTTTCGAGAAGAAAACGCCTGTGAGATGACTTGACGTGGCGTCAGGACACACATAAATTAAATTCCAGTCGTAGCTGGATGGAAACCCTCAAATGATTTATTGCTAATTAATTGCCAATTAATTGTCACAATTTGGAATTAATTGCCATATATTTTCGGGCCGAAAACGGGTGTGAGCTGGCAGGACGCAACACCGAAATTAAAGGAAATATTCGAAAATATTCGAACATAGAGAGAGCCAACGAGCACAATCGAATAAAGCCAAGATAATAATTTAACAGTCATTTGATACTAATTTATTACTCTGAACAGAAATTCGTCGATATTGAAAACCCTTTAGCGATGTATCGCATGGGTGTATCGATATTTTGGGTGTGATTTGCCATCACTATTCATTTAGGCATTCATCTAGATTCATTCAAGTATTTAGGCATTCATCTAGATAATAAATTAGGGTATGAGAAGCATATAAATCAGGTAGTGAAGAAAACGTGGAAGTCTTAGCATTTTGTAATGCACTTCAAGGAAAAGTTCTACAAACGCCAGATAATTAGCATATCTTTCGCTAGTTTGCCCTCTCATGGAATACGAAGTGGCATGTTGGGAAACCGTACAGAAAATCGCTTCAGGAAAATTTTAAATAGAAAACAGAGGAAAGCGAATAAGTTTACCTATAGAATTAACGCAGTAAAAACGTCATGGGAACCTCTAAAGAGAAGATCAAGGGCGAGGCTTTGTGCTCTTTATAAATCGTACGTGTCACCACTGCTCGGTAAGGTCAACCAGCTCGAAGGAAATTCAGGTTAGATTAGAATAGCAAATTATTTCGACCGAAGCGATCACACCCACAAAATTCCGACAAAGAAACAAAATCCAGATCTTAGGAAATTTTCCTTTCTGTAACAGAGCAATTAGAGATTGGAACGGTTAACCCACAATAACTTTCAAAGCCTTTCATCTTAAGTGTCCAATTTTTTGAAATAAGTTAAAACAAGCTGAGAGTAATAGAGGTTAAAAAGTGTAACTAAGTGCGGTGAAGTGCTGGTCAGTGTAATTCAAAGGAAAACTGCAGTGCAGTGAAGTAAGTGTAGTGAACGCGATTAATGTCATTTAAAAATCTAATATAGCCAATATCTAATAATCTTATATTGATTTTTAGTATCACCGATATAATTATTGTATATCATGATAAATTGAAATAATTGTTATAGTACTTTAATATTAGTGATAGTATGTTTATTGCATCCTCGTCTGGTACAGTACTCTTTGTTTTATTATTATTATTATTATTAATATTATTATTATTATTATTATTTATTAACCTGGTCATACCCAATTGCTGTTAAAATGAATGTATGTACAATGGAAAGTTGCCTCGCTGCATTGCCTGGACTGCTCATTGACCGCCGCTCGCTCCTTCCCAGCCTGGACAACTGCGCCGGCTTCACTAAACTTGCAGTTCAGGTAGCTGACCTCTCACAGTCTGTTCAAAGAGAAGTCTTTGGCGTATGCCCGGTCATTCACACAAAGTTGCACTGGTTCACTCGGGGATCTGCTTACGCAGCGTTAACAATTTGCAGAAGTGTCTCTAGCTGCGTCTGCAACAATTTCGCGGATACTTGGTGCAAGAGTCGAGCCTGCATTTACTTTCATCGGCCTCACTTCGCGTCTGCTATCGGCATTATAGCAGTAACTGTTGCTCAGCTGAAGCGGGGACAGACTGTATAGTCTGTCGATGTCCATGTTTACTCATGAGGAGGTCGAAGGCTGAGTCAGCGCGCCGGCCATGTCGGATTTTGACTCGCAGATTACATGTTAAATATCAACTCTGAATTCGAATCTAAGACTGCTCGCCGCCAGAACCGAAGTTAAGGGTCTCGAAATCAACACTAGTTCTCACTGCCTCAGCAGTTGAGAATCAAGTCTGACTGCGTGCGCTGCTCGAAGCCGAGTATTCCGGCTTGCATGGCTTTGCTACCAAGTAAAGTATTCTCTCACACTCTCTTCGGCATTGCCCCCCGTTCATTATTTTTCCAATAATTTTCAGTATTTCTAATGAAACCGGCAATTCGTCTCCTTATTGGCTGGGCGAAACAGAGGTCATCACCCGTCTTATCACTGGCGGCTTTACGCCGTCGCGCGTAGCGTGGAATTCACATTCCGAATGTCGTTCTCTTCCTGCTTTGTCGGTTTACGACTTTCGGTGTCGATAGAATGAGCGTATGTTGCCACGCTCCTCGTTCAAGTTTCTCAATTATTGACCAGATGTCGCGCCTCTCGGGATCATTCCTTCGCTATTCTTTTATTTTTCAACACCGCTCATTTTCCTTTCTTAAGCCTTGGAGTTCTTACAGTAGTTGACGTCGCACCTGTTGTTGTCTCATCGTGCGCATTTTCTTCGTATCTTTCTTTCGCGTGGTATTGGGAATTCTCTCATCCTTGGGAACCACAAATCCTTTTCTCCCATGTCCCTGGCCGCGCGTTCCTGACGTTTTATTGTTTCTTTCCACTATGCTCTACCCTTCGTTCTCCACAGGTGCAGCGGAACTTCTATAGTTTGCTAACGCCCTTGCTCCCGCTTCGACTTTTCCCCTATTGTTTTTATCTTAGATGTGTGGTATGTCAAATATGAGTCATTGCACGCTAAATCACACTCACCACACATCTTTTATTTTTAGCGACTTGATCCTTTTGATGAGGTCTAGGTTTGAAAATAGGTGACAGGTTTTTCTTTCTTTTTAATCCCCCCCCTTCAGAAATATTAGCAATTATTTTTCGAAGAATCATGCGCACGTAAATGTTTAAACATTTTTATACATAAATACCGTTTCTCCTTGAGGAAACGCAAATACATTTCTAAAAAATAAAATTGCGATTATATTTGTTATAAAAAGGGCTTTAACGTAATGTAAATATAATTTTTGTAAATGAAATTATATTTAAATATTTAAAGTGCAATTTTTTATATTAAGTCGACACTTAAACTAATTGTAAAAAATATCGTGTATTTCTACACTAATATTGTATAGATTTGCCAAATTTGAAAGTGGGGCACCCATAAAAACATTTAAAAAATGGTTTGTTGCCGGAGCACGTAGGCAGCCCGCTGCCCGCTAGACTCGCTGCTCGAATTACAATGACACGACGCACCGTAACGTCCAAACATAAAACAACCGTAGACTTTTGTTATATTACGAACCGCAGGAACACACATACGGTCTGAAATGGAAGTCTTCTTACGAAATATGACTATTTAGTTTATTCATAAACAACTGACACTGCTAGTGTCTGCGTGAAACAGAGGATCCTCCTTTCCAGGTATACTGTCAGTTGTGTAAACAGACGATCCGCGAAACATGTGCGTTGTTTGCTAAGTTAGTAACAACAGATAGCTCACAATAATATCAATACCATTGTTATTTGCAGTTTATTAATATGAAAATCGTTAATTGCAGAAGAAGTGTACGTTTAGGTTGTTACAACCAGTATTCTTGAGAAGTAGACAATTGAATGTTTGCAATCAAACGTTAGTATATTGAAACACTGGTTATCAAACTCCTCGTGAAGAGCCAGGTAAAGCTTTTTCAAGGAGGGAAGAATCGACAATACTTGCTAAAGACGCAAATATGTTGGGCAGTGACAATGATTAATAAACGTGCATCGGTCCTGGTCAGGCTAACGTATCACCTGATATGAGTAATAAAGAAACTGACCGAGTAAGTTCGTCTTCTGTTTCTTCTGCTGTCTTCGCCCATCGTTTTGCCTTCTTCTGTTCTCTTCAAGACGAAATAAATTTGACGCTAGGAGTTTTCATTGTCAGTATGATTTTTTTAAATTATTCTTTCGTTGTTGAAGATGTAGTTCAGAGACTGCTATAAATTAATATTTAGCTACTCCGCACTGTCTGCGTGTGTCTGCGTCAGTCTGTCTGCGTCAGTCTGTCTGCGTCAGACTGTCTGCGTCGGTCTGTCTGCGTCGGTCTGTCTGCGTCAGACGTCTGCGTCGGTCTGTCTGCGTCGGTCTGTCTGCGTCGGTCTGTCTGCGTCGGTCTGTCTGCGTCGGTCTGTCTGCGTCGGTCTGTCTGCGACGGTCTGTCGCGTCGGTCTGTCTGCGTCCCGGTCTGTCTGCGTCGGTCTGTCTGCGTCGGTCTGTCGCGTCGGTCTGTCTGCGTCGGTCTGTCTGCGGCTTTGATAACACAAGGTGAGTCTCACTGCGTTCTTTCTCGGAGCAAAATGTATCTGGACGAAATGCGTGACGACCGAAACATTGATTGTAACCCATGTCCCAGTCACTGACCATATGTTCCGGTCAGCCAGAATCTACTTACTCTGGCCGCGGAAGCCTACTTTTTCGCTCCTTATTCGTGACTTAATCTGTAATATGTCCAATCAATTAAATAGTACTCACAAAGCGAATCATTATTCCGAATTCATGGAGGAATAAGATTCCTATATTAATACTTGACATAATTATTGAATCAATAGAGCATTTATATGAAAGGAAAATTAATTAGTCAACAGAACGCATTCCACAAGTAAACATATGTTACAGCTCATGTTGTTGACTGCTTTCCTACTTTTTTAAACCGAAGTGACTTTCTGCTTATTGTAAGAGCTTATCTTTGAATGAAACAATTTTGTATCCTGTACCAATTGACGAACAGTCTGGTTTCTAGGATCGTGCAGGCTGTGATCACTCTCCGTTCTACTGGCTAACAAACCAGAAGGCCTTCAGTTTCAATAAAGTAACAATTTGCAGTGTTTTCTACAATGAAGTACGTAGCTGTTCGTGATTGATGTATTCATAACGTCTCGTTTATTTACAATCCTGAATAACCATAAGCCACTGAGTTGTAATTAGAAGCAATTATCCGTCACCAGAACCTACAAAAATAGGTCAGTGCGTATGAGGATTTCGCGTTTTGTACCTGCTTGCTCAGTGCTCGTGGTCGTCGACAATCGAGTTGTAATTGCAGCGCATCGGGCGCCTGACCGCTTTCATCAGCGAAACGAAACACGAGATGGCGCCACTAATTGAGCGCACTCGTCGCCCATCGCAAGTTAATGATTTTTAGTATCGGCGGTGTGGCCGATGCGAAGAGTGGGGCGCATTTAGCGCTTAACACCAACAGAACTGAACGGATTAATTGTTTGCGAAACACGCCCCTTCCTTAACGCGTGTAATGTTAGGAAACAAAAACGTCATAGAGAATAAAAGGAAAACAGAATTAAAGAGATGTAGCATGCATTGGGTAAACTGTGGAAAATGGAGAAATGGAGGGAAAAGTAAGGTAGAGGAGGATTGAAGAGTAACAAAGCGATGAGGAAAAATGAGAAAATTCATAATAAAAATAAAAATTCATTAATTCTTGCTTTTTGATATTTTCAAAAACTTGTTCTGACAGCGGTATATACTTGTATAGATTAATTTTGGATAGGAAATTCGTACAGTAATGGACATAAAGAATGGTCATTTAGAAACATATTTCAGTAAGATTTTTAAAATGTAATATTATTCTGTAAAATGTAATATTATAATATATATAATTCTGTAATATTATTCTGCACATTATTCTTTAAAATGTAATATAGTTCTGGAAAAGCTAAAAGACGCCAAATTATGTTACCTCGAAAGCAAAAATCTGATATGTGATCAACAACACGGCTCTGGATCAGGTAGAAACACAGGAACTGTTCTCTTAAATATTATCGAGGAAGCTAGAACCTTCTTTTTCGTTGACCTAGGCAAACTAACAATATTTGTACTCCTAGATTTTAGTAAAGCATTTGATTCGCTCGATCACTAAATTCTGCTTGAAAAAATGAAAATATTGGGTTTCGCTAAACCCACAATAAGATGGTTTACTCAATATCTGTCAAATCGACAAAAAATTGTTGTATCTGATGAAAAGCAATCCTCTGCCGTTAAAACTTCCTGTATTCAGGCAGGGAACAGTTCTAGGACCTTAGCATTTTTAATTTATGTAAAATGACGTAGGACAATGCTCCTCAGTTACTGTGGAGCACAAATGTAATGCTGACGACCTTCAGATCTATGTAAGTGGATACCCATCTGAGTTAAACTCATTAGCCCAGAAAAATAAACCATGATTTAAATTTCAATAAATGGGCAGAATCCCTGGTCTCCTATTAAATCCAATGAAGTCTCAGTGCTTAGGATAGGCTCGCAACGCTTTGAACAAGTTGGAGAAATCTCCCCTACCGGAAATTAGCATTGGTAACTCTCCTGTCCCCTGGTGTAGTGATGTAAAGAACTTAGGAATATATATAGACAACACACTTAGCTGGACCACGCAAGTAGGTAAGATTTGCCAAAAAGTCTTCGCAGGCCTCCATTCCTTAAAACGTGTCAGAGAACTACTACCTATTAACACCCGCATAAGCCTAGTAAATTCACTCATAATGCCTCACTTCGATTATTGCGATTTCTTACTTACGGACTTAAAGGTCAAACAACAACGCAAATTACAAATAGCACAAAATGCATGCATCCGTTTCATATTCGATCTTAGGAAATACGATCATGTATCGGACTTTTACGGTCCAACAAACATTCTCTCAATCGAAAAAGGAGAACTTTACATAGTCTTCTCCTTCATAAAATTTGAATAATAGCTATCAAACGCACTTATTGCACAATTTTAAAATGCTGACGCTGGAACGATCACGTTCTCGCGATTACCATGCATACCTCGGCACAACACGGTATCCTACAGTAAAGTCATTTACTGTCACCGTAATTAGAATATGGAACTCCCTTAACACATATCAAATAAATTTGTGTTTCAAAAAATTTAAAACCCAACTCAAAGACTGATCAAAACGATTAATTAGAAATAACACAAGCCCCATTCCCATTTTCGCATTACTTCTAATTAAACACCACGTCCGCTATCATCAATGATCAAATTCGATTGCATTTGAAGACGTCAAGCTCTTTCTCCCGTATTTTCTCCTCATGCTTATCGCTGGAAAAGCCCTAACATATCATCCTGTCTAATCAAATGCCTCAAACAAGTATATTATACACTAAATAATAAGACTTTCATGTATTTTCACACTGTAAGGTATAATATTTTCGTGCTACATTTGTGTTCATCTTGTTCACTTGCCTGCTTTCTGTTCCTGTTTTTTTTCTCTGTTACAGATTATCTTGTAGACCTCAGCCAACTGCCAATAGCCAACCTACGAAAACTACATCTATGTACATGAATAATGTTATATTTATACTATCTTTCCCCTCTCCCCACTTTCCCAGTTTCCTTCTCTAATTCATTCTAACTCCCTCTATTTTCATTCTGCCTTTTCACTTTTCCTTCTATTCTTCGTATTTTCTTCTCTTGAGTTACGGCCCTAAGCCGCCATCCTGATTGAGGTTTTCCTGGGTTTACTCAATCGCTTAAGGCGTATGCCGGGATGGCCCCTAGTCTTGCATCCCAGAAATAAATGTAAAATCTGCCCTCCTTCTTTAAATTTGTTCACAGTTGAGGCATTTGGGATATAGGAGAATTTCTGGCACTTTGGAAGGTAATATTATTGATTTACCACACCCTCTGTAAATAGAATCATGGATTTTTTTAACGCTGTTAGCTTTAGAATTATGAAAATTGACAGAAACACATTCACACCTGGTTTCATTAGTTATGTAGCACATCACCGTTAGCTACTACGATCATTGCAATTTCAAAGTAACGTAAAATGTCAGTTATCACTATTTCCGCCGAATGCCGGGAATTGTACTTTATGTAAATGTAATATTTAACTGGTTAGGCGGAAGAGTAGGCCTTACGGCCTGAGCCTCGCCAGAAATAAAGACATTATTATTATTATTATTATTATTATTATTATTATTATTATTATTACCTATGTAATATAGCTGTAATTCTTTTGAAGTACATTATGCATGTACAGACAACATAACACTGTTCCTAATATCTTTAAAATGATAAAAAATCGTAATACATTTACTGAGATTCACATACCATTCAGCATTATTATCATATACCAATATCCAATATCACTATATACCAATATCATATGTCTTTTGTCAAATACTCCTTTCATAACTCCCAGAAAATAGTTACGAACCTTTCAGATTAAAAGAGAGATAACCAACAACGTTTTAGTGAGGGTTATTTCCGATATCATTTTCTTTTCAAATGCATTTCTCTTTAGTTTCAGTAAGCTAAGAAAAACTAAACTATATTCTAAATGAAACTGAATACGTTTTCTTACATGGGGTAAAGGTGTAACATGGAGTGCTTTAAAGAAAAAAAACGAGAAAATCTACTGCCGTAGCAACCAAGGCAGTCTATTCTCTAAACGAAGTTGGACCGCGAACGACCGTGCGAACCCAAATGCAGGCTGCGACACTTGCATAAGCAGCCGGAACCCTAACGGGCTAACGCAACTGCTGAACTCCACCTTCGCAGCGGCCCTCCTTCGGAGCTCCTCGCCCGCTGCTGCTCGCTGCTTGCCTCGCGAGGGGGACGAGGCCACGCAAAAGAACGTTTTCCTAGCTTCGTTTCTTTTACACTACTAATGAAATCCTTCAAACGACGTGTTAAAATTTTGTTTGAGCATCTGAAATATTGGTTTTGAGTAAATAGACAAAAATCATTGCGGGGTATTTTTTTATTAAACTGACATTTTTCTTTGGAAGAGTTCGATAGAGATAATTAAAAAGATGTTGTAGTCGGAAATGAATGAAATCCTTTATTTCAGGGGAAATCGTTATCTCATTTTTGGATTCATGGTATTTTAAAAGTTCCAATGAAGCAATTAGATTTACGAAGTATTTGAACTCATAGGAAAATAGTTATCATGTAATAACCATTCTAATAAATTTGATTAAACACATTTTGGATTAAATACAAAAAATTGGAGTAAAGATGCGAAGTTTTCTGGATGAATTGATGAATATATTTTTGTAATAGCGTCATTTTTGCGTATTACCGCAATAAAAGTTAAATTTTTCCTTATAATTTTGATTGCTGTAGACAGTGGTAATCATGAGACTTGTTCATATGTTTTGGAAATATTGTTAGTGTCGTAACATAATCAAAATCGATCATAGGGTGGCAAAATTCGGAGAACCAGTTGATCTTCCACAAAATGGATCTGGTGTACACAAATTGATATTTTTTATTTTGCTTTGAGTGATTTGATATTTGGAAGAGCTTCATATGAATTAGTACATTAAACCTCAATATGTGTTTTAGCTTTGGAAATTTTCTGTTTGAGGTTATTTCAGTTAGTGGCACTTCCCTTCCTATCTCTTTCTGTCAATAGAAAATGGCTGCTTCTTTCATATCCATTTAGAAACTTTTATTTATGAGTACCACACATACATGTACCACAGGTAGCTGAGGATTACTCTGATTTTGCATATACAGTACATAACTGGGTAAATATAACAGATTAAACTTTTTTGTGAATTAGTTCATTAGTTTTGTAAATTTATTGATGTTTGGCCAGTAGTCTCTCGGCAACCTAGTACAATGTGTGTGTGTGTGTATATATATATATATATATATATATATATATATATATATGTGTGTGTGTGTGTGTGTGTGTGTGTGTGTTTTAGATACTTGATTTTATAGCTACATGATTAAATGAGTTATTTAATTAACATGTGGAAAGCCACATCGAGTGAATGTCAAATAAGATGGATCAAAAAATTGTCGGAGTTTTCTTTTTAATTGTTTAGGTGTGAATTTTCTGTGTGCGGACTTTGTTACAAGCGATATAATAAGAAGGGAAATGGATGGAGATTGGAGTAAAACAGAGTTCATTACGTAATTGAGAGTTTGGTATAAACCAGAGTGCTCTTGTAATGATACGGAGAAATTTGTTTCGGAGAATCTATATTTTCAGAATATAGGATTTCCTACCAGAGACCCAGATAGATACGTTTATGAGAGGATTGGACGGATCGTTAATTGCCAGATGTGAACTGCTACGTATAATCAGAGGGATGATTTTTTTGAGAACCTTCTATAATTGATGTGGGTGACGCGTGACGAGAGTTGTTCTGTGTAGAATATTTGATTTCTGAGGAAGCCTTCTGTCGAGTAATACACAAAGACGCTTTACTGATTTATTAAATGGTAGTCAAGTCATATTTTGTCCTGGAAATGTGAGGGGTCGCGGTAAGAGTGTGTACCGACTTAGCGCTTCGGTCCGGAGGGTCGTGGGTTCGAGTCCCGCCTTGGGCATGGTTGATGGTCCCATGTCTCCCTCGCGTTCTGCTGACCCCAGATGAGCGGACCCCGCACGTGCGTTGGTGTCTAGTGTATAATCGAATACGCGTTCCATCGGGACGTAAAGGGTAACCGGCTGTCGGGTGGATGAGATCAGTAGAATAAAATATGTGAGGGGAGAGTAGAGGTCATTTGGCCAGCAGATCGTTAAGATTTTGGCTTCATGATTTGCCATTATGGCAACAAACTTTTCATTTAGAATTACACAAGTATCGAGTCATTTTCCTAAAAACATTCAATAACAGGCAGAATTTCTTCAGACTCTTTAGAACCAAAAAGCTGTAAGAATGAATGCCTAAGCTGAGTCAAAAACGTTTCTTTCGCAATAATATTGTAATTATTAATGGAAACCCACTAAAACTGTTAGGCCTATTTATTTTTGCAGCGTTGTACGAAATTAAAACATTAAACACACTTTTTCGCCGATAGCCTCATTGTCTTTTTTCTCAAACAACTGATGCATTCATGAATTTTTGTTTTATAATATTAATTAATCCTTCCCATTAAACTGTTGCATTTGAACCACATTAAATTCACGCTCACCGTTACACTGCATTAGAACAAGAATGTGCAAGCAATACGTAATGAGAAGCGGCTTTTCAGGATTCCCACTAACGTGTTTGAGATGGAATTTAAAGTTGGCAAGCGAAGTAACCTTTGGATCCTACGAGCAGGAACATCCTGGCATATTTATATCTACAAAAAGTCGAGTTATTAGTTGGAAGTCGTTAATAAGATAACTTAATTAGCCTCTCCGGTTCCTGCTCTCGCTCGAAAGTCTTCATTCATCCTCTCACGTACACGCACACCCTGCGGCTCACAGCGATCGCTCATGACTGCCGTAGAGGCGCGCGCCTCCCACACGCTCTCTGTTCAAAGTAGTACACAAAACACGTGTAGACCAACAAAATAGTCTTACTTATATTATTACATTAATATTATAACCGAATTGAATTAATATAGCAAGAAATAATTCTTGAATCCTGATGAGTTCAAGGACTTAAAATCAGGTTCCCTACAAGTTTTAACAAACAAATACAGTAATTCGGTTACAATTTAGTCAATACCATACGTTTACAATATATGTTGTAGTACAGTTTCAATTTACACAATTCATACATTCCAGTGTGTTTTTATTTCTTTTTCCAATGACGTTGTGGTAACCACTGGGGAGTTGAATATTTGTTGTTGCTGTGTTAGAATATATATTTTATAATGTTATTTATTATTTTATCATTTTTTTCCCAAAAAACTAACTATATTTGATTGTAGACATTCTTTAATATCATTATGTCTTACATTATGATTTATATTTTGAGGAATTGTATTAAATAGTTTGGGTATTAATTACCTTACGCATTTTTCACAATAGCTGTTAAATACATGTGGAACGTAATATTTTGGTCTTCTAACTTGATGTTCACCTGTGAGGGGATTAGCACCTTCCTAAATCCTGATGTAGTTAATGCTTCATTACTAGCTAACAGTTGCGTCTCGTACAATTCTTTATTCTGTTCAACAATTTTTAGTATTCTAAACTGTAACGAGATTGATTTATTTACATGCGTTGGGTTTGTATTGCCCCAAATTTGTAGGCCATATCATATGATTGATTCAACTAATGCTTTGTACAAAATTCGGAGTACTTTTTTATTCACAAACGACTTTAATGTATAAATGTATCGATATTGTTTTCATCTTATCAGATAATTATATTAATGTGTCTGTGAAATTTGAGATGAGTATTCAAAAATATTCCCAGATAATTATATACATTAAGAACTCCAAGTCTTTCACATTTTCAAAATTAATCAGTAGATGCGGCTGTATAGTCTATTTTATGCATAAATATGTTTTTAACTTAACATTCAGTCATATGTGGTTTATTTTTTTTATTTTTACGTCCAAAAAACAGTTAAAAACTGCGTATGACGTGCTATGGGGAAAAGTGAATTGTGTGCACATTTTCAAAATTCTGTTATCCCTACACCAAGTCATATACTACTTAAATTTTGAATTTTGAAAGGGAGAAAAAACAAACTCCCATGTAGTAAAATCTATTTTCAAGGATAAATAAGCAATAAATTTTGAATTTTGAAAGGGGAAACAAAAAACTCCTATGTAATAACATCTATTTTCAAGGATAAATAAGCACAAATTTTGGCTCTTATTACTTCCTGCCGCGACAACATGGAAACGATAATTTGAATAATTGTATTTCCCCATCGAATTTGAAGACGTGCACAGAAAGTTTTAAAATACATTATTTTTGTTTAGCAAAAGTTATTATACAAATTATTCACAAATGACCTTTCACATTAAAAATTGCATCAAATTCATTCTGGCAGAATACCCTGGTATACCTTAGGTCTTCATTGACATACAACAGGATTGTATCATCAGCATACATCTACTTACACTTAGTAATAACACTGGATAAACCATTGATATAAATAATGCATAATACTCATCCTCAGCTTCCCTGAAATACCCGATATTTTATTTGCTGTAATGTACTGATTTTGTCAGTTATTTTCATCACAAAATTTCTATTAATTAAATTACTTTCGAATAATTTACAATAATTCTGAGTAACTCCTATTGCTTTCAGTCTTTTTAATAACATAATATGCTTCACTGTATCAAAAGCATTTGAGTAGTCAATGTACTCAAACATACCCATACGCTCACTATATTGGCGTGTGCGAGGAATTTTCCACTATGATTCGCCTATCTTTTAAATTAATGTGATGATCACATTCAAAAGATGTTCTTCGTAACCAATTTCCGAATTTATAAATAATTTAGGTGCCAGGAAAAGGTTAAACTTGAATCCCTGATTATTTATTTCTGACTTCGATAATATATTACCATTAAATGCCGCTAGCCCGGTCGACGCCCGGTTCTGCGGAAATACCCGATGCTACTTACTCCGCAACCACTACCAATATGCCATCCATACGCAGTGGCGAGGAATCTGGAAAATAATTTGAAATGTCTAATGAACCGGTAGCGTAGTTCAGTGCATCAACTGATGTCGTTGCAGTGGCTTTGCCCGGGAAGTTCCGGGGTTGAAGTTCTGACAGCGGCAGGATTTTCGACCCCAGCAAGAAAGCTAGATTGAATTTAGCCACTATCTCCAGGAAAATTCTAGCGGCCGGCTACTCTAATCCGTAGTTTTCCGTGGTTTCTCCGATCAACACCAGGCGAATGCCGGAGCAGTACCCTAACAAACGGGCCACGGACCGCGCGCGATCTGCCCTTCCTCTTCCTTGTCCTATCCTCTCTCCTTACACACACACTTACACTAATATGCACTACACTACCACTTATTACGGGAGACCGGTCGGGAGCTTAGAGCTTGTCCCGGCTGGGGCGGTGCCCCTCTGGTGGGAGAGTCGTGGTTAGGGGGAAACCCCACTAGTCGACGGTAGGTCGGCGCCGGATCTCGCCATCCAGTGGGGGAAGATCACCGCCATTTCGCGAGAAAAAAACATGCACTACACTAACGGGACTATTGACCAAAGCAGTTGACGCGCCCGGAAACACGAAAAAAATCAATCAAAATCAATCAATTTGGATGACCTTAATTGTATGGGGTATACTTGGTCTCTTTTCTGGCTTTAACCCATTGAATTTGGTCAGCATGCTATTTAACTCAAAATTCATGTTTTATTTCAGCATTCTGATGGGAAATGCATGATCTATCTGGACTGCTGGCATTTTCTTGTGCGTCTTCTGCCACCGTTCTGGCATTTAGATTATCTTCGAAGAGATGTTCTCTCTCCTCCCTCCCTCCCTCTCCCTCTCCCCTTCCTGCAAATCTGCTACAGTGTACGCTCGCATTACACGATACCAGGTTATTGTGTCCAATTGAAGCTTTTTGGCTAGCTAAACCCTGTTTAGTAACAGGTAGATTGGATAACTGTTGTACGAATCTCGAATGGAGGAGCTACCTATATCGTCAATTATGTATTATATTAATACAGTGGGTCACTGTACAGTAAGAGCACACTAGGAATTGCTTCATTTCCACATTCCATTGTTCTCCGCTGTCTAGGCAGTGCTGCTCAGCTGGTCAACGGCTGTGCTGCCGCTGAAACATTTCGAGCAGTTGACTCTTGATGGTCGTTGTCTCTCTGTTCGATTCGTTCTGCTTCTTCCGATGGTTCGTAGCAAATGTCATCATAATGGGGCTGTCGTCTTTCCTCATCTCGAGAAACCTCATTTCCAGATGAGGCTGAGGCTTCCTTACACCTAGTGAGTGCTTTTCAGAGCTGCTCTGAGTGACAGGGTGGAAAGCCAAGACCCAGGTGCCCTTTTGTTTCAGAATAAGGGTGAAAGAAAGAGAAAATCCGCTATTTTGCGTTTTATCCCTACAGCCAGAGGTTTTTCTGATCGATTTTCTGCCTTAGTGGGTGGCCTTTACCATGGGTGCGACTCCGCCCTCGATAGATGTTCGCCTGTGAGCCAATACAGAGGCCCTTGCTGGGTACAGACAGCCCAGCCACCTGAGCGCAGGTTATTTTATAGAGGTCCGCTCCTCTGAGGACTCCTCCGCGCCAGGAATGAGTTGAAATTTAGGGATCCTCTTTCGCTTCTTGGCCCTTTGGTCTTCTCAGAGGTCCGTTAGCATCCACATCATCTGTAAGGAAGGTCCCAAGACGTAGGGCATGATTAGATCGCCCCTTATTATTATTATTATTATTATTATTATTATTATTATTATTATTACTATTATTATTATTATTATTATTATTATTATTATTATTATTATTATTATTATTATTAATCAGAAAGTGATGGTCATGATATGGTAACTACAGGCCAATATCCATATTGGCCAGTAATAGAAAAAAATATTTAAAAATATGGTGAAGCATCGTCGTAAGAGCCAGCTAATACCCTCCCTAAAAGTACGTCCTTCTTCTCATACCGATCACTCCCTCAGGAGCCAACGGGTGAATAGAGTATCCTTGAGACTTCTCTTACCTACCTTAAGTTTTCCTCTCAACTTCCTTCACCCCCCGCTGGCTGTAAGGTTAAACAGCAGACCATAGAAACACGGAGACACGAACCAAGAGTCCTAATGCTCAGAACCGAAGTCGCTGCCTGGGAGCGCCAGGCACCCCGAGCCACTGGAGCGACAGCATGCGGAGCAGGTGGGTACGAGGAGCTGAGAAGACGGGTTCTGTTCGGGACCAAACCCAAAAATAGGACAGTCGTAGATATTAGTAGAAGCACCCAACAATAATATGCTTCCTCTGCTGAACCTTTTTTGCCGGATAATCAACCGACAAACACCTAAGCAGGCCTCATCAGACAACGAATTGAATGGAATACTGATATGAACAAGAATAACATTCGCTGTTTTATGAGTGCTACAAATTGTAAAACTGATATGACAGGATACAGAAGATGGATATTTGTAAAATTTCTTGAGATATACCCAGAATATTCTGGGATTATCAAAGATCAAAATCTTGTCGATAGAAAAAGAGCAGTAATTAAAACACACCTTTTGTCATAACAAGAGATTAATCTTATCAAAATGGAAATGCATCAAAACAATGACAATCACCCCCCCTACTCAACCTGATTTAGTAAGTCCTACTGACACTACTAGCCATAACGTTCTCCACAGTTTAAACGCAAGTAGAAGTCAAATGCCAGAAATTAATAGTCAGAGTAGAAAGGCATTAAGTTCTACAATTAAGCAGGAGTTTTATACAACACACACACTCAGGATTTTATGGTACTGACCCAAATACAAAACCGAAGTTATTAAAACCGAAATATATATCTGCAAAAATGATGGAGAGTATACGTATCCATAACTTATAAATTATACAATACCAGCTTAATTAAAACAGAAGAAAACTCTGGAAGAACTTCATCACATTGTATATTGTGGTGCAGCTACAGTTCTAAACCTATCAAGGTCAACAAAGGACGCAACACTTTACTTAACAACCAATTATGCGAAAGATAAGAAAAAACCCAATTGGCAAGTCAGATTAGAAAAGCGAATTTGTCTGCTGAGGGAGAAGCTTGGAAGCCTTACACAATATGATGGGAGTGAGAACCAAAAAACTAAAGAAAGGAGTCCTTGAAAGTATCAAACCAGTTACATTTGAGCAATTGCCAGAGGTGTTTTAATGGAAATAATAGATAAGTACATCCAACAGCTAGCTGTTTACTCCAAAAGACTTCGAAGGTACAGGAAAACTGCCATTCGAAAAAGCCAAAATGCAGAGTTCCAGAACCAAATGTTATTCTACAGGAAACTCCGGATAGACGCTCAACATAAACACAATGAAGAAGATAACATATATACTGTTGAAAATGAACAACAAATCAACTTTTGGTCTAGTATCTGGGAATCAGGAGCGGTAGCTAAGTGCATCAACTGATGTCACTGCAGCGCCTGACCGTGAGGTTCTAGGTTCGAGTCCTGATGGCGGCAGGATTTTCGACACTAGCTCTTCAGCTAGGTCGAATTCAGTCGCTGTCTGGAGGAGAATTCTAGCGGCCGGCTGCTCTGATCGGTAGCTTTCCGTGGTTTCTCCGATCAACATCAAGCGAATGCCGAGCAGTACCCTACCAAACGGGCCACGGACCGCGCGCGATCTGTCCTTCCTCTTCCTTGTCCTATCCTCTCCCTTACATTAACATGCACTACACTACCACATATTCCGGGAGGCTGGTCGGGAGCTTAGAGCTTGTCCCGGCTGGGGCGGTGCCCCGCTGATGGGAGAGTCCTGGTTCGGGTGAAACCCCACTAGCCGACGGTAGGTCGGCGCCGGATCTCGCCATCCAGCCGGGAAAGATCACCGCGCATATCCTGAGAAAAAAATGCACTACACTAACGGGACTAATGACCAAACCAGTTGACGTGCCCGGAAACACGAAAAAATCAAAATCAAATCCAATCTAGTATCTGGGACCATCCTGCTGAACATGATCCAAACAGCTTGGGGCTAGATGCTGAGAGAAAAAGAGTAGAACAAATTGAAAGAATGGTACCCGTACATATTAGTGAAGAAGATGTAAGACAAGTAATAAAGAAAACATCTAACTGCAAAGCGCCTGGACTAGATCACATCCAAAATTTCTGGATTAAATACTGCACCTATATATACACGAATCTTGCAGATTGTTATAATGACATCATTACGTCCCCTGAGAATACGCCTGCATTTTATACAAGAGGTAAAACAATCTTAATACCAAAAGCTCGGCATATACTTAACCCAGATAATTATCGCCCAATAACATGTCTACCCACAATGTACAAATATCTAACAGCCATTATCATGAACAGTATGTCCACACATCCAGAAGAGAACAATGTAATGACTGAAAAACAGAAGAGATGCGATAGGCTGTCAAAACCATCTAAAGAACAACTGATAATAGACATGGTTATAGAATCACAAGGAGTGACAAAAAATATTAGCATGTCATATATTGATTACAAAAAAGCATTTGACTCGGTCCCTCCCACTATTTAATATATACTCTTGATATATATAAAGTGGACACAAAACTAATTAATTTTCTCAAACATATGGTACTGGAATGGAATACCGTTAAGCACCTTTTTTATCAATCATTACAAGCTAACCTCATAAACTATCCAGATTAACAGAGGCATTTTTCAAGGTGACTCACTAAGAGCTTTGTGATTTTGTATTGCACTGAACCCACTTAGCGAATCACTTAATTATACAGCATATGGATTCAAACTAACTTCGCCATCAAAAGAGAACTATGTGATTAATCACCTTTTGTATGTGGACAAGATAATTCTGAGGTTTGGGAGAAGAAATAAAAAAGAAGCCACTAACACTTGTACAATCCCAGTTCTCACATATTCATTTGGAATTATTAAACGGTCATAAACAGATCTGGAAGATATTTCAAGACTGATTAGAACACAGCTCACTGAACACCGAATGAGACTCCCGAAAGCTTTAGTTTAACGAGTTATCCTTCCCGTATCGTTGGGAGGAATGGGCATAATTGACATCCCATGTCTCCACAGTAGACAAATTTAATACCTGGGACAATTCTTTCACAGCAAACAGGCAGCTCTCGATATGTTTCGAAAAACCGATGTGAATGCAACATCCTTGCATCTCGCAAATAAGAATCTCTCCTTGCAGTGTAATCAATTGAGAACCAGAAGTAAGACTGGAAATCAAAAGCATTGCATGGAACGAATGCCAACCAGCTGGAGAACGAGGACGTAGGTCAGGAGTTAACACACTTATGGATTAGGAAAGGGAACGTCTTTGGTGGGACAACGGGGTTAATGATGGCTATCTCCGAGGTGAGAGAAGTGGATTAATAATAATAATAATAATAATAATAATAATAATAACTGCACAAGTGCACCTTTATTTCCAGTAATAATATCACTGGTTATACACCCTGAAGCTGCTCCAGGAAGATCACAATCCAAGAGTTCCGAAACTCAGGACTGAATTGAGCAGTGAGATCAAAGGAACTCCATGCGCTGCTACTGCCTTCAAAGTAACTCCATGGATGAAGAGATCCACTGAATGGCTGAGAAACTGCTGGGCGTTTTGGCGAGACGGAAGGATTTGAATGGCCATTCAAGACTGGTGGGTAGTAGCCACTAATAACTACAGACGATATATTATGAAAGAGAACTTCACTGACAAGTGTCGCCTGTAAGAAGGCCAATCAATTTATCCACACACTGCAGTGATGCTCAGTTGGCACAAACAGATTATTTACGTCATAATAATGTAGCCAAAATCATCCACCAAGCTCTTAAGCCAAAGATCGGACCTGATAAAGGAAAGCCGGCCTTACTACATAACATCTACCACAATGCCTTGTCTTTAATGAGAGAACCAAAATCTGTGGATACCCCATTGTTACAGATAAAACAGTGGAAGGTCAGTTTGATATTGTCGTATCTGACAAAACTACTTCGTAGAGCAATACACAGATATCGCAGTCCCACTAGATCATAATCTGCTGACAATCATTGCAGAAAAGAAAGAAAATATCAAAGCTACTCACGAACTGGCAACTTAAAGCAAACTAATAGAGGTATATATTGTACCTGTAGTTATTTCAACTAATGGGTCAGGCTGAAGATTGAGGATTGTGAAAGAAAACCTCCATCTAAATGAGTGGCACCTCAGAACCATGAAGGCCAGCGCAAGTAACCACCAACATTGTGCGCAAGGTTCTTCCCAAATCATTGAAGCGGAACCTGAGTACACTGGAGCAAGAACTTCGCCATCTGTCTCACCTACAGGCGTTGACGTTCTGTCTCTTATGCTGTACTTGGAAAACTCCGAAAGAGCGTGAAATTTTGAAATATGAAATATAATAATAATAATAATAATAATAATAATAATAATAATGATGATGATGATGATGATGATACACGAGTTTTAAATACAATAGATTGAAAATTGAGATAAGTCGAAGGGGTCGTCCCGATAGTTATCGGACCTCTGGGAATTGTTCAGCAAAAGGGTAGAGCCGAATGAGGCGGTGAAAAGTGCCCCCAAACCAAATCGATAATCGCGAAGCTCATATGAAATAGAATACAAAATGTCGCAGATTCACTAAAAATCAGCCTCGGGCAATTTGTTGCAGAGATATAAGAAACGTGTTTTGCATGTTTTATTTTTTCTTGGGATCTATTGTGTGTATCAGGCTGAAAAAATTGAAGAGACGGAAAACATAGTTCAATTTGAAGGTTTTTTTGTCAACGAATTTGAATAATGCCATATTCATATTGAATTCACCCAATTCATATAGAAAAAACTAAATATTTTTTAAAAATTCATTTTCGATGTAATAACGTTGGAGAACTATCTCAATACCCCCTAAAATGGGTCTTATAACATTCTATAACTTACATTTTTTCAGATTTTTAAATAATGAGGACGGCAGGGGAAACAATTAAAACCAATTTTTTCAGTTTAAACATTTGATATTCATGTCAAAATATGATTGGAAAATCTTGTTTCATCAATGTTTAAACAGTGTATATTAAAATTTTTGAAAGGTCTTTCGTACCAGGATGTTTGAATTTTTGCTGACAAAGTTTTGTTTTGTGTAGTAAAAATTCCATAAGTATGACTACTTGTGTTGACTATTTCGCACTCTTTCAGGTCTGCTTCTTCTGTAATGAAGACATTTTCTAAACCTTTTCCTTCCAGTTCCCATGTTTTTCTCGTTTCATCCAGATTTTCTTTCCTTCCACTATCTCAAGCGACAGTTGGTCGCTGATGATTAAACGGTTCTGATCTTTTCTTTGTCCCCTCTCTCTCTGTATCCAGCTTAATTTGGCTTCTCACTGCCCTTCTTAATAAGAGTAAGCTCGCGTTTTTTACGTACATTATAGAGAATGGAGAGAAAGAAGAGAATAATGGCAGGTTAAGCGAAACACGGAAATGCCGTTTTGTTGTTCCTCTCTCCATAATGGTGAGCTCAGTGCCCACCAGATGAGATTCGAATCAGATCGCCTGAATGTCAGGTGCAGGGCTAATTAAAAGATGTGTCACCATCGCTCACCTACCTCCACGGCCTGAAGCGCAGCGTGTGGTACGCAGCGTAGAAAGCTGAAAATCCGGCCTTTCGTGTTTCAGTTTAGTACTGAGGATTAAAGCAAAGTCATCAAAGACCTAAATACAAACAAAACAATGGCAATATTGTAATGGACATAAAATTGTTGATTTTTTACTGTTTGCAACACGATGCAGCTCTTTCTTATGCTAATAATGTTTGTTTTGAAGCTGTAGAACCTAAACAACGGTAAGTATTTAGTTCAATACACGGTATATTGTTAAAAGTGCTATAAACATGGTTGACTACTCGTAATCAAAATAAATATGTGCGTCTTTGGGTTTGTGTTACATCAGAGACTTATTAAACTGACAGAAAAAGGAGAAATAGGCCAAAACAGACTTCTCAGAACTACTGATAACGCCAATATGAAGATCTTGATATAAGATACGAAGATATAAAATTTACAATGCAAAGAAACTGTGACAGAAGTTGTGGTGCCGGAGTAAAGAGAACGGGCATTTGTGAACAAAACATTCAGAAGGTGGCATTGCGTTGAGCATTTCGCTTGAAAGATCTGAATGCTCGTTTCACCATCATTGCAGCCTGCAAATAAATGAGTTTGGTGATAAGCCCGGAATGCTGAGGTTGAATAGATGCGCTGTAAATAGAGCGCTGTTTATACAAAAAATACCCGTCTTAATTGACAATCACCAAGGAAGAATTTCGATACAGTTTGAGAAGAGGAAATATTGCATCGTTTTCTACGATAAATTTCTGAAAAATAGAAGTTATGGCTGACTTGCTAGTTGTTACTTCAACTCGTGTACATTCTTACATAATTGAGGAATAGCTATAAGATAAAGTGAAAGAGAGGGAGAATGAGAGAAAGAAGAGGAAGGTGCTCTAATTAGTCGGAATGCTCCATGGCGACAAAATCTTCAGTGAGGAGCAATTACACAGAAAAAAATCCGATAATAGAGAGGACAGCTTTTTCGAAAGTTTAAGAATAACTGTATTAAATCTTAACAGAAATTACTAGTGGTTCTACAGAATGGCACAGACTTTCTCGTAGTGTTCTAATTTCCTTGGTGTAGACTGGCTTCATGCTCTTGCTCCATTTTCTTGCCAACTGCCATCTTCGCCGCCCGAAGTACATTTTCTTGAAATTTTCTCAAATTTTCGGCTTCCTCATACGAGAACCGATATGTTTATTTAAGAAAATTAAAGTAGAATAACTGTCTTAAATGGCAATTTACATTGAAAATTTAGGCCAGTTTTTCAGAAAAATATGCCCAAGTTATTACTGTAAATGCAATAATTTGAAGCTTTTTTTCAGAGGAATCTATTGAGTTTTGAAAACTTCATTTGAAGTCACGAAAAGCACATTCACTGGCAAATGCAAAATGTATACAACCGATGTATATTAACTTGGTTTGAAAGATATTGGAAACATGTTTGTGTAATTTTGGAAGAAAACAAAAGAATACACAAAAATGAGCTTTACATCATATTAAACAGTGCAATTAGCATTATCTGTTGGAAAATATGGAAGAAAACCATTAAGAACCATTTTTAAGACAATGACATTTGAGAGTTTTACAAAATATTCGAAATTTGAGCATTTTTTTATAGAAAACTGTTCAGTTTTCCAGAAATTTTATATGACATTATTTAAAGCACATGTGGTCATAACATCATAATATAAAGCTATTGTCAGTAGTGTAACATTAAAGACATGAGACAAGTCTGAAATTACATATTTATAATTTTAGAAAAATAACAACAATAGAGCAATATGTCGTCTATAAGTCATTTGCAATACAGTGTATTTAGCCACCACCTCCTAGAGTTATAGGAGGTGGTGATTTGTATGCACTCACCAATAACTGAAAGAAAAATTGGAGCTGCTGAGAGAAAATCTGTTTCTTTTAATTGCAAATGTTTCACGCACAGCTGCACGAAAATTCACGGTAACCTGAAAAAAATATATGATCTTATTAAAAGAATGATTAGGAGCAACAAATTTCATTTGAAGGAAAAGTCTCTATCTTTAATTTTGTAGTTGCAGATGAGGCGGGGAATAATTCAAACTTGTGCATTTTTGGAAAATTCAGAGTTAACCGTGAAAATCAGACCTATGCCACCTTTATAAGTGTATTTTACTCTATTCTTGCAAAAAATTTAAAGAAAAAAATGTGGTGCCATTTCAGAGAAAATTTGGAAAAGTCCGAGCGGCTACATGTAAAGTACCTCCAAATTTCAACGAATGTTTTTCAAAATCGCAAACCTTCAGCTAGTCAGATGGAGAGGGGTTTCTTCAATTTGGCAAATATCGTACGTGTGGTTTAGACGCTAGTAGTGTAGCTAAACAGACGGACAAACAGACTGACGGACAGACGGACGGACAGATGGACGACGTTTAGCTTTCAACTGTTTTGCGGCATCAAAGACCCCTCAAATATGGATTGCGGCTATATTACGTGTTAGAGGATTTTTTCTCTTACTTTTGCAGCTGGATTTATCTACATTCTCGTTATCAGGGCCCGGGAATTAATTTTTTCTGTCCCAAATTCGACTTTTTTCGAGCAGCATTACATAACTTTCTACGTATATTACTCCGCATATACGTACGTATACGATAAAGTAGAACATGAAATGTCGTTTTTTGTTGCAATGAATTAGGTCTCATCACGCTGTCGTTCTGCGCAAACTAATAGATTTTTATGCGGGAAACCGTTAAACTGTTACCGAAACCGAAACCGTTAAAAATAACCGCAGACCGTAGATCTGAAGTAGTCTCTGATCATAGAAATAAAATAAAGGCTATGATCCTGTTTGAACAACAGCAAAGGCACTAAAAATTCACCAACATTTTGCAAATAGAATAGATGATTACGATTAGTAACTGACATTAGTGATTATAGTTCTTGAGGATCAGCAGCAATTCACCAAATAAAATCTTTTAACTCATTACGCGGGAAGGCGTGTTAGATATATATTCACCAAACATATTGAATATGAACTGTCATAAATTTGCAATATGTACTTTTGTGCCTTTCTTAACATCTAATATGTCTTTTAATTTGTCGTTTATCGTAATAATGCGCTTTATTTTCCTTTCTCAAGTCAAGTCGCGTCTCGTCACGTCGTAGTCAGTCTGTGCCTTTTATCCCTTCGGCCAGGGGCTCGACAACGTTTGATACCGGGGTTCCTGGCCGGTCACCCAACCAAGAACCCGCGAGTCTCGAATTCGCTTAACCTTCCTGACTTCATGGAGCGTAGTAAACCAATTCGGCTAGCGCCGCCGGCTAGTATCTACGAGTTGACAATCAGGAAACCTCTCATATAAATAATGTTGTGACTAATCTCGCTGTAGATTGTAAAAGAAACTTCTAACAATAGCTTCTAGAAGTATCGTAGCATGTAAGAGTAATTTTCAGTATTTTGGAGGTCGTCTTCATAAGTAGTATTGCAGCAGTCTCTATAACCCAAATTATGCGCATAGAGAAGGTTTGTAGGCATTCAGTAAGTCCCATGCCTCCTGTACCTGACGACTAAATTTACGTTAGGTGCAACACACATGCTGCACACTGAAGACTAGCGTCGATGAGTTGAACATGGAAAAACGTCTCTAGTAAATGGCGTTATGACTATTCATACTATAGATCGAAAGAGGTATTTCCAAAAAATTTGATTGTGAAAGTATCGTCTCATAGACGAGTATTTTTAAGTATTTTGGAGCTGGTCTTTGTTAGAAGTCTTCATAAAGCAAAGTATTCTTACAGCTGTCGTTTGTAGACTTTTAGTGTTTCACTTGCCTGCTGTATTTGTAGTGTTTCACTTGCTGCAAACTGAAGACTAGCGTCGATGAGTTCAGAATATGAAAACGTCTCATGTAAATAATGTTACGGCTAATGTCACTGTAGATTGTAGAAGATTCTTCTAAAAATAGCTTGTAGAAGGGTCGTCGCATGTACGATTTATTTTCAGTTTTTTGGAGCTCGTCTTCGTTAGTAGTGTTGCAGCAGTCTTGATAATCCAAATTGTTCCCGTACATTATGCACACGGCTGACGTTTGTAAACATTGTGTGCTACATGCCTGTAGTATCTTGCGATTAAATTCACGTAAGGTACAACACACATGCTGCAAACTGAAGACTAGCGTTGATTGGTTGAAATGTTGAAAACGTCTCCAGTAAATTATGTTATAACTAATCTCACTGTAGATAATGTGTATGTCATGTCTCTACACCATGACCATGAGATAGATGAAGATACCGGAAACAAGAGAAACATTCGATTATTACATTTTACAATTCAACTAAAAGTGGAGTGGATGTGGTCGACAAACTTGCATGAACATACGAAATGTCTCGTAATTCCCGGCGCTGGCCACCAACAATTTTTTTTCCATGCTCAATCACGCGGGAATCAATGCCATGATAATACACATGGTAAACAACGGACTTGAAAGAGTTAAAACGATCGTAGAAGGAAGTTTATTCGCAATTTGGGAATGTCTTTACTAGAAGAACAATAGAGAATTCGGAAAGACAATCCACGGATTCGGAAGGATTGTCGTAAGAGAATTTATACTTCCTAGGTGAAATGCCTCAGGAGCCGCCAAAAAAGAAACTGGAATCAAAGACAAGGTGTTCAGAATGCGATAGGAACGAAGATCGCGGGACCAAGTACGGTTGTGAGCTGTGTCATGTGCCTCTATGCTTGGAGCACATGCATCTATACTGCAAAAACTGTGCAGAATATAACCAACCATGAACGCAAAAAGACTGTTTATATTAAAGTTGTTCTTACTAATTTCTGTTTCTTATTATATCTAAATTTAAATTAAACAATTTTCTATATGCTACATTAAATAGCATACACTTCTCACTTAAAGTCGTGGTAACTAAGTATATTCTAGGCATTGTCGGATCCCCTGGGTTCCCTAGACTTCCCCACGGGACCAAGAAGTTCATTTTCTGCATTTACTGCCAGCAATGCTAAATTGCTCCATCGTAATTTACAAATTGCGTGTAAATCTTAATAGAGCATCTGAGAGCAATTAACGAGATAGTCAGTAAATCTCCTCGAGACATGATCCCCAACGTCTTGAGGGCACTGACGGTTGATCGTGGCATAGCCCCAGAGGTTCCAACCACCACAGGCAGGATTCTGGCGTTGGGCACTCCATGAAGTTGGGCTGCCAGGGGAATGACTGGTTGGTACTTTATCACTTTTTCCTCCCCTGCTTTTAGAAGGTTAGACCCATCCTCGTGGCGGAAAGTCACATCGACCACATGGACCCCCTCCCGGCTGAATATATGCTTCTAATTACTTTCTATAAATATAGGCTAAGCCATAGAAAAGTGCACTTAAAGTTTTTAAAAAATACTTCAATTTTTCTTTTCTTTGTATTCAAGTTGTAAAATGATGATTTGATTTGACAAGTTTGTTTCATTTTATCCAAAAGTAACTCAAAAGAATAACCCGTCCATAATTAAAGAAATAAATATTAATATTTATAAATATTATTAAGTATTACGCGATCTGTATTCCGATAATGAGTGGGATCTAGGAAACCCCACATGGCGCCGAGGTAACGTTTATCCACGTGGTTTACGGAGGGTTAACTATGACTGAGGATCAGTCCTAACGTCAGCATCACTTGCCTTAATTGCGTTCGAAGATCTAATTTCCATATTTACAGTACTTCGACAGTATGCCTACAAAATCTTTAGAGCTCATTTACTCATCTTTAATCCTTTCTCAGAAAAAGAAACTCGCTGTCTTTAATTAGTCTAGAAATATTAACTTTGCCGACCTGGATGGCCCAGGTGGCTAAGAGCGAGTACCGACTCAGCGCTTCGGTCCGAAGGGCCGCGGGTTCGAATCCCGCCTTGGGCATGGTTGTTTGTCCCTTGTCTTTGTATGTATGTGTTGTCGTGGAGGGCCTCGCGTTCTGTTGACCCCAGATCAGAGGAGCACGCAAGTGTGTTGGTGTCTAGTGTATGGTCGAATATGCGTCACAACGGGACGCAAAGGGTAACCGGCTGTCGGCTGGATAAAAACCCTAGAAGGAGAGAAGGAAGTATTAACTTTGTGTAATTTAAAAAAAATAGTTTTTCGCCGAAAATGGGTCTGAAATATTTTTAACCGTCCCTTGATACCTACGAAGAAAAAATTCAAAGAAAGCGTATCCACTTTTTCGTTACCAGGACTCAGCAATTTCGTTACCGGGACTCGGCAATTAACTTTTGTCCCTCGATTGGATTTCCTCCTTATTTTACGAAGTACAGTAAAAAACATCTTTTAAAAAACATGTTTAATTTTGAAAAAACGAGTTATTTTCGCAAAAGATGTGGTGTAAATTCTCAGAAACGCTAACTTTTTTCGATCATTTAGGACGGATATATCAAGGAACACTTACAATAATGGCACAAGATTAATATTCATTTCATTTTCACTGTTTGCAACGCGTAGTTTCTGTAACTTGATTACACGCTTTGTTTGATGTTTACAGTTTTTTAAGTAATACTTGTAGGGTTTTTATGTATCTTCTTAAAAAAGAGTGGTAAGTACCTCTTATCTAAAAGATATTTACTAACGATTTTTTTTCATTAACATTGATGTTTCAATGATGAGAATTGGCGTTAAAAATACGAAGTTTACACTCTTAGGATTTAAAGATACACATTTTATGTCTTCATAGAGGGCTGAATTTTTGTCCCCTTCTCAGAAAATAGCCTCAGGAGCGAATGTTACTTAGCGCACATACGAAAAATCCATTTTCATTTCAACTTTTTAGATCGCTTTTAAACTGCCTGGTAATAAATGATCACGGTCACAACAATTGGCTCAAATCATAAAATGTATACAAGTATCAGTACATTTTCTTATTGGAAATGAATACACTTACTCATTTTGAACGATAGTGTGTATGGTGTCCTTGAAACCGGGTCAAACTAACGGTAGGTGAAAGCAGAAAGAAATATTTTTTTCTTTTCTTGATACTACATCTTCATTAAAAATTTATTGAGCCCCTTACGATAAAGGAACCAGCATTAGGACAAAAAGGGGGATACGTCTCTGCAACTCAAGCAAGGGTACCAGCTACGATGATACAAACGTAATCAAACTCTTCCTTGATGTGCCGACACGGATCTTAGTTCATACAATTTGTTTTTAAATATTTTAGAATATTTAGGAAATCATAATTTCTTCAATATGGTTTTCTTCCATATTAAATGAACTGTGATAAAATGTTGAATTACGTCCCTGCAATACAAGCAAGGGCTTCTTATACGATCATAAACACGTGTAAGACACCCTTCCTCGAAATGCCGGAACGTATCGCTACCTTTGGAGCAAGGTACACTGATTTTTTTAATTTCTGATGTTTCTTGATTTGTGAAGAAATTCGCTGGTTGTCTAAGAATTTCACATAAGACTATTGGCACGTACAGGAGATTTTTCTTCATATGGTGGCATCCATAATTGCGAAATTATTTATTATAATACATTCAAGCAATTCATTTTTAGACGCTTTCATCTCCTGATTTAAGACATCTGTTTCCTTCCAACGAATTTCCTTTTTTCTAAGTTTCCTTTCTGCAATCCATTATACCCATGTATTTTTATGAAATAGCAGAATGTTTTTAATGAAATAGAAACGTTCATTACAAATTTATTACTCTACTGGATTATCAGTAGTACAGACGATGTATATAAAAACAATTAATCGTATCGAATACGTATTTTTTCAGGATAATGGGAATTATTAAAATATTTTCCGAGATGATTGCATCTACCAGCAAATAAATAATATACGAGCGGATATTTAATGGCGAATGTAGGCAAACAATGGCGAATTTGTTGATACAAGTGTTCTGGTTTTCATTGAACTTACATTTTGGACCAAATAAGTTACCCGACGCAATAGGGTAGTTCGACAATCGAAGCAATCAAAGAGGTTGTGGAAATAGGGAGAAAGATGAAGGACGGGTTAAATGCCAAACAATTATTTCAAGTCGATATCCGGAACGCATTCAACTCTGCAAGATGGGAACACATCATTAATGCTCTCATTTTGAAGAAAGTACAACACTGATAAATCTGATCCACTATTTCGAGGGAAGGCTTGTAGTCTTCAAATTGCCAGCTTTCAGATTGCTCACATGACCTGTGATACGCCATAAGGATTAAAGTTAGGGCCAGCACTCTGGAACATCTATGATGATCTCTTGCGGTTAAATCTGCCGGTAAACACGACGTTGGTAGGTTGCGCTGCGCGGACGACGTGATGATGCTAAGCTCGGTTGGCCCAACGAACGAACTCCAAGTGAATGTCGGCTAGACAAAAGGCGTTGAAGACGGCTGGACAAAAATGGCTCAAGACAGCCACGGAAGAGACAGAAGAACTTTTAGTAACCGGGAGACGATCGTTTTAATAAAGCGGAAATGTCACTGTGGGGCCAAACTATGAAATGTAAGCAGTCGATCTCCTACCTTAGAGTTAAACTAGACTAAATAGTCAGGTTCAAACAAGTTCAAGAGAGCGGAGAGAGCATCTGGAAATGTAGCAAGCCTCTCGTGTCTAATGCCAAACATCAGTGGACCGAAGCATAAAATGAAGACTACCGGCGAGCGTCGACCAATGGTAAATGCTCTACGCAGCTGCAGTCTGGGCAGTTGCTTTGGCAACCAAGTCCCTGCGTCAGAAAATGCTCTCATGTGAAAGAACGCGTGCTCTCTGTATTACAACGGCATACGCAAGAGAGACAGAACGTATACAACGAATTAAGAAACGTGGACCTAAATGACGACCGACGACCATCCAAGAAGGGAAAGTTAAGCAGAGACGCAAGGACAGGGCCAATTCAAAGATGGCACGTGCCATTGCCTTCCGATTGGAAGCTGACCCCGTAGAAGGTGGACGCATTGCCTCATCCCAAGCATTAAGACGTGGATAGTAAGAAAGTACGGCGAAGTAAATTGTTTACTTACACACGCACTTACCAGTCATGACAACTTCAGCGCATACTTCAAACGCTTTGCTACATCAGAAAGAGCAAACTGCGAAAATTGCGAGTGCGAAAGCGATGCAGACCATTCACTTTTCGACTGCGTTGGTAGGGAACGAGAAAGACATGCTCTAAATCAAAGATTAAGAATGATGGTCCATAAGAGAAATATGGTAGATCATATGCTCAAAACAAAGGAAAAGTAGCAATTGCTGGTTATATAGTAAGGGTTATATAGTAAATATTTTGAAAAAGAATTAACCTTCCACACATATGACTCGGCGTAAACTGTGCAGATGATATCCTCCGTGATTAAAACATGACGGTAGTCCCGTGGAGGGGAAATGGGTGGTTAAAAGGTGGTAGTGTTTTTAGTGGAGTCCCACACACTACGGAGTACAGGCTCTGCAACATCTTTTAAAACTTTTCACCTCCTCACGTAAAATAAAAAAACACATACATACATGCCCGTCAACATGGAAGCGAAGGGGAAAATGAAATCACTCGAACCATTGAGTAAATTATTCAGTTTCTAACATCTGAATACTAAATAAAAATCACAAGCACAGTTGAAGTAATGAACACCTTTGTATTTTTATGAGAAACATTTTCAGCGACAAGATATTATTGATATCAATAATTCTTTCCGGATTGTCGCGAAAAATTCAACAATTTATAACAAATTATTGGATATTCTTGAATGAATAATTTTCTTTGAATTTCAATAAACTAACTTACCTTTAAAAGAGATGTGAATATCAACTGACGACAACGCTTAATCTCGCTGACGATGTTGATTTTGACAATTGAAAGTCAATCTTGACCGCTGTTTATAAGCTTTCTTGTGTGAATAAAAATATATTTAGATTACTCTCGGAACTAGCGAATGCAGAACGAAAAGGACATGACACAGTGTGGCACTGCATGCCATGCACCAAGAATCATATACTGGAGCACGGCGAACAGTGCCACTCAGGGATCAGTCACTTCTATCCAATAGAATCCATGATCGACGAAAATGTTGAATCTGCTTTTCAGAAATTTATCTGGACCACTGATCGTTAATTTTTTATTAGATAAGGCTATATACAGCAGCATTGATTTATAAGCGTACGCAAGACAAGAAGACGTGGCACGTAGCGGTGAAGTGCGACCACTGTTCAAAGAGTTATATACTGGAGCAAAGGCAACAATGTTACCTTAAAACACGATTATTTAAAGGAATTGATATTTTTGCTCCTTGTGATCTTCTAATTACTCTGGATATTTATCGATAATTTTTTTTCTTCTCTGGATAACCATTGCGTGGCACTGAGTGTATGTTCCAAGTATTCCAAGGCCAACGGTGCCAGTAGTTTATCATGTCGCTATTATTCAAAGACTGAGTGTGGTATCTCTGATGTCGGAGGTTCTGATCTTCGGAGATGTCCCATGGGAGCATGAATAATCATACTCAGAGCTGATTTGCGTAATGAGAGTATGAAAAAAGAAAATAAGTAGTATTAGAAACGCCAGGGAATACCTGAGAGCGCCATCGCGGGTGCCACTAGCGCCCGGTTTCCGATGTCTGCCGCCAGGGGCAGCACGGCGGCGACCGCCTATCTCCCGTTCCGTCAGCCAACAACGCCACGAACGCCCCTCTCGGCGTGAGGGGAGCAGCTAGGCCTACACACATCTGGTAGCTTGACAATTGAATCTGGCGGCGCGACACTTCCAGGGGGTTTGGTTTATTGAGAAATTGATGAGTCAGAATCTACGAATATCCGACGTTGTGAGCATTATTTACGGAAGTAGATTTTTGGATTTAGGATTTTTGTCGGAACCAAGTAATTGTTATTAATAGGGATCTATGAAATATACGCACAACATAACCTACACTATACACTTCAGCTGATATCACTGCACTGCTGGAATTATGTACTTCTTAACGCACTCCACACGCTACATAGTCCACTAATCACACAACACTGCCGACTCCCAATAGCATTGCATATCGCTGTTCCCTCCTTGCACTGCTCGCGAACCATAATGCAATTAATACGTTATACACAGTACAATCCACTCCATGCAGAGCTCTGTCCATTATTCACGCTGCACACTACAATTTGTAGAGTACATCTAACTTATTATTCTCCGCTGCTCGTTAATCGCACTGAATTACTTGAGTTCCGTTTCCAACTCCACACTGCACTGCTGGCTTTATATATTTCACAACCATCTAATCCTATAAAATACTTGTTTTATATATTGAACATCCCACTTCGTAGATTCCACTGCATGTTAATCACCCACTTATACTTTCCATAACCATGACACACGCAATGCTGCCTTTCAAACTACGCTGCCCCTTTACTTAATGCATATCCA
>CAXIVR010000001.1:318644149-318867554 GCA_964035755.1 Teleogryllus oceanicus | reverse complement strand
AGTTTGTTGTTGTGAATCAGCTGTGAGTGATCGTAAGTCAGCATGGATATCTTCAACGAAATTGAAGCCATTGAAGCTGAACCATCGGCATGAGACCACAGCCGGTTTTTGTTTGTTCACATCTATACTGGGCGATTTCCTTCTTCGATTTAACTTTCATTGTCTTCCATTGAATTTTAATTTGACTTAACTCCCTCCTTCGGGAATTCAAATTATTAAACCTGATCAAATGTAAAGCATACCAATTTATAAAAGAGAACAGAATACATTGAAGCAAATGGATACGCATTGCTGTACATACTTTTCAGTAATTTTTTTCCAAGTTTCTGCCTTGGCTTTATTTATTCTTGTATTATTGCTCTTGGCATTCAATGAATCTTTTTCTTCCCGAATGAGGGTCAACAACAATTCTTAGAGCAATATCAGTCAAGTTATTAACACGTGCTTAAAATCGTTCTCGTTATTGAAGAAAAAATAAGTTTCCAAAAAATACAAAAACGTTTCATTAGTATTAAATAATGTGCATACCTTCTCATCACTTTCCCAATTCTCACTTCTGTTTCTCTTATCCATTCTCAACGTTTCGCTTCAACTTCAAACTCGCACACAAAACCACCACAAAACTCGACAAACGCAAACACGTGTTATAACTGCGACGACCAGAGAGTATACTGCGACGACGCCACCAAATCGCACTACTCCACGCTTACTCCGAGCTTAAACTAGGAGTCGACAGGGAGTAGCGGTTGCCATAGTAATTGCGCCACAGTTACTCTACGTTTATTAATCAGGATTTTGCCAACTCCGGACTTACTCCAGAAGTAAATGTTACTCCGCATTTATTAGTAAGACGGCTGATGTTCAAGCAAGTAAGTCAGTTTTCTTTAGCGATTTGTGTCGTGCATTGGTTAGAGCCGATATTCCTATTTACAAAGTCAGCGACCCTGAGTTCAAGAGCATCTTAGTAAAATACACAGACAAACAAATTCCGGATGAAAGCACACTCAGAACAAATTACATGAAAACTATTTACTTGGAAACTCTGACTAAAATTCGAGAGGAATTAAAAACTAGTAAGGTCTGGGTTTCAATTGATGAAATACTGACGTTGAAGGAAGATATTATTGTAGGAAAGATGTGCTCTGAATCTCCTTCGACACCATTTCTATTAAATTGTGAAGTTTTAGAAAAATGCAACCACGCTACAATTGCCATGTTTTTCAATGACTCGATGTGGCCTAATGGTATCATGCATGAAAACGTGTTGTTTTTAACCGATGCTGCTCCTTACATGGTGAAAGAGATGAGTGCATTGAAAGTGTTCTACCCAAAGATGATTCATGTTACGTGCGTAGTACATGCTCTTCATCGAGTGGCAGAAACTGTTCGACACCAATTTCCTGATGTCGAAACTTTGATTTCGACTTAAAAAAGTATTTTTGAAAGCACCAAATAGAGTTGAAATGTCTAAATTCAGTCATCCTGAACTGAATTTGCCTCCACAGCCGGCAATTACAAGATGGGGCACGTGGTTAGAAGCAGCTACGTAAATATTATTGTGAAAACTTTGAGCAAATAAAAGATATTCTTTTGAAGCTGGACTCCCGAGTCAACTGCGGCACTACAAAAAGCAAAATCATTGATTTATGATTCTAGTCTGAGATACAATTTGGCATTCATTTCAACAAATGTAATTTTTTTAGTAAATGCTATCGCAAAGCTTGAGGCTCAGAACATGCCATTAGCTGCTAGTATTGAAGTTACTAACAGTGCATTAGCAAAATTAAAAGCCATAACAGGTGAAAACACAGAAAAAATTAAAAAGAAATCACAAGACTCGTTGGAGAAAAATCCAGGCTGGAAAGACATGAAAATCATTGCTAACATTCTCAGCGGAGGAAAAGACACCTCAACCCTAGAACTAGAACTGCATCCAATGGACATATCAGCGTTAAAATATGCTCCAATTTTTTCTGTAATGTGGAATGTTCCTTCAGCCGCTACAAATCTATTTTGAAAACTGATCGACGACATTTTCTCTTTGAACACTTGAAAATGCACGCTGTATCTAACAATTTTAAACTCTAACTTCAGTTTTTATTTTACATATTTTTAATTTTTCCTACATATTTTTGAAAAAATAAATACATTTATATGTACGTATTTTGATTTTTTTATTACAATAAAATCCGTTCCCTAGTAATGACAGCAAGCACGAGATTTCAACACAAGGAGATACATAAGAGAAGTTGGGTCTCTTCCGATCAAGCACAGTAAATTAAATTGATCATGTTATGATAAATAGATCTAAAATGGACTTAATCATGTATGTCGGATCCCTGCGGGGCTCAAATAGATTCTGACCACGTTCTTGTAAAAGCCATTATAAAACAAAAACTTCCTAAAATAGACAAAATAAAATTAACTAAACTGGAAAAATGGAACTTAGAAAACATCCAGGACCCAATGAAAATAAACCAATATAAAAGAGTGATTCAAGATAAGTAAAAAAAAAGAAGGAGAATAAAGATGAGATTGGGAAAAAAAAACGAAAAAAGACGAAAGCTTTACAAGTGAAGACAAGGATAACACATGAAAGAAGAATCATAAACAGATTATGTAGAAAAAGGATTGGATTATTGCGAAAAACGTAACAATTAAAGATAATTATAAACGCAAAGAAACGCGGAAGTTTTTTGGTGAACTGGTGAATAGTAAGGAAAGGATGATGAGACAGATAAACTGATGTAAAGATCAATAGGGTAGAATGTTGATACAAGAAGCACAAGTACTAGAAATGTGTTTGGTTGATTAATGATTCCGGGCGCGTCAACAGCTTAGGTCATTAGTCCCGTAAGTGTAGTGCATTTCCCCCCTCAGGAGATGGCGGTGATCTTCCCCCGCTGGATGGCGAGATCCGGCGCCGTCCTCTCGTCGACTAGCGGGCTTTCCCCCTAACCAGGACTCTCCCACCAGCGGGGCAGCGCCCCAGCCGGGACAAGCTCTAAGATCCCGAATGGTCTCCCGGAACATGTGGTAGTGCATGTTAGTGTGTGTGTGTGTGTGTACGGGGAGAGGATAGCACAAGGAAGAAGGAAAGATCGCGCGCGCGGTCCGTGGTCCGTTTGTTAGGGTACTGCTCCAGCATTCGCCTGGTGTTGATCGGAAACAACACGGAAACCCACTGATCAGAGAAGCTGGCCGTTAGAATTCTCCTCCAAACAGCAACTGAATTCGATCTAGCTGACAAGCTAATGTCGAAAATCTTGCCACCGTCGAGACTGAAACCTCGGACCTCCTTGTCAGAGGCGCTGCAGTGACATCAGTTGATGCACTGAGCCACCGCTCCTGGTGATCTATTCAGAAGTAAGCTACTTTCCAAAAGTGCAAAACTTCCACTTTATAAAGTCGCAATAAAACCTGTAATAACATGTGGCAGAGACCTGGACCGTGAAGGAAAATGACATTCGAAGGGTAAATGCATTTGAAAGAAAAATAATGAGAAAGATCTTTTGTCCTATAAAGGTTGCAGGCGACGTCTGGAGGATAAGGTATAATCATGAAATTGAAGGCATCATAAAATCTAAAAACATTATAAATCACATTATCTCACTTCGACTTGGCGGGTTTGGACATCCATATCAAATGCAAGAAGAAATAATTGTCAAGAAGATTTATAATTGGTACCCGACTGCAGCAAGAAAGAAAGGGAAACTGAAAATCAGATGGATAGATGATGTTTTGAAGGACATTAAGAGACTAGGAATTAGGAATTGGCATGAGGTGGTTCAAGATAGAGGAAAATGGAAGACAATTTTGGAGCAGGCCAAGACATCCAAGAGAACATTTTTTTTTCAAATGGAACTATACATATTTTTAGTTTATCATGACGAGCGCAAAAAGACGAATCCAGTGATATACATATGTTGGATAAACCTTTTTTTATAGCAATTTTGATTTTTTGTGACTCGTGTTGAAGGTCATTGTAACGACCCGAGTGCGCGTTAAGAGGGAGAACGCTGCGTGACCTTGGGTGGTGGACTGTTACATACAATATGCCCGTTAAATACGAACGTCAAAAAATAAAAATTACTGAAAAAATGTTTATTTAACACATGATTTTATATGTAAAATATCATGTGCTGGATTGGATTTCTTCTTTTTACGCTCGTTATGACAAGACAAAAAAATATAGTTATATTGGAAAAAACAAGGTTACCTCAATATCTCGTAAAATACAAGTGATAAAATGGAAACGAATGCATACATCAATTAACCCCATTCCCTCATAAACTTATGTGAAAACTGCATTGGAAGAATTCGAACCGTTTAAAAATCACAGGAGGAGCTAAAGTTAAGTGACTCAACCTGCATATTGTGATGAGCCGTCTGTGAAATCGGGAGCCACATGGATGCCAGTGTATGGCGCCAGGCTCCCGGTTGAAGATAAGCGCCAAGATACTCACCTTGTAAAATACTTACCTCGTGACTGGTTCCCGATCTCTGATTACAGAGATCGGGATGGATCTCGCGCAGCGGCAAGTGTGAGACTTATTTCAGGGTGGGGCTACTCTGTCCGAGTAACATGGATGTATTATGTGGATTTAATTTCCACGTTTTAAAGAATAAAGCAACACTATTTGCTTAAGAGGGCAGCCAATTGGCGTACATTTATTTCTTTTTTAATTTTAAATGACCCTTTTTGTCTTGATATTTCTATATTACAAAGTGAATTAATATTTTACGTAAGATGAGAGACATTGTACAAACTTTATTGTCACGAATATTGGAATTTGACCTTTCATATATTATTAGCTGATACAATTACTCTTTATCTGGGTCCTACCTGCGATTCTGTCTTTCCTTTACAATAATCACCGTCGGCTGATGGCTCCAGGTTTTCCGGCAGGTTACCTGAATGACAGACGAAAGAGGAATTCGATGCAACGCAACGCCCGGCGTTCTCGCACTCGATGGCGCTGCGGTGAGCTCATTCGGTTTGCTAGGTCGAATTCAGTCGCTGTCTGGAGGAGAATTCTAGCGGCCGACTTCCCTGATCGGTAGTTTTCCGTGGTTTCTCCGATCAACACCCGGCGAATGCCGGAGCAGTACCCTAACAAACGGGTCACGGACCGCGCGCGATCTGTCCTTCCTCTTCCCTGTCCTATCCTCTCCCCTTACACACACTTACACTAACATGCACTACACCACCACATATTCCGGAAGACCGGTCGGGAGCTTAGAGCTTGTTCCGGCTGGGGCGGTGCCCCGCTGGTGGGAGAGTCCTGGTTAGGGGGAAACCCCATTAGCCGACGGTAGATCGGCGCCGGATCTCGCCAACCAGCTGGGGAAAACCACCGCCATCTCCCGAGAAAAAACATGCACTACACTAACGGGACTAATGACCAAAGCAGTTGCGCGCCCGGAAACACGAAAAAAACATGAAATGCCGGGAGCTTTGAATTCTGAAATCGGAGAACATCAAATACTATACAAAAGAAAATGAAATAAATGTTTTATATGGAATGGCAGTGCCCCTTGACTCTCCCTGCCACTGGTTATACATATGTGATCAGAGGAGCGCATTTCGCCCTTTTTATTCTTTTGCTCAAAATCATAGGCTGTCAATATATTCATTCGTTTCATTCAGTGCATTCACATAATGGATTTTTATGGTGCCTATTTTCGAACTGAGTGCCTATTGTGAAGTAAATTCTTTTTCGCTTTTCGAGGACATGTTTTCCATTTGAAAGTATGGTTTCGCCAACCGTAACTTTTAAACTCGCTCGCGTACCTTTATTCGATGCTTCATCTCACACGTTAAAGGCAGGAGAAAAGCTTCAAAGCTTTTACCTTAGAATGACATTTGTGACACGTTTGGCCCATGCTGTTCATTGTGTGGCAGAGAACGTTCGAGTATATTTTCCCGCTGTCAATTCTATGATATCTGCAGTTAAGTGATCTCAAGGCACCATCTCGAATTTCTGTTTTCAAATAGGCTCTCCCAGGCAATCCACTGCCACATCAACCAATTCTGACACGCCGGGGTACGCGGCTTCAAGCTGCATTGTATTACGTTGACCATGCCACTAATATAGAGGTTGCGTTTTCTTTTGACGAAGACCAAGCTGTCGCTACATCTGCAGTAAAAGCCCTAGTTTCTAACATCAGTTTTCTTCAGCAAATCTTGAACAGTATTTGGTAATACACTACCATTTCATCATGTGAAGCTTTTCAATGCGTTTGTTTGGCACTTTCGTCTTGGCTTTAGCAGATACATATACTTCTTAATTAACTTATACTACTTAAAATAACAGCTTGAACGAGTTGCCATCTACGTGAGATCTACATAAACAGTTAATTATTTACGGTGGTTGACGTGTATATATCATTTGGTTCCATCCCATAGTAATCATTTCCATAATCAAATATAAAATTAGCAAAAAATGAACAGTGATTGATTTTTACTTATAAATTAGTGGCTTCTCTGAGTTTAACTGCCTATTTATGTGCCTATTTTTGAGAATTTTCGGCGTCTCTTTGCCTGCCTATTTTCCATTTTATAGTGCCTATCGATTCGCTCTCAAGTGATGAGCCTCTACCATTCCTTTGTGAGGGGTCATTTTCATTTCATTTATTGTGAGATGTCCATATGAAAATATAGCATACATTACTTTACTATGCATCATATTTTCTCAAATATAAGCACCTTGTTTTTCAAAAATATGGCAACCAATATGGAGAGTAGGGGTATATATGCTAGTGTCTCAAAATTAAGTCAAATAATTTTTTTATACTTTTTAATTTTTCAAATAATGCTGCAAGTGGATAGGTAATTTTATTTCTGACTGTAATTTTCTTCAGACCTACTGAGAATGAAAGTTGCATGGAATTAGTAGTTTTTAAGCAACATTATTGCAACATGTAAATAACATGCAAAGTACATACCACAGTTTTCTAAAACTTTCATTAAAATGAGAGGGGGCCTATATTCGAGAAAATTTGATATTTATTTTTTGCGGAACTTTTACATTTCCAAAATGACCTTAAATTAACTGGAGAAGATGGTAAAGGTTGTTTGTTTAAACTGACAATAAAAGAAAGAGACCATTTCCAGAAGAAGAATTTATTTAAATCATTGCAATTTACATTTTTTTAAGAACAGAGCAAAATTAAGAAAACAAATATGCCTTTTATAATAATTCTCAAAATAATGCCAATAATTTTCAGAAAAATCTTAGGATTTTTCAAATAACTAAATACATAACTTATTTAACTTTTAATTGGTAGTATGTAACAGAAAGCAAAATATGATATGCTGTTTAAGCTGATGTATCTAAAAGGAAAAATAAATAACTATAAAGCACTGCATGTGAAATACTGAAGAAACGTGGCTTCTTATTTTTTTATGTCATTCACAGTCCTAAATCAAAACATGAGACCCATATGAATTGATACAACAATCTTGCAATACACATTAAAGTAAAAATTGTCCTAATAGCGAATATCAGAGTGAGATGCACTCTAATAACAATATAAAACAAGGGAAATTTGGTTCTAGAAGAAAGCAAAACTGCGAAATTGCTAGAATTTAAAAAAATACAAAAAACTTACTATGATTATGAGTGTTATGAGTTAAATAAGCTTGTTTGTCGATTCTAGTAGCCTAGGGTTTAATTCAACTTTACTGGTTTTATTCAATTTATCATTAATTGTGTTCACAAAGCACCGTATGTAAGGCGCAAGTAACTAATAGAATAATCACAGTATACCTCAAAGTTTCCATGTCATCTAACAAAAAATCATCAAACGCATCTAACGTTCGTTAGTCAATCGTTTTGTTGTTAACACTGAAAAATGCAGATGAAAAAGAAGTAGCATGAAACCTATTAACCTAATGCCAAAATCTATGTTGTGGCAATCAATTAAACATACCTTAATCTGCTGAGATGTTTGAGACTAAAGAAGTAGGCAAATTGGTAATTTCAGTTGTTTTCCTTTTATAAATTTGCGCTTGAAGACAATGTTATGGGAAAAAAAAACACACACACGCACGCGCACGCACGCACACACGCACGCACACACGCACGCACACACACGCACACACGCACGCACCACGCACGCACGCACACACGCACGCACGCACGCGCACACACACGCACGCACGCACACACACACACACACGCGCGCGCGCACTTGGGGCGAAAGTCACGTGCATGAACTATGCTACGGATGCATCACTAACAATAAAACTAAAAATAAAAACTATTGTCACTAAAATCACAGTCTTAAAACTAAATATATAACGTTAATCTACAGTTAAATATGCTTTCAAATGCTTGGTATAATTCTTGAGAGCGTCGTAACAAAAATCACTCATATCCCAGATATCTCCATCCAGCAGTGGCGGCGCGTGGGGTTTTACACGTTCGCATGTACACTCCCAAAATAATTTGGTGCAATGTTTCTTAAACATTTCTTAACAAGAGGGGAGTTCTCTCAGAGCATTTTCGAAACATGGTATTTCAAAGCACGTGCCGTTCGGAAGCTGCGATTGCCAGTCCGTCCGCCTTTCTTTCGGGAAAGCCTACTGGAACACACTCGGGAGATGACCGAGGAAATGGCGTCCTTGGCTGCAGCGGGGAGAAGGAGGGGGACAACAGTGGCTTATGGACGGATGGAGAACTCCGCCGGCGATGCGAGTTCTACGGCACCGGCACAGTAGCGATTTCTGCAAGTGCCTTGACATGTCTCGAAGATACAACACTCGGCTAGCACAAGTTTTGAAGAGAAGTGTGACTTTGAATGAAGAAAGGGTGGGGTATCTTTCCACTTAAGTGAGCTCTCGCACTATACTTCGATTTATTTTACGTGGCGTCTATAGGCCACGAGCTGGAAGGAGACGGGGACATTGTCATCCAATCGATAGCTCCAATACATCTTCTTCGTCATTTTCCCCTTAGGAGCTTGCCGTGTTCACCCTCCACAACTCTCGATCCTCCCAATCTCGTGGTTTGAGGCCGCTATCCTTCATAGCTTCCTGGATGTATTTTTCCCATTCTAAATCTCGTCTTCCCCTTTTTCGCCTCTCAGGTGGTTGCCATTTTAAGATCTTGTGTGGCCATCTGTTTTCTAACATTCTCTAAACATGTCCATACCACTGTAGTGCTATATTTTCCAAGGTCTTCGTAATAGAACAAATTATATTCATCCTTCTCCATATTTCATTTCGCACTCTGTCCCTGCGAGTAAGTTGTAGGCATCGTCTCACTGTATGCACTGTATACAATTAACTAAATAGACCCCACTGCTAGGAGAGATACTTACAACGGCTACCACACTGCAACTTACTACCTAATGTTTCGCCGTGCGTAGTACCGCCTGCCCTGAGACCGACTACATGTCTCACTAGTCACGACAATAACTGCCGGCTCCTTGCGTCCACGTTCGCACCTCTCACGGACGACCTACGCTGCCGCTGCTGCCAGGACCAAGAAGGAAGAGCTATTGTTCTCACGGCCCTTAAATAGCCCTCGCGACACTGCCCGACGCCTCCATTGCCTCCGCCCTAGCGATGCGCACACCCTGTCAGAAAAACCCCGTGGGTCATAGCTTCTGCCTTTGTCTACGCATCCGCTGCACACTGCGCCACGTGCCCACGCTGTTTTTAGCGACACGACGCTACACTAGTTTATCAGAAAGCTTCCCGTTAACTTATCTCCAATTTTTATTTGGGCTTCGGTGTTTTTCTAAAGTTTTTTTTTAACCAGATTGATCCACTTTTCTTTTATATCAACCTTTCTCATTGCTTCCCATATCTTTTTTCTTGGGACACTATCGTATGCTTTCTGGGGGTCTATAAAGGTTGCATAAATATTCATATTTCTGCTTTTATGTTTCTCTATAACTTGTCTGATAAGTGGAGTTTCTAGACATGATCCCTTCTAAAACCACTATGTTCTTCACTCAATACAGGTTTATCTTCTTCAATTTTTTTACTTAGAATACTAGAAAACAATCTTGCTGTTGACAGTATGACACTTATTCCCCTGTAATTCGCACATGAGTGTTCGTCTCCTTTTTTAAATATAGAAATGTAGGATATGTTCCATTCTACAGGTGGATCCTGTCTTACTTTTATCTTATTGAACATTTTCTTTAGGTATTTGGCAACCACATCTCCACCATATTTCAGGAGCTCCATTCTTATATTTCCAGGTCCTAGGGCTTTATTGGTTTTTGCTTTGCATAGTGCCTTCTTAATATCATCCTGAGTTATTTCGAAATTGCTTTCCTCCACGTCTCTTATTTCTTCTTTTCCTTCACATTCTGGTCTGTTTTCTTGTAGAAGCATTCAATAGTGGTGTATCCATTTTTGAGAGGGGATTCTTTGTACTATGCTTTTACACTCATTATTTCTTCTAATTTTATTTATAATTTTCCAGGCTTCCGATGATTTATTGTATCCTACAGTTCCATCGATGTAGGTACATAACCTGTCACAATGTTAATTTTTTTCACCTATTTTAACTTTTTGTCGAATCAGAACACATTTTTCTCTTGACTCGGGTGTTTTTATCATTTAACCATTTCATATATGCCTTCTTCTATTTAATCATTTCTTCTAAATTCTCAGAAAACTTCCGTATATTTCCTTTTCCTTTCTTCTTCCCCAAGGGCTTCCTTAGCTGCTTCCAAAATACTCTCCTTAAAGTGTTGATACTTTTCTGTGGGATTGCCACCCTTTTCCAAAATTAATTTGTTTCTCAGTCTATTTTGATTTTTTTTTGATTTATTTTGATTATTTATTGATTATTTATTTTTGATTTATTTTGATTATTTCAATATTGATTTTCTGAGCGAATCCCACGAAAAAGAGCAGTTTCTGAATTTAATTCATTCTTTTAATTTAGATATTACAGTGAACGTACCTACACGGAATACTCTTAAATCACAAACAGCAATAGATCAAATTATAATTAACAAAACCACAACTAGATATGAAATAATAACGAATAATCTAGGTTACAGTGACCACGATGCACAAATTCTTACAATTACTAATAACATGAATACTGACACAATAAATAAAACACGCATGTGCCGAGCATTTACTTCAGTTAACATAAAGTTATTTACGGACTACTTGCTGAAAGAATCATGGGAGGCAGTTTATAACGCTATTGACACAAATAAAAATATAATTTATTTTCTCAAAGCTTTCATTTCTCTTTAACGCATGCTTTCCTATTAAAGAGAAAATTAAACATTTCACGAAAAGTAATAAGGCAGGCTAAAATCATGAAAAACGATCAGGATATTTTGAACTCAAATAATAAAACAAAAGCAATGTGGAATATAATAAAAATACTACCAAATCAACTAGAAAACCCGTAGAGAATGTTGTTTTAAAATATAACGATATAAATGTGAACGATCCGGCAACAGTGGCTAATCTCTTTAACCAATACTTTTCGAGAATTGCTGCCGATCTCACTAAGGGTCTTCAGGCACAAAACTCAAAAACAGACAGTTCACCCAAAATTTTAGACACAATGTTCGTTTCCGAAACTTCTTCCTATGAAATTCTCAAAATAATCGGTAAACTAAAAAATAAATATTCGTCCGGTTTAGATGAATTCCCGGATTCTTTGTTAAAGACTTGTGCGTATGCCATTATACACCCGTTAACTCACATATTTAATGCATCTTTATGCACTGGAACGTTTCAGATATTTTCAACGGAAAAAATTATCGGCCCATTTCTCTTCTATCAGTTTTTCAAAAATATTAGAGAGACTTTTTACGTACGAATGGAAACCTTTCTCACTAAACACGACGCGCTTTCAGATTGCCAACATGGATTTAGAAAATCAAAATCAACGGAAACAGCTATATTTTCTTTTCTTAAAGATGTCGCCTCATCATTGGATCAAAACGAGGCACCTATTGGATTATTTTTAGATCTCTCAAAAGCTTTTGACGTCATTGATCATGACATTTTACTTTCCAAATTACCTTCATATGGAATTCGTGGTATTGCTCTAGATTGGTTATGTTCGTACCTTAAACAACGATCTCAGAGAGTTGAAATACCTTACTGGAATGATGGAACATTACGTACGCACCTTTCCGACTCTTTGCCCGTTGCATGTGGAGTTCCTCAAGGACCGATTTTAGGCCCTACTCTGTTCCTACTTTACGTAAACGATATGCCCTCGACGATTCGAAACGGAAGAACAGTTCTCTTTGCGGGATAAACCAAAAAAAACGAAAAGAAAACGGTTTTAATGCAGTTTTCTATTTCAAATAAACAATTCTGTGCTCCATTGAAAATGAACAGTGTACCATTGACTGATGTTAAGGTAACAAAATTTTTAGGTCTCTCAATTCAGTCAAACCTTAAATGGAACGTCCATTTAAATGAATTGAACACAAAATTAAGTTCATTATGCTACGCGTTCAGAATTCTTGCAAATTCAGTCAGCCTTCATACTGCTCGTTGTGTATACTTCGCGAATGTTCATTCCCGCCTGAGATATGGCATAATATTCTGGGCAAATACATCTTATAGCTCCCAGACTTTTAGATTACAAAACGAATTGTACGAATAATAACCAAATCCCACCCACGTGATTCATTAAGCCTCTCTTCATTAATCTAGGAATTTTACCATTACCGTGTCTTTTTATTTACGAATCAGTGGTTTTCGTAAAAAATGACTTGCTCAAGGGCGGGAATATATTTTCAGAAAACGCCGAAGTCTATTACTATAACACTCGACGTAGAAATCATATTCATCAGGTGACAGTATCAACAGCTCATTACAAAAAATTCACATACAATACATGTACATTATTTTACAACACTTTGCCAGATGACATTAAACGATTAAATTCAATAGAAAAGTTTAAATCCCAAGTGAAATCGTTTCTGCTGCATAACTGTTTCTATACAATTAGAGACTATACTGAGCATCACAAGAAAAGTAACATTAATTTTAACAATGATACATAATGCATTATTTACCATTTGGACTGTATAAATGAGTATAAACAACCTGTAACAACTATTGTACTACAGCTTCCGGGTCAATGACCCCCATCTCGATCAGGTTTTCGTCCAGTTTCCTGATCCATTGAGCAAATGCTGAGATGGCCCCTTGTTTTGCTTCTGGACATAAATGTAACTTCATTTCTGTGCACGTCTTCTAGAATTCAGTGGGAAATACATTTATTCAAATTATCGTTTCCATGTTGTCGCGGCAGGAAGTAATAAGAGCCAAAATTTATTGCTTATTTTCTTTGAAAATAGATTTTATTACATGGGAGTTTTTTGTTTTTTTCTCCCCTTTTAAAATTCAAAATTTATTGCTTATTTATCCTTGAAAATGGATTTTATTACATGGGAGTTTTTGTTTTTCTCCTTTCAAAATTCAAAATTTATTGCTTGTTTATCCTTGAAAATAGGTTTTATTACATGGGAGTTTTTGTTGTTTTTTCTCCCTTTCAAAATTCAAAATTTAAGTAGTATATGACTTGGTGTAGAGATCGCAGAATTTTGAAAATGTGCACACAATTCACTTTTCCCCATAGCACGTCATACGCAGTTTTTAACTGTTTTTTTTGACGCAAATAAATAAATAAATAAATAAATTTTGGTAGAGCATTTAGACACTATACTGATTCAAGAGGTCTGTCTTAAATATCGATTCCTTGTTCTCCATAAGCTCACTGACTATTTTTGGAGCGGTTTTCTTTACGTTTGTATAACATACCTTTCCCCCTTCCATGTGATGGTTGCTGGCACATTCAGGTTGTCTATAAACCCGCACATCCTTCAATAATGTTTGTCTTATCCTCATCATTGAATCTATAATAGACTTACGTTGTCTTGTGGGATCTTCCAATGTAAATTTATGTACGTCCTTATGTTGAAACATGGTATTTGTTACAACACATTCTTGCTCCCTACATAGATCAAGAAGTCTGTTGCCATTGTCGTTTACCACGTCTTCTCTAAAGGGCCAACTACCTCTTTTTCGTGGTGTCCGACTCTACAATTCAAATCTCCAATGACAATTAGTTCAACTTGCTTGCTCACTTCTATAATATCACCAAGCTCACTAAAGAAAGCATATTTTTCTCCAATACTAAAAATTTAAATCTTAACGAAGCACATGATTGGATGACAGTGTCCCCCCTCTTCATCCAGCTTGGTCTTCAGGCGCCACGTTAAATAAATCGAAGTATAGCGCGCGAACGCATTGTTGGGCAATGTTGCATTCATGAGTATTCTGTTAATTGAATATAACCTCTTGCATAACCTCTTGTATTTTAAAGTGAGTTGCAATTACAAACCCATTCCGAAGTATTCAAAACCCAAGTGTATTTTATAAACGTATGTATTAGGCAATGTTTCAATGTATTTTGAGAAACCAAAATCAGTGTGTTCGTTTTCCTGTCAAGGGTGTTAGTGCAACTAACAATGAATAACGTTGAAAATATTAAACGAAAGAAATCAATGACTTCAATTGAAAAGCCACAGAATCATTTGCTGAAAAGAGAAGAATGGAGGTGTTCGATAAGATTTGTGTTTAATTGTCATTATTTATGTTAATGGGTGTAAATGCATGCATGTAATATATGCCTGTGTGTATGTGTGGGAGAGAGGGAGGGGGAAAGTGGCAGGAAGGGAGAAATAAGAGAAACGTTGCACACACTCATAGCATGACCACGAGTCGCCACTGCCATCCAGAAAACGTTCTTAACACTAACACATACAAAATGTTCACTGAGTCTGCATCTATTAAATCACTCCATATAAAAGTACGACACTGAATCCCGATCGGGAGTTTCGTCGCACCGGCACTAAGTCACGACCGGTGGAAACCGTTACCTGTGTCACCTAGTGACTTTTGTTACCTCATACATCCACGCTTAAGGTGCTGTTCGTGTGTTCTTTGCCTATTCATGGATACCATGAATACTCTTTAGGGAACTCAGCGTATGGTTCAGGGGCATTGTACCTCTGTAGATGTTGCGGTACGTATAGCAAGTTAGGAAGTTGTACTTCATGATTCAACATCTAGCGACCAAACAGCTAGATCCCCAGCCCGCCCTAGATCCCCAGTGTACTAATGAGTCTGATCAGTCCGTCAATGTTGTTCTCCAAGAAGAATAACCCCAAAAAGTCCAAGGAGAAACGCAAGAAGTCGGGAATGATCAGGCTACCAAGGGTGGAGGAGTCGCTCACCTGAGTCTGGTGATGCACCTGAGAGCGAATGGAAGACGGTTGAGGTAAGGAGTAAGAAACCATCGCACTCCATTCCCAAGCATCGGAATGCCTTGTTAGTAAGAGCCAAAGAGGCCTTCTTCGGCAAGCCCTCAGCCAGACGGTGCGCAAACTGAACGTTGCGATCCTGTGCCAGCAGTATAGGGATAAAACCGGCCTTCGATGGGGTTTGGACTGACTAACCGAGCTCCGGTGTGAGTTTGTGGTAATAGTCCAGTCCAGGAGGTTATGCAAGTCTCTGGGGATGGATTCACCTGGATAAAGGGGTTCGGTATATATTTTTGTACTGTTTATGCCGCACCCAGTGCGTCGCTTGAGAAGTTGAAGGCAATACTCTATAGATTATTGGATGATGCGAGAGAACGAAGGTTCTTATTCTTGCTCAGGACTTTAATGCTTGGGCCACTAAAGTGGGGCAGCAGGGTAACGAACCAACTTGGGATGGCTCTCCTGGACAGCCTTGCCCGTTTAGTCATCTACCTCTGCAACAGGGGTTACAGCCCGACCTTTGTCATGAATGGTCGCAGCGCCATTGTTGACTTGACATTCGATTACAGCCTTGCAAAACTTAGTGACCATCAAGCTATTGTGTATGAAGTCAGGGAGAAGTGTAGATTAAGTTCTACAAGGGATAGGAGAAGAGCAACTTGGAACCTCAGGACGTTCGATCGCGATACTTTCGCTGTCATGATGGAGGGCAACGTTATGCTGGTCGGAAACTGTAATGAACAGGGTCTTTGACACTTGTGATGCGCCAATGACGTAAAGAGTGAGGAAAAAAAGGCGGCCTCCAGTGGGTGAGGTTGTCCAAATTAAGGCAACCCCCCCCCCCACACACACACACACGCACGCACATGCACACAAAAATCAATATTAGCTTTAAGAATTGAGGAGCAAACATTAAAAACGTAACACATCCACTTCACTCTTTTCCAATAAAAATCAAAAATATAACACAAATTTTACACTTCACAACACTTTCTTAAACTCAACGAATAGAGTACTCCTGAATGTATTGTAAGATATCTCACGTTGTTTTATGAAAATGAAATTAGTAACAGAAGAACTATTAAAACAACAGAAAAACTCAAGTTGGCAAACGGACATGTCACCTTTTGAATGTTTGCTCCTCAATTGCCAATAAATGCTTTGAAATCCATAAAATAGTTTTCATAACCACAGCATGTAAAACACAATTTTGATGGACTATTATCATAATTTCTAATTATTTTAATTTTTTACTTACAAGTGGTAAGGTGGACACATTGAAGAAACATGCTTAATTACTTATGTGAACAATTATTAATGTATTGATGAGAAAATAAATATTAAGTCTATTTATGCCTAAAACAATGCAACAATACATGGAAAAAACATGGCCAACAATGAGAAAACTGAAATCCTGGAGGCTGAAAACAAAAAGACTGCAGGAGAAAGGGATGTGTAATTTTGATGTAAAAAATTGTGGAAGCCATGGAACAAAAGGGAAATACCGAGGAAAATTTGTGGAAAAATATTTTAGAAACAAACATAATAAAGGTGTAAAGAAGTTGAAGACCTGAGAATCTAAAATGGTGTTCCAATTTTCATAGTTAACTGAAGAGCACTTCAAAACTTGGAAAAAAGATAGTCTTTTCATACCCTGAATTGTCTAGCAGGAGAAGTCCGTATGTATGTGAGCTGCAGAAGAAGTGCTTGCTCCTCAGGTTGTCCCGTTTGTCTCCTTTCTAAAGAAAAAACAAGTTGCAGTTCTTTTGCACAGCTATAATTTCTATAATTCATTAGCCATTCCTTCTCTTATTTCTTACATTTTCTCTTCTGGAATGTTCTCCTTCTAGCTCTATCCACATGACTTTCCCAATTTCTTAGAACTGATCTGGGGAACCTAAGAAATATTATTCCAATTGTAGCATATAATATAATAAGTAAAATATTCTATTGCTACTTAAAAAAATCAGCAGTCAGCATATTATCTTAAGTTTTACAAGCTTACCTTTTTGCTCCTTAAAAAAATTATTAACGATGGGATAGGAAGGAATTCTTTTTTTAACAGTTTCCACTTGGGAGGATGCAGCAGATTTTATTTCATCTTCTTCTTGGATCATTTGTAATTCGACCCCACTATATTTGGTCTTCTTGCTTCGCTCCTTCAACACAGCTAGACTGTCTTTCTGGGGAAAAACAATAAATAAATATAAATATAAATATATATATATATATATATATATATATATATATATATATATATATATATATATATATATATACTGGACAAAAATCATGTGAAGTATGCAAACTGTTTGTGAGCAAGTGTCAAATGCCCTAAGCATTCAATACTACACACTTTGAAAAGAAGTTAATTAAACTTACATTATGATGATGGCACTTTTTGTTCCCACTCACATCACCACAGTCGGGTAACAAATTTAAAAGGTCATTCTGAAATACAGAACAAGGAAAATTAAGCAAACACATAATTTGGTGGAAAAGAGGGAATGCCACTTTCTAAAGAATGTTAGTTTTTCTCCTTCTCCCTTTCTTCCTTATTTGTTTGTTTTAAGTGATAAAAGTGCATCGCTTACCTCTTGATCTTTCTATGGTAAGGGCATATTAAGTTTGCTGGTAAGTTAAAGAAAATAAGTATTTTGAAATAAAAAAAATCTTCATCGAAAAAAAAAAAAAAAAATTTTATTAATATTGTTTTAATGCAATTTTCATATATTGCAATCTAATATTATCAACTGTCAAAGTCAAGTACTTTTCTAATATAATTATGCAATTTATATCAATATTAAAGAAAATCAAAACTTAATAATTTGAATTTTACATAAACCAGAATTTACAATTATTATTATTATTTGTATTATAAATTATGACAGCATGCTCAGGACATAATGGATTTTTTAACTTCTTGCTTAGTTACTTGTATAATTTTTGGCAACCACTTGATAAAATGATTTGCATGTATTTCTCCATGCTCAGTTCCCGACGAATTTAACCCCAATTTTACATTTTTATAGCATTGATATACTTTGTTTTACTTTATAGGTCTCAAATTCATTTTAATAATTATCATGGATACCATTCTAATACTATCTACAGGCACATAAAGGATTTATTAACCCTCCATTACCCACGCTGTTAGAAAACTAATGGTACTAAAACAGCACGTACTTTCTCACCCTTAGTAATTTATACCACAATTTCTCTCGGAATTAACATATCTTAGTCATCATTGTAAAACTCATTTGAAATCATAGAACATTTTGGGTGAAAATTAAAAGTTTTAAGCAAGATATTTTTTATTCAAAATTTTACCTGAAAATATATTTCTGGTATTGAATTCAATGGGTAAGGTGTGCAGTGTATTCACAAACATATCCGATAAGTTTTTTAGCCTTAGCCACCTAACAAGCCTCTGCATAAGCAGTAAAGTGAGAAAATAAAATAATTAAAAGTAAATAAACAATATGATACTGATAGTGTTGCAAAATAATGCAAACAGATTGAAAAAGTATATATTAGTAATTATTAAACACTATTATTGTAATATTTTCCAAATATATAAAAGTATTAGTTTATATAAATGCGAACAAAAGGCAGCAGTCATTATCGCCTTCTGTTAACAGTGTGGATTTACAATGGGTTACAACAAGCAACAATGACCAACTAATTCATATGGGATACACATTTTACCATTTAACGTTCTTGATACTGCTAGCAAGAAACTGAAAATGGATACAAAAATACAATAATTGAGTATTATTTTTTTATATTCATCAAACTTACTAGTTTTTTAAATGCATTATTCTTCATCCCCACATCTTATTAAGCAAAGCAAAATCATCTATCATTTTTACATCTAAACCTTCAGCGTGGTATGCTGTCTACAGACGACAATTTCCTTTCTCTTCTAAATGCGGTATGCCATATTTTGATGGCATGGATTTTCCTTTCCATTTGCTGTAAGCCTCGTCAGAAACGCAATGCCCCTGATGCTCCCGCAGCAGGCCTCGCTGGATGCGCTCAGCTGACAACCTGCTCCCGTGGTGCCACTGATTGCACCTTTCACTTAAAGCCACCTTCAAATGCTACCGTGCACACCCTCGCCACCACGCTGAAGGGTTAACACAATAAAGGAACACAATTTATAATGAATTATATAAATATAATAAATAATACTAATAAAACGAAATATAAAATAATATACAAAATCCAAATTAGGTAGCATCCGCGTAAACTCCATAGCAACACCATTCATTTACATTCACGAAGCACACTAAATTGGGAGTGGGTGACTAAGTTTGTTGGTCTGTCAATCTGTGAACACTGCTAGCAGCTAAACTGTTCCGGTTGTCTCCTAAATTGATATTCCCCAATAGATTTGGCTGATGTCACGGACCCTTGGGTTTGAAACCCATATTTTAATTTCGGGAGGTACTTTACATGAAGCCCCGGGAACATTTTCAACATTTTCAAAAAAATGGGGCATGATCATTTTTGATTAAATTTTGTTGTTGGATATTGCGAGGGACATTTAAGAGACTGGTGCATGTCTCATTTTGGTTGAAAACTAATTTTTCGAAAATTGCAAAAATTTCAAAATTTTTTCGGTGTCTTCCTACAACTACAATTATGAAGAGGAAGATTTTTTCCTTAATGAAATCTCTTCCACAAAAAGATAGATTTTGAAATAAGGTCTTGTGCAACTTTTTGCGTAATTTTGTGTGAAAATACGGGTGAGAAAGTACGTGCTGTTTCAGCACCACTAGTTAATTTAGGATTGAACAAAAATGAAGATATAAAAAATTCTAGTAACAATTAAATAAAACATAAATTATCAGAAAATGTGCAATGGCAAAATACAGACTGAAGAATGTGTGTTCAATTCAGAGACATTTACAAAGCTGAAAGCAAGTATTTTTTAATGATCATTTACTTGACAAATAAACACCAGAATGTTCTTGAAATGGTAGAGTGAAAATTAATGTAATTTAGGTGGTAGAGATGCATGTATATAATAAGTTAGCCTTTATGATGCCTATACATAGCTTATACATTGAATATTCATGGTGCATAAATGCGAAAGCGCATGCGGGAAGAATAACTTGAGTGAGGACTGTGTCAATAGCCGTTGGGACTCGGAAGGTGCCGCTGCTGGGTTTTGCAGAGCATTATACCAAAGCATGCACTTAAAGATCAATTTATTGTAGAAATAAAGGAGTAATTACCTGGATAGGTCATACATAGAGGGTGACTCTTCTCGCAGAAACGGATACTAAAACGACAAGAGGGGCATATTCAAACTTGGAATGGCGAGGAATTGAATATGAAGTGCTCATACAGCAAAAAATTCTCATATCTTGGTGATTAATACTTGAAGTGCCAAAAAATGAATGACCAAATGCTATGGAGCTTGAGTTAATGCAACCCCAGGAGAATTAGAATTAAAACCAGAAAATTCTCAAATCTATGGTGCTTCAAATGTGGCCCTTGCTGCATTGAGAGAGCTGCATTGCTCAGTTGGAGAAATGTCGAGTGAAAGCGGTATCTTCAGGAACTTAAAAGTCCAAAATGGCAATGACACACACCGGCCTGAATAAAAAAATTGAATCAACATTGTTTAAGTGGAAATCAGAAGAGAGTTCTGACAAGGATAAAAGAGGACTTGACAAAGTTAAATAAAACCATGCACATTAAATAAAACCACACAAAATTGGTACATAAGTCTTCTGCCTTGTGTAGATGATTAATTGTTAGCTTCAGAATTACTAGAACCTGAATTTTGCCTAAATTGTTACTCAGATGATTTTACCTCCTGCACAACCTATATAAGGATTATGAATGCAGGTACCTCATATCTTAATCATGGTTTTTATCCTGTTTCTCAGTGATCCAGACACCAGATGCTGAGGTGGTTCTTCATTTGTTTTTGGATTGTGAATGCTGTTTTTCTCTGTCCCGTAAGTCAGATGCAGTACAAATGGCTATTTTATTTCTTACACATTTTTCTATATAAGCACGTACCCCCGTTAACAATGAGTAATGATGTGATAATGGGTAAGCGCATTCACTACAGAATGCAGTACTAAATGCTCATTACAGAAAATCCTATCATAATCCCATCATATAAACAAAATACAAAGAACTACAAATAAATTTCAGAATGTTGCAGTTCCAAATATTTGTACACACTGTTTCACTGTGTAGTATATTGCTTCATACGATGCAACTGTATGGCTAAAAAAAGTGTTTGCATAATATTCTTGATTTACCAAATAGTAAAATTTTAGGTGACCCACCTTATGTCAGCACATGACCCTCCAGGTGGATCGCATTACATCCTTGGGGAATCTGTGGGTTACTCTCACATGAAAGTAATTTGATTAAAAAAGAAATTTATAAAACAGTGTGTTCATTTAATACAGCTGTAGTAAAACATTTTAGTGTGTTTTTAAATTGAAACAAACTTCACACGATTTTCAACATTTTTTTCACTAAGCTGTATTCTCCTTCACATAAAATTCCCATAAATTCTAAAAACCTTCCTCCATTGGTTATGTAAAGATCGAGCTACAGTAACACAATGATCAGAGAGCCATGGTAAATGGAGACTTCTTAATCTCTCTCCCAGGAGTGGACTGGACATTACAGATTCCAAACTGGAAGACAGTATATAGTACAGGCAGTCTGCTATAGTTCTTTAAGGTAAAATTACCCTAATGTCTCCTTAATCTTCAAATGATCAAACACACACTAAGAGCTCTCAAGGCAAATTATGAAAGCAAATAATGTAATTCATTTCTTCTGGAATTGGTTAATTACCTGAACAACTAACAATTATTGAACAACCATTTCAGACAGGTCAATCAATTGTAAATATGGAAATGAGAAAGAGTTTAGGAGTTCTATGATGAACATTCTTTATGAGTACCCCTTCCAGCTGTACTTACATCATACTGAAGCTCAGTGGTCTTATTGGATTTGGATGAGGACTCATTGTCTGATTCTAGATCAACCAATTCTAGCACTTCCCTCTTAATGTGCTTGCTTCCCAGACACTTGTCCACTTGAGTACAAGGTTCTGTTTTACCTTCCAATTTATGACAGCCTTCCTTCAATTTCAAGAGCCCTTCAATCTGAAAAAGTTTGCAATAATTATTTTCAAACAACTTACATTTGATGCTAAGTAAGTTAGTTGTAAGCTAATTTTAACTATACTTTGTCTTTGTACTGAGACAAAATATTTTCATCGCTCACACATGAACCAACTGTAGGTACCTGTAAGTTCTATAAAATTATCTGTAACAACACTGCACGATAAACAAGAAGCTCAGCAACTTTCAATTTATCAGTCATATCTCTAGCTTCCAGGGAGAAACAAGGTGAGGACATGATGAATGAGGGAACAGAGGGAAGGTAGGAGAGAAAGGCATGGGGAAAGTAAGAAACTGCCATCTGTAAAGAACTGGGCTAAAGAAACCAAGGGGGAATGGGAGGAAAAAAAGAAAAAAGGAGGAGAAAATGGGGAAGAACATGGAAAGAAGGCAAGGGCCAGAGGAAATGAAAGGTACTCCCCTTTTAGAAAGAATAATTCTAGGAACAGAAGGAAAAAAGAATTAATAAATTAGTAAACTAATTCAAATGGTTAATAATGAAAATGTGAATTGACATAAGGAAACTGGATCAAGAAAATGAATGTAGTATTATTATTATTATTATCATCATATTTATTAATATTCAAGGTAAAGAAGGCAGTTTTGAACCATTTATGTTCAATGCCCATACAAATTTGCTATAACTCGCAAGGGAATTTTCCACTAGAACTACAACAAACAGATTTAATCAGAAAAATGTAGAATTTTGTAGATAATGCAATTAAAAAAAATTGATCACAACATACTAATGAATCTTTCTAATTTTTTTTATACAGTGTGCATAATTTGAAAACAATATGTCCTAGGTACTTAAGTCCTGATTTCGAGTTTCGAGACTCTAGACACTGTCCTTCCAATATAATTTACAAAATGAGATCTCTCTTGATCATCTCTTACATATTGGGGAAATTGGGGGTACACCAATTCTGGGTACCCCTAATCTGTGACATAGGTGTCAGATGAGAAAAATTTTGAAATCTATGAATAATTAAATTCACAACTCAATATTTTGTGTGAAGAAATAACACGTATCTAAAAGTGTTGTTAACAAATGCTTATAAATATCAGAATTTTTACAGGCATACTCTAAATATCAAATGAAAACAAATTCTCCAAATATCATAAACAATGCATTGAATATCGCCAATAATTAACTGAACTTGTGTACGTTCGAAGCGAAAATCATAATAATACGTTGCAGTGAGTTAGACGGAATATGGGTAATCCCCTGAGATTCTCTCTATCGCAGCGCGAGAGCGCCAGCTTCCTGGTTGCAATCTTCCCCGTGTTAAATCGAAGAACCAAGGAATGAAAGACGTATAATTCATTAATACAGCCAAGAGTCAAGAGTGTGATGCAATTCCTGGCGAGGTACCGGACACCGGAGAGAGCGCCAGTTGGACGCTCTTTGGTTTTAAAATGATTTCATGTACATCGATATTGCTGCAATATCTTGAATAATGAATGTTTTAAAAATAAATTGTATATTCCTAAGATATTAAGAAATCTTTTTCAATTTCTGGGGGTTGTGCATCCGTGCAACCTAAGCACGAGCCGCCACAGACGTCTACCTTCTGGTTTTGCCTATCCTCCTTCCTGGCTGCCATCTATCATTTTCTTTTTAACATTGTTGTGTCGTTTATGCAACACGTCTCTTAACCCTCGTTGGGCGTTGAGCGCTTCCTTCTGGAGTAATCCTATGTTACTGAGTAATTATTGTATTTGTCAAGTCTCGTCACGTCTCAGTCAGTCAGTGCCTTTTATCCATTCGGTCAGAGGCTCAACGCAGTTAGATCCCGGGGTTCCTGGCCGGTCACCCAACCAGGAACCCAGGAGTCTCGAATTCGCTTAACCCTCCATGACTTCACGGAGCGTAGCAAACGAATTCTGTGCCTGAAGGACCTACCAGGGTCCCGTAGAGTCACAATAGCTTCCCAGGGAACTCTTTCAAGTAGGAGCTCCCTGAACATTGATAGATTTTTCGTGTTTCCGGGCACGTCAACTGCTTTGGTCATTAGTCCCGTTAGTGTAGTGCATGTTTTTTCGCAGGAGATGGCGGTGATCTTCCCCCACTGGATGGCGAGATCTGGCGCCGACCTACCGTTGGCTAGTGGGGTTTCCCCCTAACCAGGACTCTCCCACCAGCGGGGCACCGTCCCAGCTGGGACAGGCTCTACGCTCCCGACCGGTCTCCGGGAATATGTGGTAGTGTAGTGCATGTTGGTGTAAGTGTGTGTATAAGGGGAGAGGATAGGGCAAGGAAGAGGAAGGTGTTGATCGGAGAAACCACGGAAAACTACCGATCAGAACAGCCGGCCGCTAGAATTCTCCTCCGGACAGCGACTGAATTCGACCTAGCTGAAAAGCTAGTGCCGAAAATCCTGCCGCCGTCAGGACTCGAACCTCCCGGTCAGAGACGCTGCAGTGACATCAGTTGATGCACTGAGCTACCGCTCCCGGTCTCCCTGAACATCATGCTCATGTAGTCCATGGGGGCACATTTTGGTTCTGTTATCTTGAAACATACCAAAGGTGGCTTGAAGGTCCATCTTGGGGCTTGTACCATTAACATGGGTATAAGGTATCAGTTCCTCATCTGTGCACACAGATCACATACACACACCGGTCCGGACAGGGGATTAAGGTGTATTGTAGATGAGATATAGGAATGTACCCCATACACACAAACACAATTAAGGCATCAAGGAAGCTGAGCAACATAGATGTAACAGGTACTTGCCTCCTCACACACAAGTTCCTCCACAACCCTAACCAGCTAGGAATGTCAGGATATGTTAGGGAAGGTGATGCATGAAGTGCAGGAGAGCCAATCATGTTGCAAATCATGGGCGACACACCCAGGACTCAATCCTGTGACCCCACATTCCATATTCATTTAAGCATTTCTGCCTTAGTGACTGCAGCTGTTTGGTTCAAACATTGTAAATTTTAGTCAATGATAATGAATTTCTCTTAAGAAAGAAATACACTGATTTTCAAAGTGAATACTGCTTTTCTTGTGAATGGTCATTCTTAACAAAAAAAATTGTGTCAGGGCAGACAAGCAGAGACAAGCAAGCACTCAAGCACGCAAGTACTAAGCACTCAAAACAATGAGCAAATTTAGAACTTATAAAAAGCAGAGGACTAGCTGAAATTCTGTAAAAATCTATGGTTAGATAAGAAGTTAAAAAGATAGAAAAATACAGAATAAAAGAAAAAGTTTCAAATAGATAGAATAATATCTGGAACTCAAGGTTTACAAATCTGTAAAAATCGAAGAGCACCGGGAACAGATAATTTAAATATAAAATTATACAAATGTCTCCCTAAAGAAGCTGAACATGGGCAACAACATTGGCAGCAAAGCAACATACCAAATGAATGGAAGAGAGCAATGGTAGTTCCTATCTTTAAAAAGGCTCAAGAACAGAATGTGAGAATTACATAGGAATAAGCCTATTAAACACGCTATAAATATAGCAAAAATACTTGCAGACTAGAAAATTAGACAGCATTTATTAGAAGAACAATCTGAATTTCAGAAAGGAAGGTCCTGCTCAATGTGTTTTCCCTCAAGCAAATAGTTGAAAGGAGACAAGAATATAATAGAAAGACATACATGGTGTACATTGACTCCAGCAAAGCATTTGATAGGTCAATAAAAGGAAATTGTGGAAAGTTATGGAGACAAGAGGTATACCACCCACCTAATGAAAACTATTCAAATATGATTAGATAAGATTAAAATCTGGAACGTTATGCAGGAAACATAAATAAGGTTCTTCGACAAGGGGTTCTCTGTCACCGATACTTTTTAATTTATATCTCAACAACGTGGTATGTGAGTGGAAGAAACAGATTTTAGAATTTAATATAGTAGACGATTTTAATGGGAATAATTTTATGAAAACTTATTTCTGCTGATAACCAAGTTATAGTTGCCGATGACGAAGACAACTTACAGAGAGCCATATACAAACTCCACAAAATAAGTCATATAATTTAAAAATATCCTTAAGTAAAACCAAATCCAAGGCATTCCAAGGACTCCAGCCTCTAAGATGCGAACTCCTTCTAGAAGACAGAATAATAGAAAAAGTCTACACCTTCAGATTCTTAGGATGTGATATATCTTATCTCAGCGAGGTAGATGTGGACAGGAAGATTGAAAAATTCACTCTATTGTGTGGCATGATTAAAAGAACTCCCAAAGGCAAAGTTAAGAGGGATACATTGCTCAAGTTCTATAAAGGCAGTATCCTGTGTATTATAAGTAGTGAAAACGGGACACTGAATTCTAGGACTTATAGCAGAATCCAAGCAGCAGAAATGAAATTTTTAAGATCCCTTTTAGGAATAACATGAAGAACAGAATAGAAAACAAATGCATCGGAGGACCCTTGGAATTACAACCTGAATAATAAAATTAAAGAATATAGGAAGAACTGGAAAGACCACATAGTAAGAATGAATGATGAATGCATTCCAAAACAAGTCCTATACAACACACCCAGAGAAAAAAGGAATATCAGTAGACCCAGGAAAATGGATCAATCAATGAGTTGCAACAGACTGTCCGGACTGCATGAAGGAGAAGGAGAACAAAAAGAAGAAGAAGAAGAAAATACTCAGAACTATGTTACATTTTTTATATATAAAAAAACCTGGCAGATTTTAGGAATAATTAAATCACTCTAGTAAAATTCTCGCAAGCAAGTCTCCATGTTCTACCAAGAAGATAACTTGTACATTGTTAGTTGATGTTAACATGAGCTGGGGAAAGCATGAGTTATGTTTAGAGAGCTAAATGGCTTGAAAAGAAGCCTGAATTGATGAACAGTTGAACAACGTAAACAAAAATTGCTGTTTCACCACAAATATATTTGTTTGCAAAATTATAGAAAAAATCATTGATGTTCAATCATTTCCATTTGCCATATTTTCTATCATTTGAAATGGTGTTTCTCCAATTATAATTCCATGTTTCCTTCCAATGATAATCAGCAATTAGTTGCATCAATGAAATACAATCGCTCTGAACAAAGCTATCTTTATAACACGAAATTACTTCATTTTACAACACAGAAAAATTTACACCTACAAAATAAAATTATTGTACTCACAGCTTCATGTTCGTCAACACCAGTTGATATACATGTTGGCAAGGAGCGTGGCAACCCACTTTCGGAGCATACTCTACTAAAATTACACTCGCTATAATTTTCCAGTTCTTCTTTAATCTCATTTTGATGTAATTTGTTTTTGCAGTTACAAAAGACTTTCAGTTTCTTCTCAGAAATAATCCAATTCTGGAAAATACACAATACAATATTCTCAAATTAACATAGCCATTAGACCAAACTGAAAACTCTATGCAATAATTCTGAATGCTCTTCTCAGAACAAATTACTTCTTTTTGCAAAAGACTATTAGTATTTTCAACAGAATGATCTGAAAGAAGTTTTCCCAGTGCACTTGACACTCCTGTAAGAGGTGTTTCTTTGCTTGTCTCACTTGTAAAAACTAGCTCGTTCCAATAGGAAAAATTTTTCAAAAGAAAAAATTCTTGCGTTTACATGCAGATTGATAGGAACAGGATATGTTCTCACTACATTTTAGGTAGAAACAAAACTGGATTTGAACTAGTAAATCACTTTTTGAAGATATAAAGGATCCACTACACTTTGCAAAAACGCAAATGTCAATGCTGATAAATAAAGAATGAACTAGTTATGATATCAAACACTTCATATCATTAATCTGTTATTCTTAGAGTGAATCGCCTACAATTTTGGTATAGAGCCAATAAAGGTTAGTTCATCATACACAATTCCAGCTTATTTCGTCTAATATTAACAAGATGAGTTCCATAGTAGGCCCACTTCATTTGGTTATGATTCTATATACATGTGAGTCATGAATCATTATTGTTTAAAGAATTAAGAACGTCACATTTCTATTATATTATATCACCAATAAATAATTTTTTACCATCCCAGCAATGATATCCTTTAAAAGCTTTTTGAGTAATTTTGTGTTTGTAGGACTTTGCAACTCACTAACACTGTTAAGGAAGTCTGAGTTGGATGTAAGATCATGCAATCACACTGATACATGGGTATTACTTGGTATGACCCAATACTATTAATTCACAAATTTGTGTTTTTTGACATTTGTTGATACAAATGTCCTGATGGAAAGAGTAGATTTTTTCTGTGATAATACTTAGTGGCATGTTTACCAATTTTACACACCTTAAAAATAAGCTTCTGGATGTTATGAAATAAAAGGAATTCATTGAAAAAAAAGTTATGTAGTAATGAAGTTGCTTTGTAAAATGACATGAGAAACTTTTGTTCATTTTGTTGTGGAGGGCATGTACCACCCCCAAAGAAACACTAAATATCAATGTAGTAGGAATCAAGTTGTAGAATAGCCTACATTCACAATCCAATGTGATTTATTTATTTAGTAGGTAAAAATGATTCTATGTAGAGTATTTTAATTGCTTTCTGTAATGAACGAAAGTTGTAAGTTTTGTTAAAAAAATAACTAATAAGGGTATTTATATTTAGAAACAATAAACAATATTTGCTTGTCCTAAATCATTAAGAATATACATCATGCCTACAGCATTATTGTTAATGATATTTTTATTGAAAATAATATCATTTTGTACCTTACATCAACCTCACCCCCTATCATAAAAGAAAAGATTGAAAGACATCACCAATCTACCTAAAATCAAAATTCAGGTCTCGTGCAATTCCACTGGAAATTTGAAAATCTTCTTTAAGAATTTGAAATTCGCCCGCTCGTGGCACATAGCGAAGTCGCTAGCCTTTCACCACTAAGGTCCGGATTCGATTCCCGTTGAATCTCATGTGAAATTTGTTCGAACAAAACGAGTTTGGCTGCTTCACAAGGGCTAGTCCAACCCCTGAGAAGTGTCCTAAACCCCACCCCTATCCTTATTCCTTCCCAATTTTGGCTGCTGGGTAGTGACCCAGGAGCGCGTAGCAGGAGTTGCGTACGTGGAGATGCTACCTGGCGGTCCTCTTGACAATTGACTGTGACGTGACGTGACATGACATATATTTGTAATGGAGGATTATTCCGCAATAGCGCATATTAATGGAGAGTTATTCCCCAGCGCAAAGCGTTCAATGCTCCTTATGAGGCTTGGAGACGCATTGCGTCAAGTTGTAGACGCAACAAATAAAAAAAAAGAAAAGAAAAGAAAAGAAAAAGAAACTTAAAGATGTACATAGAATAGAATGATTTTACAGGGAGACTTCAACATAATTACTTCACAAAATCAACTGATAAGTCTATTCAATGATCTATGAAAATTGAATAATCACCAAACATGGTAAATACACCTAGCAAAGAATCCAAAAACAGCAGCTCTGCTATAAATTCAATTATGAAACAAATAACCATTTTCTCCAGTGTTACATTTACCTCAAGCTTTAGCTACCACACTGCCCAAAATGATGCAGGCTTGATAAGTTCAAAACAAATTATTTACCAAGAAACCCATAACCATTCCCAAGAAGAAAAAAGAATTGTGAAATATTAAGTTTTCTTGAAAACCCCAAAAATATATTTGAATTGTGAAGAAGACCTGAAACTCACTAAGACATAGTGGAGTCAGGAAATGTTATAAGCATAAATTATCATAAATTCAGTCAAGTTGTAAATATTAGTCTAATTATCACATTATAAATGAAAGTTAACACAAGTATCCTATATTATTTTGAGACAATCAAAGTTCATATTTTTCTACAAGATAGTTTTATTTTTCCATGAAAATGTTTAACACAATGTTTCTCATAAATGTTATACGCAACTTCAGGTGTAAAAAAATGTATAGTCAAGTCTGGAATTGGATTATACATTTTTGGTAATATTATTCTGAACACAGGTGCTTAAAAAAAAAGTACAAGAATCAAAGATGAAATGTAAGAACTATAAAACATTAAAAATACAGTATGTATGAAATGCATATACAGAGGGAGAGGACTTCTTTTTATTTATTTATTTAGTCAAAAAACAGTAATAACTGTTTGCAAGTATGGGGGAGATCATCTGCGCACCTTTTCTTGAGTTCCAGAGTTCCCAACATTTTAACTACACATAGCTGAAAGATGTATAAGTTTTTCAAAAACAAACAAACAAACAAACAAACAATATAAATAAAGTAAAATAAAAAATAGAATAAAAATAAAATTTAAAAAAGCTTGAGATTAGAAAAATGTGAAAAACTAGACATTTTTGTTTCTGAGTTCCAACATACCAAAGTAAGTTAAAATATTTATCAGTCACATGTGTCTTTAACTCCTGTTTAACATGCAACCCTGCAGGTTTGTTATGTATGTTTGTACATACCTGTATGTTAAGAAATTTAACATCCTTAGCAACAGGTTTTAACTTCCTTAGCAATATAAACAACCATCGTAAGTCAAATGTTTGTTAAGGAAAAAAGATGGCAATGTACAAAACAAATCAGATTCAAACAATTCAGAAATATTTCACATTGGTTTGGGGAATAATTATTCTTAATTGTAATATTATTTATTAATTCATTAATACATTATAGTACAATTAGAAAAATGTATATTAGGTAAATTAACCTCATTTTCTTCACATTCTACCACGTGAAACTACTCTGGTAATCGTATTTACTGACAATGTGAAGGTATTGCCACAGGAAGGTAATGCGCCAATTTCCTAACTGGTATTGTTTCTTTAGGTTCAGTAGAATTATTTGCATCCATCTTTCTTGAACCACAGAATACGAATATTGTTTATTTAGATATTTCGCAAGCAACACCCCACAGTATTGAACTAGTGTGCCATAGCAACGGAATTAATGAGTTTACTATCATCGTTTATAGGTTGTAAATTTTTGCATAATTCGTGAGATTTTATGGTGACCAATAAAATGCTGAACACAACCATGAAATGTTAGTGTTATTACTGCCGTGTCCATATTAAAAATCCCGGCTCCTCTATGCTCCACCTCGATTTTTAACTTTTGGCCTCAGCAGTAATAACACAACATTTCTAGCTATAAAGTTTAATCACAAAATCAAAACATAGCAAATCAAAAAAATCAACAATATATGTTTACATTTGAAACAAGCAGATCCTTGTCAAAGTGGAATAAGGCAAATATGAATTAACAAGAAAAGGAAAATAGAGTTGATGTCCAAGTATTTGGCTCCTTTTTAATTCACACTTGCCTCCTTCTACTTTGATGTGGAGCTGCTTATTTTTAATGTAGACGTACATTCATGATTTTTCTATTTACAGTATTTGATTTTTTGATTAAACTTAAATATTTTAACATGGTTGGGTAAGTCCTCTTCCATCCAATCATATATTCTCTACATTCTGTATTTTTCTTACCTATTTTTTTAATTCTTGTATTTCATCTCTGATTCTTGTATGTTTTTAATTAACTATATTCAGAATAATTTTATCAAACATTTGTAAACCAATTCCAAACTTGACCTTTTTTCTAACACCTGAAAATGTGTATTAATTCATGCAAATCATTGTGTTAAATACTTTTATGGAAAAATAAAACTTTTGTCTGGAATAATACAGTATGAACTTTGATTGTCACAAAATAATAAATGATACTTACATCAACTTTTAATTCATATAAATATTGTCAATTCAATTAAGTATTTAAGTCTGAACACAGACAAGCACTTCTTTTGAAGGGAAAACAACAACAACAACAACAAACAACTAACACAATACACAGATACATAACAGCATTAAATAATAACCTAAGAATATGCATGTGGAATATATTTTTTTGTCCAAATTATGAAATTATAAAAAACCTAAAAAATTATATACAGTGTACGGTTTTGAAAATAAACATAATGGAAAATGATAAATTGAACTATACTAAGACTTATGACCTGAAAAACTGAAAAAGCAACTATTATATCAGCATTTATCAATACACAATACAACAATATTGAATCAACATATTGATTCGATATCATTGGAAGAAATGCAATAAGCCTTAAATAATGAAAGGGTTTGTGGATGTGATATTCAGAACCAATTAAATATATTGTTGGAAAGGTTTTGGATTAATTCTGGAGCTACATCAACCCATGCCAGCAAGTAGGAGATGCACCAGAAGAGTGGAATGTTGCAATTGTATGCCCTGTAGGTAACCCTCATCTGGCATAGTTATATGGGACACTGGGGTCTCACACCCCCAATAAAATAATACATGATTTAGAGGTTGTTTCTGACTTTAATATTTTAATTTTACAAAGCTAATGATTTTTTTTTAGCTAAGGAATTTATTTTACAAAGCTATTTTAATTTACAAACATAGCCATTTTTATTTCAGAACACAGTTTTCTCTTCTTTCTATTCCTAGCTCTTGTTCATTTCTGTCGAGACATTCCACTCATCTACACAATTTGTGCTCATTGCAAACTACTTTCCACATATGCTACACAATCATGTTTGGATTTTCTGTCCTTTCTTCTGGGGCACAAACAGTATCTTCTATATTTTGGAGGAGGTTCTGAAGCATCAAGCCCAGTGGTCAACCGTTTTCCTATGTTGAGAAACTCCCCAATTTTGCACCTCAATTCACTTTGAAGTGTGACATTTTTTTCGTAACTTTTCTCATTTGTGATTCCAAAAAACTCATGTTTAAATCTTTAAGAATCTTTTTATTGCCTTGAGAAACATTGTTGAGGTTAAAAAAGAACAAATGCACTTACACCACACTGGTCCCACATATAGAAAAAAAAATTAAATTGGCCAATAGTTTGATCGCCAAGAGGAAGAACAAACACAACACAACTGGTCAAATACGTCCGTTCCACCATTAGTACTGTTATATTGCAGTAATAATATCTGTTTTTTTTTGTTACATTGTCGACATAGTCTCCGAAATACATAGTTGACAGTAATAGTACAGTTTTCCCTTTTTTGGTGTATCGGGCAGTCATTTTCAGATTGTCATTGAAAGCGAACACAGAAGTTCTGACCTCCTTGTATTTCAAGAAAATTGGTGGAATTTCCAGCTTGTTCTTTCTGAAAGTTCCTACCAGTCAGGCTCTAGTCAACTTTCATTTTCTTGAACATATCAACTGAAGAAAACCAGTTATCCACAGAAATGTTACAAATGTTGTAAACTGACATCGAAAGCAAATGTTGAAAAATACGCGAATAGCTCAGTGGGGTACAACACTTGAATTTCCTTTGAAAATAACAGAAACAGACCTCTGTAACATACATCAACAATGAAATTAATAAAATATATGAACTGATTAAACGAATTCACCTACAGTTCAACTATCAGTGTTGCCATTACATGTTCCAGTAAGTAAAACGGCAAACATTGGGCAAGGTGGATCAGCTTCAGAAAAGGATGAACCTATTGTTGAAAGAAAGGTTGAACCTATTGTTACTTCTCCTTAAGCCAATTAATGGAAGCATGAAATTTGCAATTTGCCTACTTACACAGTGTTTAGTCAATGAAAAGTCATTTGATTGCATAGAGATTAATTACTCAGTCCAATGACCAAAAAACGTTTTGTGTGTGTTCACCTAATTATTATCGTTTTAAGTGTGCTGATTCCAAAAATAACATTAAAAATGCTGTATCACCCACCATTTATTCACATTTTAACATTTTTTCAGTAAATCTAGGCAAATGCAGCTTTAGATGCTAGAAATGTATGAGATGCAGGATGTTAGAATTAGAAAGTATTAGGATGAAAAAGAGGGTAATGTGCTTTGGGAACATATTTTACATTGTGATCCCTTCCACTAATAGTGTATCGATAGGCATGATGGTTTGACAGACAGAGTTGCCTTTGGCAAGCAGGACCAAGTACCACTGGAATGAATACCTACATGATGGGTACTTCACCAAGAGAGTCAGCACATGGCGCATAGGAGAAAAAGCTATATCAGGAGCTTTAAAAAAAAGATACAGAGAAAATATCCATCAATAGACACATGAAACCTTTTTTTAGAATGTAATGTTAAGAATAAAAACCATATTATTTTAAAAAATTTTTAAATAAAGTAAAGCACTCGAAAAGTTGTTTACTTTCAATTTTTATTGCATATTTAGAACATTTCTTCATATCTTACTACATCAAATTGTGACTAACGTGTGGGTGAAGGAAACGGAGTTCAGATGACGATTCAGCACCCAAAAACTATTAAAATCAGCTATCAGGATTTAAAAAGTTTTTTGGCCTTGCTTTTGTTGGCCTCTGTTATTTGAAATAAAGCCAAAAAGGACTTTCCTCAACATTTCATAAGAACAAAGTACTATGTCAGGAATATGGACTATGATACATCAATTGAAACCATTGATGGGAGGATGAAAACAGAACAGAGAAACACTAAGGACAGAGATAGGGCTGCCCACTTTCCTATTTATTATAAAATATTTGCATAGATCATGTCCTCAACAGATAGCAAAAAACACTATATGTTTTACAGTATATAAGACATCACTAAAACCTATATATTCATATAATACTTAAATTATATACAATACATTCACAAGCGATTAAATGAAGTTTGGGAATTGGGTGCTCGGGAACTCTGTAAAACCAACCCGGCAACTCGAGGCCCTTGCCCTCTAAGGGATTACAATGGGCTATAATGCAGTGGCAGTGGCAATCTTCATCACAAAACCCCATAGTACATTACACACAGATTTTAACGGTTTTTGATATTAAATATATAAAAACAAATTTAAAAAACCAATAAAAGGACATTTCAAAAATGAAAAATGAAAAACAAAGATTAAATTTTATGATCTTTATCATGACTGTTTCAACTTTGCTTCACGGAAATAAAATTGGACGCGAACCAGAATAAAACAAAATTGAAACTGGTGAAATATGATTCTTAGAAAGTGTTGCAGGCTTATGCTTACAACAGACCAAAAGCGAAGTGAAAACAGATGAAAAGAACTGGGTGTCTTCAATAACAAATATTTTTACTGATTATAATAACTATGAAAACTCAACTGTTAATTTGGGTAATTTAGATATTTGTCAACTGGATGTACATTCAGCAATTAGAAAATTACATATAAAAATTGGTCCTGGAGCTGATGATATCCCCACAATCTTTCTAGAAATTTAATATTGAACCTATTCTTCACTTTCTTTTCTGTGAATATTTGTGAGAGGGAATATTTCCTGACATGGAAGAAAAGTTTTGTAACTCCCATTCATAAATCAGAAGGTTGAGCAAATATTAAAAATGATCAACCCATTTCTAAACTAAATTTTATAATTAAGTTATTTGGATCTATAATTGCTGACAAATTTATGTACCAGTTAAATGATATATTAATAAATGAACAATGTGGTTTTAGGGAGAAGAGATAAACCTTTACCAATTAGCTGATTCTTCAACAGTACATTCTTGAGAATTTAGAGACAAGCCAGCAAACTGATACTGATATACTGATTTTTCTTCAGCTTTTGATTCAGTAAACCATGATTTACTATTGCAAAAACTTTATGAAATAGGAATTCATGGAACTTCTTTGAAATAGATTAAAAGCTATGTGAGAGGCAGAAAACTAAATGTTAAATATAAAAATTTTATATCGAGAGATATGGTAGCTACACAAAAGATCCCATTCCAGTCCTTACTGTTTCTTTGATTCATAAATGACAGAAAATTTAATATTCCATTATCTCGTTTTTTAACTTTTTGCTGACGATTTGAAAATATACCACCAAATTAAAACACTTGATGGTCGTGAATTACTGCAATTAAATATAAATTCTTTAGTTATATGGTTAAAGATTAATAAATTAACATTGAACATAAATAAATGTAAAATTGTGAGATACTTTCAAGGAATACTATAACTTTTAATTATTCATTAGATGGCATGAATTGCAAACATTATGTAAATTTAAAAATCGTGGTGTAGTATTCGATTCTAAAATGAAATTAGTCACATTGATTACATTACAAAGCTAATAAGCTGATAGGGTTTGTTAGAAGGATGTCCATAGATGTTTCAAATATATTAATACTGAAAACTATATTTTACTCTAATTCAACCTATATTTTTATACGCATTGCACGTTTGGATATCCTTCTATGCCACCTACATAAAAAAATTAGAATCCATACAGCATACATTTTTAAATTATGTAAATGGGAAACTTGGACTATCTTCAGTGAGAACATCCCACAATTAAGAATATAAATGTGAGTTCATTACAATCACACCAAAATTATCTTCTCTATTTATTTCTCTACATTCTTAAAACAACATTGACTGTGATAAAATACTTTCAAAATTAAATTTAAAAATTCCCCAACGAGATCTAGGAAGAGTTGATTAGACCACATTCTTTTTACCAGTAGCTCGAACGAATATATACTTCTGTAGTCCAATGAATCGCATGCCTAGACTTGCAAATAATTATAACATTAACCTTTTGATTTCAAAACGTAAATTTATTAAAATGGTAAAAAAGCAAATTATTAAATAAGTTTAAATGAGCATAAACATATGCATTATACCTTATGTATTATATTTAATGTATTGGGCGATTGCCAGTTTAAAATGGAAAAGAAAAATTGGCATGATCAAACCACATGACAGAACAAACCAGAAATGGTTTATACCCTGAAGAGATGATGTAACAAACATAAACAGCTTATGGTTTTATAGTAATTAATAAATTTAAATTGGGCATACCAGAATACATATGCCAAAAAAATTGAACCATTAAAGCATATAAACTAAGTAAACTTTAGGCTAAGGCTTTACTGTTTCTTTATATAGACTTATATCTATATACATTAAAGGTTGATCTAACAATCCAAACTCTTTTGACCTTAACCTTTGTCTAACAATCCCAAGAAAACTGTAAGTGGAATGGTGCTTGACATGCCCTATACACACTGAAGTCAAGATCCAACATGGACAATGTATTTTTGAAATGTATATTAACATCTTAAATATGGAATAATTTCCTGTGAAAATGCTCTTGAAAGATCTTGCACACTTATTATCCAAAAAAGAATATTGTGAACAATGTCCAACATTCAATAGCTAAAATATTGCAAACCCTTGTTCAAAAACTAAGCATTCTAGCTCTCTCAGCTCTACCATGAAAATATGTACAGGTGTCTCAGAATAAAAGTTACAAACTTTTAAATTATGTAGAGGGGTAGAAAATGATAACTTTTTTTTTAATGCACATTAGTGCGAAATTTCATATAACGGTGCAACACACGTGACATTTTCCCCTGACTTTTAGGTAACTTCTTATGCTCAGATGTTTGGAAGCTCATAATCTGACGCAGTCAAGGAGATTTCATGTAACTGCCGAACATCTGGGTTGCCAAAGAATAGAGGGCAAACAAAGCAATTAAAGGTCTTATTTAAAAATGCATGTAACCAACGGCATGCGAAGCCTAAAACACAGGGTGGGGCTAACATTACTTAATAATAACCTAATAAGTTAAAATATATAACTCAAAATTACACTCAAACAGGTCACATTTTGAAAAAGTTGTACATGACAGCATTTGAAGATATAATTTGGAAGAGCAAATTTCAGTAAGTAAATAATCTGTCTTTGTTAATGTACTTGTAGGAGGACATTGAAAATTTTGAACTTAGCAAAACAGTTGCAATGTTTGATATTTCCAAGGTTTTAACCCATTAAGTCCCAACGTTGCATAAATGCAACATTTAATGAATAATTTTTTTTTTAGAAAAATGATTCAATATAAATTTGTTCTGTGCCACTATCCCACTTAGAATAAATGCTATTTAATAAGTTTTTGCATTTTTCATTCATATCCAAGCGTATATTTGTCTTCGTTGAATTTTGAAACTTGGGAGATAATGTAATGGATTGTGCTACTGATATTCAATTTTTAATTTGATTATTACCCAAACTTTTTTTTACTGTATATTACTAGACAAACTTGCTTGAACATTTGTTTATCATTTTAGAATATTTCTTTTGTAGATAAGTCTTTACATAGCTCATTATTCATAATTTACAATAATGTTGCATTTACACAATGTTGGGATTAGTGAGACTATGGTCTGAACATGATAAAACAAATGCAAATGCAACTGGAATGTAATCGTCAAGTAACATACGTGTAACTACTGTTTCGTATTTCCATTCCTCATATAATTATCTCATCTTGGTAATTTCTTATCCTGCAATATTGCATCATTATATAAACAATTCTTCAAGCGTACTTATTTATTTTCTACAAAAATTCTGCTCATTTTGGGAATGATACACGAAAATAAAGGTCTCTATCAACTGCTGAACTTACTTCAGTTTTGGAGGAAGATGACCTTATTATTGCTAGTATGATTGATGCTGTGAACATTCCTCCTAATATTAATGAAATGACAGGTAAGAAAAATATAATGATCTTCAGGAGGAAAAAGAAGTAAAAGAAGAAAAATTGATTGACTGTGCAATTGCCAACTCATGGAAAATATATAATATTGCGAATGAAGAAAATATATCACAACTATGATTTTGCTCTTAGCCATGACCCTAATGAAATCTGAAGACTGCAATAATGAGTCAATGAATACACAGGAAACTGAAAAATTCCATTTTGGTAAACCCACAAAAACTTCCCTACCTAAAGAAGTACGTTATTATGATCTACTGTTACTGACAGAGGTGGTTCCGAGTAGTACTCGCGCAACTTTTCTCGAACGATGGATTGAAGAAATGCGGGAGGAGTGGGGGTTTTAGTCACAGAGTCGGCCACTAGAGTATATACAGTATTGCTAACCTCTGGAAAATCAAAGTCAACCTGCTACGTGTGCGGCCAGATCATCGCTCTGGGTACGCAACAGCAGCGATACTAGATAGGAGTTTTAGGTGCCTCCCATGAAGGTCCTGGACCTGCCTCAGCCATTTCTTTAGATAATGGTAATAAAGCTGAACAGAAGTTCTCGACTGTGAAACAACTAGCTTCTATTTTGCGCCAACTAAGTTTTAATGCTTGGAATGTCATCATTGCTCGCTGCGAGCTTTTGCCTTCAACTGTTTATTGATCAAGGGAGGGGGAAGCAAGGTCATCGTTCAAGAAAAGTTGTGCGAGTAGTATCAATTTGTCACTGCAGTGTCGCTGACTGTGAGGTCCTAGAGTTCGAGTTCCGGCAATGACAAGATTTTCGACACTAGCTACATAGCTAGGTCGAGTTCAGCCGCCGCCCGGTGAAAAATACGTGCGATCTGCTGCTCTCACCGGTGATTTTCTTTGGTTTCTCCGATCAATACCAGGCAAATGTCGGAGCAGTACCTTAGAAAATGTGCCACGGACCGCGTTCATTCCTCCCTCACATCCTTACCCTATCCTCACCCGTTACTTGCATTATACTACCACACTTGCCGGGAGACAGGTCGCGAGCTTTGAGCTGGTTCCAGCTGGGGCGGTGCCCCTCTAGTAGTATGTCTATCGCACGCCTATCTTTATCAGTGGGGATTAACTCCAGAGTGGGCCCCTAGTTCTATTCTCACCCCCTGCAGACGTACAAGTACGCCTTTGGGCTGGTATCTGGGTCCTGCCAGAACGCAGCTGACCTTCACGGTAACCTCCCCATACAATGCCTGGGTCGGTCCGCTCTGCTAGCTCAGAGCTCCTAGCTATCCAGGTTAGTACCGGAGTCTCGACAATGCGCCATTCACATGCACCGGGAACAAGTTCCCTCCTCTTTCCCCAAAGTATCGGGCCACTGCCACGACGAAGCTGACAGCCCAACTGGGGGCCATTTGAACTAAGGCCCAGGCGGCTCGGAGCCCCCATCCCGTCTCCCCAATGCTTACCGCCACTTATGGGGGGATCTAGTTTCCCGCCGGACTTTCAAGTGGGATCCAGAGTACTCCGAAAAGCATCCGTCACCAAATTCTGCTCCAAGGTCGACGCGCCATAGGCCCAACTGGTGGGTGGCCGGGCAACCGGCCACCAGGAACTTAGCATCGCTTGCTCACTACCTGTACACTTCAAGCTAACGACGTGAGCGGCACCGCGAGACTCAATGTCCGGGTGGTCGTCTTCGACTCTCCACCAGAGACCTCGACAACCTACACCATCGTGATCCCCCCATACAGGGGGCTAGTGGGAGGGCCCCGCTAGAGGGCGATACCTGCTTCGGGAAAAATACCGCAAGCAGACAGGTAGGTCGCCGTCGAAATTCGTCATTCATCAGAGGAAAATTACCGCCACATCCCGCAATAAAAATATGTATTATATTTTCGCGACTAATTAAATTAGCAGCTGACGCGCCCGGAATCAAAAGTCAGCCAATCAATCAATCATAATGTAGAACACGTATTGAAGTGAAGTCTGAATAAAATATGTATATGAGGATCTCTTTGAAAGTTTTGAGAAACGTTAATACAAAGGTTTCAATTTTACCAAGGTTTTTTTTGTTCCCCCTCCGCCAGGAAAATTTGAACTCGTGAAGAAATACCTAACAACGGACCTGTGTACCATTCTAGTAAGGGATTTAAGTGCTTCAAGAAACGTGATCAACATAATATTAGAAATCTGTTCTAAAAGCAAAGCACACTTACTTCTGAATCAGACGAATGCTTCCTTTTAAATGAGCCAGTCTCAGGAGGAGTTTCATTTTCTGAGTTTGTCTGAAAAGAAGGCATAACCAATCAGTTCAGTCGGTTCCAGTAACTAGACAATTGACAAAAGATAATCAATAATTCTAAGAAAATCTGTTGATCTTTAGGCTGTGAGACAACACTTTCAAGACATTTTATGAAACATTCACTGTTCCCTATTCTTTAATCTGGATTTTGTTGTACTACAATCACAACTGCTCTTTATAATATTTCAAATCCAGTCTTGGCCCATGAACTTGGCCTTGGTCTCACCTCTGTGCTTTCTTGGCATTAGCATATTTTGAATCACTCTTGTCTCTTGCAAAAGTTCAATTTTTTCGTATTTTGAGTTACGTTGGTTGAGGTCCAACCTTATAGAAAGAAATGGAGCTACACTGTAGTGATTTAGGGGAAAAGCAATTCACTCCCCTGCAGTCTGTAAGATCTGGGGTCTCGTAATGTTGAATTTTAGGTTCTCTATTTTCCAACATCTACAAATCTGTTACCTAAACCAAACCTTAAATTCGTTTATAAAGATGCATGCTAAAGACAACCAACTACTGTTTCATTCTTCTAGTACAGTCATGAGCTGCTAAAATGAATCAAGGTCTAGTGATGATTTCTGAAGAGCTAACAAGGAACAGATCTAACAGATTAATCCAGCTGACTGTATGCCAAACCCAGACATACCAACTTTAAAACAATTTCTGAATAATTAAAAGAAAAAAAATCAATCATTACAAGAATTTAGACCTTTTTATTGATTGAAATGTTAGGAATCGTGTAATTTGTAAACATATAATGTAAACATATGTGTAATTTGTAAATTTGTAACATTTGTTGGGCTGCAAGTAAAAAACCCCTTCAATATCTCAAGTTTCTACAATGTTCCCAAACTCTTTCATATCTCAGAATATTGGGAAAGAGCAATATGGCTAACAATAATGCAATGCTGGATACACCATTTTGGCAGCTTTATACACTACCTTATTAATACATACTCCTTTATATTTGTACATTTGTTTGACCTTTGCATTTGATTTTAGAACTATTTGGTTAATGCTTGCACGGTCTGGTAAAAAAGTCGATGATTATCTTGATTATGATTATAAATTGGAAGTAGGGATTCAATGTCCGAATATAAGAGCACAACTGAGTTGAAAACCAAAACGTACATTAAACAACGAGGTACATACACGATGTTACACGTACAAGCAAAGGAACAGAATTGTTACTTCTAACAGCCACCAAAGAAAAACAAGTGGTTGCTAGAAACGCCGTAAGGGCGCCACCTGTCACATATCAACTTTGTAAAGTTGTGGGTCGCACGAAATGCATTTCATTTCAACATTTCCCCTCGAACAACTGATTCACAACGTTACGATACAATCACACGAGTCTCAGCCCAAGTCCCTTTACACAGTTTTCATGTTTCACTCGGGTAAGTCCCTTAGTCAAAACGTCTGCCATCTCCTGAGAGGGGACGTGCTCTACGATGATCTCCTTCCTCTTCACCGCATCACGAATAAATTGGTGTCTTACATTCACATGCTTACTCCGCGCGTGGAACACGGGATTTGATGCAAGCTTCTGGGCACCAACGTTGTTATTGTTTATTACGACGCTATCCATGTTGACCCTGAGGCTATTCAACAATCTTCCCATGTGGATGGCCTCCTTGGTGGCATCAGATACTGCCACGTACTCGGCCGCTGTGGAAGACACAGCGACGATCTGCTGCTTCCTCGACTCCCAGCTGCTGCGCCTCCAAATAAGAAAGAGTACCCTGTGTAGGACTTCCTGTCAATAGGACAGTTGCCCCAATCAGCACCAGTAAAGATTGCAGCTGGTTCACTTCACAAACCTCAGTTCTTTCGTTCCCTTGAGATAGCGGAGGACCCTTTAGGCCGCCTTCCAATGGAGTTCACCAAAGCAGTTAAATTGGCTGAGATGCCTCATGGCGTTATCGGGCGTAGTTCCAACGGACAAATACACCAGGTTGCCAAGAAGTTCACGGTAGGGGGTATGATTCGGGCAGGTGTTTCTTCCCTCGTCTTTCACCAGCATGATGCCCAGGTCCAGTGGGGTAGATACTGGGATGCATTCACTCATCCGATACTTCTCGATGATCTCGTTGATGTGTCCCTTCTGACTGACTGCATCGTAGTCCTCTTTCCGGTCAAATTCGAGTCCCAAGCAGTACCTAAGATTAACCACGTCCGTGACCTCAAATCTTCGACAAAGATGATCCTTGATCTTGTCAATTTCGACCTCGCTCGTTGAGAAAACCATTATATCGTCGACATAAATAACGATGTAACTTGTCGCTCCAGGTATCGGGATGATGTACACGCATGGATCTGCATCGGATGAGACTGCGCCAAGCTCTCGTAGTTCAACATCCAGTCGCTCGTTCCAAACTCTCCCTGCTCTCACGGCAACCCATGAAGGCCTTTTCTCAGTTGCAGAACCGGGTCGCCTTTGATAAAATTCCGCATCTCTCGAACTCTCTAATCGCTGTGTCCTCTTTTTCGTTCTCTGAGATGTAGTCTAGGATCACGATCAGATGTTCATGAACCTCCATGAAAACGCGATCTTTGATAACTCCAAGCAGCTGAAATGTCGAACTGTCGAGCAAGCATGTTCTAGACGACTGCCACCGCCAATACCGTCCGTATCGAGGAAAGTCCAGCCACGGGAGCGAATGTCTCTAAAAAGTCGATTTCTGGTCTCATGCCGAATCCGCTTCTCGATTATACCGTCACCCTTGCACATGTTTCGCAGAACGAACGCTGATTTTTCGGCCTGAGCACAACCTCCCATGTCTCCTTCCGGATGATTGATTCCACTTCTGAAGCCATTGAGTTTTTCCACTCGGGAGAGTCGGTCCCCAACATTGCTTCCAACATAGAAACCTCCGCAACATCAGCGATAATCTGTTCCGCACTCACACCTCTTGCGTGATCCGTCGTCCTGGACGGTCCGTTCGGATGATCCTTCAGCGCCCGCGACGTCGAGCCGGTGCAGCATTTTCGCCCTGGGCGTCACCTACAACCTCATTTTCGACAGGGTATGATTGGAATCCCAGGAAGGGTTTCTCCTCACCGCTCGACTCGGGCAAGGCCAGGTCTTCATTTGCGGGAGCGATTTCTTCGGCGGGCGATCTGACAAGATCCACGTCAAACCAATGTCACCCAACGACATCACTGACAGTAGGCACAGGGTCGCTCTCGATTAACCTTACGTCCCTGGTTACTACAACTTTTCTTGGCTCGGACAGTCAAATTCGACACGCCTTCAATTGCTCGGCGTACCCCACGAATATTCCTTCCTTCACTCTATCATCCAGCTTCCCCTTGTCTGGCGGATTGTTCAGAATAAAAGCCCTGCATCCAAACTTTCGAAAATAGCTGACGTTTGGGACTCGTTCCAAAGCTCATACGGCGTCTTTTTTATCTTCTTTGCTGGACATCGATTTCTGACGTGACCCGCCGTAGAAACTGCTTCGGCTCAGAACGATGGTAACAGACCAGATTGGATCAACATGGAACGAGCCAATTTCAATTAAGGTTCTCTTCATCCTCTCCGCCACCTCGTCCTGCTGTGGCATATATGGAGCCGTGAGTCAATGTTTAATGCCCTCCGACTTCAGAAAATCGTCGAATTCCGCATTCACGTACTCACATCCGTTATTAGACTGGATTGACTTGATTTTTACACCATCCTTGTTCTCGACAAAGGCCTTGAAATTCTTGAATTCATCAAAAGATGAGATTTGTTCTTCAAAGTCGTACTTCGCTCCATCTTGAAAAATCATCGATGAGTGTCATTACGTACGCCGATCCTACATTGGAAGCGACTCTCATTGGACCGCACAAATCCGTGTGTATGAGTTCCAATTTAGACGTTCGACCGGTTTCTTTCAGAAATGATGGCCTTGCCATCTTCCTCCTGAGGCATATGTCGCCGTCTGCATTTTCACGTCCGGTTGGGAGTGCAACGACACGAATGGTTCCGGTCTTCGATGTGTGTACGAGATCCGGAAAGTTGAGATGTCCCATCCTTCTGCGTATGATTCGAAGAGGGTTTTCTGTTCAACCTCCTTTTCTGCAGAAAATCAACTCTGACAATTTTCAGAAGATTCATCTTTGACACTTCATTGACATTCATATTTGAATTTATCTCTTCGCGATCACTTTAGTCTCCCCCTGTTCGTCAAATATTGCAGCTTGATACTTATTGAACAGCACTCTGTATCCGTTGTCAGTGATTTTCGCTACTGATAAAAAGGTTATGTCGCAAATCAGGGACGTGCAACGTATCAAGCACCTTCCCATCGCATGAATCAACTTGCGTCTTCATCTTGATCACGGCAGTGCCTTTTCCCTTGATTTCGGCAAAGGCATCATTGGCTAATTTCACCTGGCCACCTTCACGGTTTTCGATCTACGTGAATACACTTAAATCTCGACACAGGTGTGAAGTGCAACCGCTATCGAGGCACCAGTCACTCACGGTTGTGCTTCTCATGTTTTGACATGTGTCGATCTTCACTTCACCTGACAGGAGAGCCACATTGGCTGAACCGTAGTTGCTCTTCCTTTTAAGCGGACATTCCGACGACTTGTGTCCCTGTTCGTGGCACTTGAAACATTTGTACTTGAACGTCTTTCCTTTCTAGTTCTTTCTGGCTTGACTTGATTTCTCCTTCTTGTTCTTCGATTGCTGCTTTTTCTGGACGTACATGGCACCTTGTTTAGAACTCGACGTTTTTGAATTCTTCGACGCTTCATATTCCTCGGTAATCTTGATCTTTAATTGTCAGGCGTCGGCGATTCGGAAATTCTCATAGCATGATGGCAAGATGTACAACAATATGATCGCGAATAAATCGTCATTTATAGTCACATCCATTTCCGTCAGCTTATTGACAGAATCAAAACATTCGCGCAAATGTTCGCGAATGTCACCATTGTCACTCATTTTCTTTAAGGTTAGGTTTTTCAGTAATGACGCTTTTCGGGCGGGCTCTTTTGACGCGATCGTTTCCTCGAGCGTCAGCCATAATGTGCGTGAAGTTTCAAAATTTTTCACCAGTTTCAGTTGATTTGGACCAATTGACAGGATCAGATCGGACTTTGCTTTCTCGTCGTCTTTCCACACTTGAATGGCTGCTGCGTTGTTCTCCGTCGGCTCCGGTTTGACGATTCCTCCGCTGACGTATCCCCAGGCATCATTCTAGACTAAAAGTGCTTGCATTTGTATTTTCCAGGTGTCGTAGTTATCGCGCCCGAGCGCCTCGATACATGTGGTACCGTTCGCATTCATGGTCAATAACAGACACGTGCGATCAACAAACGGATGCACGACCCCAAATTTACGAACTGTCAACCTTTCTTGCGCTTTGCGAACGTAGTTCTATTACGCATGCACCGCATGGTGGTCTGAAGAGGGCCAAAACGCGCGCATAGACACCAAATTTTAATTTTTGAAAAATAATTATTTCTAGATAAATATCAATTCTACATACTTCAAATTACTAGAAACCAGGAAAAATAATATTTATTAATGTTTACAGTGATACGACATTCTCAAAGCCAAGCGTTCAGCCGGGGAAAAATTCAGCCACCCCAGCAGTGAAAATATACATATATTTCATTGTTTATAACTTTATTCCTAATCAACTTTTCAACTTCCAGAAATGATATGCGCTTTCATATACCTTTCTAAATATATTAAAGCAGTTGCAGTGTCATTTTTTTTATTTTTCATTAAATTAATCCTTACGTGATTAAGGTGGGCAAAAACTGCTTATTCTTTTAAGATAAATTTACCCAGGTAAACATGAAACCCCACAAAAACATGAAAAAACACATCCACGAAATTAACATATTTTTAAGTGAACATTTTTCAGTTGAGAGCAGCTGCCTCTTTCAAAGTGATGACAGTTTAAAGTTTACATTAAGAGTTTGGATAGAGCATCATTGCCTCCGGACATAATACCAAAATCGTTTACTTCTTGAAAATCTATTATCTTCTCAACTTCCAGATTTTCATTAATTGCATAACATTTTCAATATCTTTTCAAAAATATTCCTTTTTTCGCAGACGCGCACTTCTGCTACTGACATAACTGAAGCAGGCGCGCTGCACTGTGAGAATTTCCGACCGCGTCTTCACGTATCGTACATCGAGTAGAGTACGCAGTTGCATGCAGAAATAGCATAGGAAAAATTGCTGAATTTTTTGAAAATAGTTCTTTACATATAAATATTTAAGAAAATTGATAAAAAAATATTTTGTGAAAATAGCGAAATATGTAAAATATCTAAAAATATGTAACGAAAAAATTGGATATTGTGTTTAAACGGCGATCATTCGCCAAGATTAAAATTTTGAGAGCCATTTTTTAAAAATTTGTTGCGTCGATGACGCAACGCGTCTCTTGACCCTTGTTGGGCGTTCAGCGCTTTTGTTGTAGTAATCCTCCGTTACCAAGTAATTACTGTATTTGTCGAGTCTCGTCACGTCGCAGTCAGTGCCTTTTATCCCTTCGGCCAGGGGCTCGGCGCCGTTAGATCCCGGAGTTCCTAGCCGGTCACCCAACCAGGAACCCGCGAGTCGAATTCGCTTAACCTTCATAACTTCACGGAGCGTAGTAAACGAATTCGGCTAGTGCCGCCGCCAGCCATAAATAGAAAGACAAAAAAAATGTAATTACACAAAAATCCTGTCTCTAGTAATAACACTGTAACATTCTGTGGCATGTTCAGCATTTTATCAGCCACCATAAAATCTCAGGAATATGCATTACGTACTGCGATAGTAAACACATGAATTCTGTTGTGGGTGTTAGTACGATATTGTGGAGTGTTGCTTTTGATATAAACAATATTCGTATACCGTGGTTCGAGAAAATTTGTTGCAAATAATTCTCCTGAGCCTAAAGAAATGACATTCGGTTAGGAAATTGGCGCGTTGACTTCCAGTGGCGACACCTTCACATCGTCAGTAAATACGATTACCGGAGTAGTTTCATTTGATAGGATGTGAGGAAAAAGAGGTTAATTTACCTAACATTCACTTTCCTAATTGTACCATTAATAATATTACAATTAAGAATAATTATTCCCCAAATCAATGTGAATTACTTCTCAATTATTTTAATCTGATGTTTTGTACATCGCCATGTTTTTTTCCTTAATAAACATTTGACTTGCGATGAATCGATGGTTTACGTTGCTAAGGATGATTAAACATGTTTATCAGTCACATGTGTTTTAGCCGCTGTTAATATTCAACTCTGTAGGTTTGTTAAGTGCATTTGTACCTATCTATATGTTAAGAAATTTAACATCCTTGTTTATATCGAAAGCAACACTCCACGATATCGTACTAATGTGCCACAGCAACAGAATTCATGCTTACTATCGCTATAATGTAAATTTGTGCATAAATCGTGAGATTTTATGGTAACCGACAAAATGCTGAACATACCACGAAATTAGTGTTATTACTGCCTCGTCCAAATTAAAAATCTCGGCTCCGCCTTGATTTTTAACTTTTGGCCGCGGCAGTAATAACATTTCTAGGTATGTTTATAGTAGTAAACTTTGTTCAGCTAACATAAGCTGTATATTTACAGTGATACCCTAACTTACACAGATTTAATTGAACTCTTTTCCATAATTAATGAGGATTTATAGTAGCCTGAATCTGCTACATATCTTTCTTAAAATTACCTTCAATTTGAGAACAAATTCTTAAATTTTCATCTTCTACCCATTACTTATCTTTTCATTAGGTGTATTCTTCGATATTTCTTGTAATACTTATGATCCTTTTTAAGACAGTGTTTGAGTTTAATGAGTTTTATTACTGAGACTTATCATTGTGTATGTATATACTTGTTATTGTTGTATATACTATTTATGTTAGTTACATTCAACCAGAATGAAACTTTCTATCTTCCTACGTCCATTTACGATCAATTCCCAATAAACTAGGGGTAATAGCTCATCATATATTTCATTTGGTTTTGCTGTGAAAATATTATTTTACATGGTAAAGTACAAAAAAACAATTTTGAGTGTGTTCAAAATGTTTCGTTTCTTACTTATTTTTTAATAACTCAAAGTCAGGATCATGTAGATTTCAAAGAGAAATGAGGAATTCCAAATTCAGGACAACTACTCCTACGTTATATAAAATGTAATACAGAATCTTTGACTTGTAGTTGGGTCATTTCATGTCAGTTCATCTAGGGCATGTCACCCACCTTTCCAGATACTTTGCATCTGTTTTGTATTCTATTACAAGGGCTTCTTTCAAATTTAATTGGAAATTTGTGTATTTGTTTAAAAGAAAATCTTGTAATACTTACAATTCAGCAGTTAAAATATTACAGAAAATGGCTTAATTTCTAATCTAATAATTCTATTTTCTTGAAACTTTCTGTAGAACTTAAAGGTATAAAGGGAATAATAAAAATGCAAATTTCTTATTCTTGAAAATTGTTTATATTTTATTTGAATTTATTCATTCATTAATTTATTTTTAAAAATGCCACATCATAGAAAAACCTGAAATGTATTTATAACATCAGGAATACAGTACTATATCTATAGACAAAAAAATACAATTGTGTTTTGACAGTAACTTACTTTTGTGATGTAAACAATATAAGTGTCATTACCACATTTCTCACAACAAACTTTTTTCAACAACAGAGATAATTTAACTTGAATTGTTTTGTAGAAATCTTAACTTAAAGTGTACGCTCTTCCTGTGGTAATGTTGATATCAACTTGGCAGAAAATGCATGAAAATGGAACTTTAGAACTGTCATTACCAGGCCAGTAAAATAATGTAAAAGTAGAAAAATTTGTTAACCGACTTTGGTAACCATCCTTTTTAATGTACCACCAATTCCATTGCAAGGAGATTTACCATGGCTAGTAGCAAAGAATGACTATTTACATTTGTTTCAAAATCTACTTTGTGATGGCAGATATTAATGAAAGGGTATAGCTGAATAAGGCAGTGAAAAGTGCACCCTAACCAAATCGATAATCGCGATGCTCATATGAAAGAGAATACAAAATGATGAAGATTCACAAAAAAATCAGCCCTAGGGCAATCTGTTGCAGAAATACGAGAAACGTGTTTTGCACGTTTTATTTTTTTCTCAGCATCTATTGCATATATCAGGCTGAAAAAAATTGGAGAGATGGGGAAATATTGAATTTGAAGGTGTTTTTGTCAATGTATTTTGACGCCAAATTCATATAGAAAAAACATAAATAAATTTTTGAAATTAATTTTCGACGTGGTAATATTCGAGTACTGTCTCAATTTTTTCTCCTAAAATGTGTCTTATAATATTCTATTACATATATTTTTGAGTTTAAAAATTTGAAATTCGCACCTAAATGTGATTAAATAAAACAACAGTTTAACTGATATTAAACACAGATTTAAACACGATATATGAATTCGAAATCTTATTGGTGTTATATCGATTATGTATCAAACTCAATCGGAATATCCTTGGTGGAAAGAGATTAGTGGCCTCTTGTGCATCCAACTTCAGCCAATAAGTTTCAAGCACCAGTGTGCGTCATAATATTAGTGTGAATTTGAAATGCCAAAATTATTAGCCATTAAATGCCAAAGTTACAAACCATTGAAACCGAAACAAATTAGCAATTTTTTAAATATTACATCTTTTATTTCAATCACCATTCATCATATTTGGTTTTCAAAAATGTTTGTCAACACTTCTTGCTCTCCATGAAACATGGTGGCCGACGATTGGTCTTGCCTTTCCAATGAAGTGGTCTCATGGTTCGTGACGGAAACTGGTGCTGCGCAGAAGTGCAAAAATCGGTGCACCAGAGGAGCCCACACATCTCTTTTCACCATGGGAATATCGGGAGGGAAACGATATTGTTAACGTGCGAAGGGAAGTGGCACCCTGGGATGCTGCTCCAACATAGCTGTGATCATTTAAACACACTTTTGGCACACACTCGTTACTTGGTGAAAATTATTAAACAGGTATTTTTAAATAGAAATGTTGAGAAAACAAATTTTGAGTAGACTATTTATAAACAAATGCATAATCCCAGTTATTGAAGAAAGTGACAATAATGAATTGTCTATGATACTCTAATTGTCAATGATTAATAAATGTACAACTAAATAATTTGATTTGTATTAGAAACAATAGATAAATCAAAAAGCAAAAAGGGTTTGATGATTTTATTTCGATAATATAAACTCTTTCCACATAAAACAAACATTTGTCAGCAAAAAGTTCCAAATAATCTTGGTAAGCGAGACCTTTCAATAATTTTAATATTAACTGTTTAAACATTGGTGAAACAAGTTTTTCCAATCACATTTTGGCGCGAATTTCAATTTTCAAACTAAAAAATTTGGTTTTAATTTTTTTTTCACTACTGTCCACATTGTTTAAAAATCTGAAAAAAATATATGTTATGGAATGTTATAAGACACATTTTTTAGAAGAAAAAATTGAGACAGTACTCCGTTATGTCGAAAATTGATTTCAAAAATGTGTTTATGTTTTTTCTATATGAATTTGGGTCAAAATACGTTGACAAAAATACCTTCAAATTCAACTATGTTTCCCCATCTCTCCAATTTTTTTCAGCCTGTAATAGATGCTGAGAAAAAAATAAAACACGCAAAACACATTTCTCTGCAACAGATTGCTCTAGAAGGCTGATGTTTTTGTGAATCTATGTCATTTTCTATTCTCTTTCATATGAGCATTGCGATTAACTATTTGGTTAGGGGGCACTTTTCACCGCCTTATTTGGCTATACCCTTTGTACGATTCTCATACTGAGCAGCACACCAATCTGCTAAGTATTCCACAGCTTTAAAATTTGAATAAGGGTCCTGTATTTTCAAGAAATTTATTATTAACTTTTGAGATTGGTATTCTAAAGGTACATCATGCTCCAAGCCATCTGAAATTATGCAGATGGTTTTTGAGTAAAGTGTCTATCTTCCTTGCAATATACCACAGCAGCATGAAGTGTGCAGCTACCTGTGCTCGAGTGATACCCCTGGGCCTCATCTTCAATTACACAACTAGATTTCACTAAAATCCAAAAGCACCAGAGCTATTTCATCATTCAACCTCTCTTTCAAGATTTTTAAATAAGATGTAAGAGCAACAGAACATTTTGGTGGATTGTGCAAACACAGGCTGCATGATTCGTGTGTTTGATGCTCCTGCAAGTACACATTCTTCAGGTCTGAAGATCGCAAATTAAAGAGAAACCGATCTTCTGTTGAGGAAATATTGTCTTGAATGAAGAATACAATTGAAAGAATGTTTAACACCAGTCTTTTCTTATTTATGAACATTTTACTTGCTTATTTCATCATTCTTCTCAGGCATTATTCTTAAATTTTCATCATCAAAGTAAAAATCAATCACTTTTCTTGATGTTTCAACTGACAGCATCTTCCCTTTTCATTATTTAGGCAATGCTAAAATCACATTCTTACTCACTAGGGCACATGCCTCCAGTACCATGTATTCTGAAACTTCAAACTCACTTTTACTCACTCTTTCCCTGAATCAGGATATTGAGACCAGTGTAAGAAACTGGACTTTTTTGCAGAAGTTAACATGTTTAATTTTTTCTTCAATTTCTTCCATTCACCAAAATGTTTTGCTTTACGTTCTGTTTGGTTGTGTTCATCTTCATTTCTTTCTTCAGAACTAGTCCTATAAACTTTAGCAATTTGAATTTGAAGTGCTCCAGCTGGTGACTGAAATTTTTGCTTAGCTACAAATGACTGGCTGTGCATAAAAATGGAATGTAATTTTACAGGTGACATGTCCAAATTAACGAAACTAGTATTAAGATTGCCTGGTGATAAATCTGCAGGCTCACTCATTTCTTCGCCACAAGGAAGAGGAAGAGGAAGAGGAAGAGGAAGAGGAAGAGGAAGGAGCGGAAGAGGACGGAGAAGAAGAGGAAGGAGGAGAACAGGAAGAAGAGGAAGAGGATGTGGTGGTGGTGGTGCTGGTGCTGCTGAATCTGTATTGCTGCTAAATTTGCTAAGGCATAAAGTGGGAGTAATACTTACACTGATGGTAAACAACATTCACTTACTAGAACTCCTACTACTTCTAACTGACATGTTGGCTTGTAAACAAATTCAAATCAAATAGCAATGCTACCAACTGCTTTAATTTATTTCTAATTTACCTACAATGAAGAAAACTAGTCTGAAACATTGAAATTAACAATTGACACTTTGCCTGCTATTTTTGTTGTTTTTATTATATATATATATATATATATATATATATATATATATATATATATATATATATATATATATATATATATATATATATATAATAAATAAATAAAAGCTTTCCAACACTCATAATTTCAAAAAACAATTTTTTTCTAATACTTCATTAGAGAATAATTGTTCCCTGAAAGTTTAATGGAATTTCAAGGTGTGGCAACGTGAAAAAAATCTTAAATTTTAATCATTAAAATTCATACAATGTGGCTGAATTATGAAACAGAAGTAAACTAGCTGCATTACAGAAGAATCACATTGCATAATATGCAATTTAAAAAGTCCTAATATCTTTCTCAAATAGGTTCGAAGTTATGGTACATTTTGTGAGTAAGTGTACAACAGATATGATAACTTCAATTAGAAATTCCTCTGCAACCAATTAGCACAATCAATTAAAATTTTACCAAAATTCATGGATACACTTATGTTACCATCAGACAGGTTTTATAAAAATTCGTAACATATGGTGATATTTTGTTTTTTCTAGATGAATTGACGTGCAATGACCCAGTTCTGAGAGTGTGAAGTATGTTGCGGGTTAACTTCAAAACAATAAACTAGTTCTTCCAGCAGTTTGAAAATAAAACAAGATAAAGAATACACCACATAATTATACTGTTTCAAAATGTATAATTTTTAAGTCAACACTTCAATACAATGATTTCATGTCAATTTAACATACTAGTGTAATACCAATAATTTTTGTAATATGTACAAATGCTTACTTAGAAGATTATGATTTAAGAACAACTCAGGGTCTTCCAACAAATCAAAAATTGAAATAACAAAGATTTCGTAAATCTGTGGAATAAAACATTTCCTGCCATGTGTGCAATACAACAGATGTTTTATAAAACAAAACAATATACTCACAGCAGCAATAGCATGGCCTTCAGTTGAAGTTGTAATGTTCAGTTCCTCCAGACTCAATGGTTGAGCCAGCTTCTCGTCGTCCTCATCATCTTCAGATGTAGGATACTCGGGACAATGTTTAAGCATTTCTGATTCAGTAAGAAATGTTAACTGTTTCTTGCATTTACAGGAGCTTTTCTTTAACCGCTTTGGGTTATTAGGTAACTGGAAGTAGTTAAGAGCACTCAAAAGAGTAAATTTAATAGTGACAGGCCTCTGATCATAAATGTCCCTAGATATAAAGGGCATTTCAATCAAGATTAGAGTATATGAAGCAAAACAAAAGCATAGAATGGCAATGCTCTTCAATTTGCATTGAAGAGCTTGTGTTATAAAAATGATAAGAGAGATTCAGAATGATAAAACACATTAATCATTCTTATCTTGAGGTCTTAAAGGGTTCAAGCATACACAAGTGTCAGTGGCTGTTGTTATTTAACAGCATGTTAAGTTAACATCAAAGTAACGATAACAGGGTTTTAGGTGTGGTTTCACCTCTTCTCAAATGCACATAAGAGACGTAAGCAATATTCGTTTTTTAGGGGCCATCCACAAATTATGTAACACAAATATGGAGTGTTTTGAATACCCCCTCTCCCCTTGGAACACACCCATAATGCACGCTTGATCCCTACCTCCTAAATAATTTTGTAAAGCTTGCAACTAACTTGCAGTTATAGCAGTAAAACCATTAGTAATAATTTTACTTGTAAACAATTAGTATTAATTTATTTTAATGTTTTAGTACAAGACTCAGAAAAACAAACTATTACAGCAAATGTTGAAAAATGTAAAAAAAGAAATATCTATGTTATGTAACATGAAACTAATAACCCCTACCCTTGCGTAACAGCGTAATGCTGCTTCAAATCCTCACTCCCCCTTCTTTAGCGTTACTTAATTATGGACAACCCCTTATAAGTTGTAATTGGGCAATGTATGTTGGATATGTCTATTATGTGCATTTGAAAAAGACTGAAAGACTCCACCCAAAATGTTGTGATTTGTGATCTTAACTTTAATGCTATTAAAGAACTTGTGTATGATATAACCCCTCAAATTCTCAAGATAAGAATACGTAATATCTTATAACTAATTCTTCAGGATTGTAGGCTTCAACCTCTAATGAGTGTAATAAATAGTATCTGACAGATTGCATACTCATCATCACTCACCCATTTTAGGTCAAATCATTCTTTGCAACACACAGGAGGAATGTACAGTAGAACTCCAATTATGCAACAAATTTTGGGAGAAAAAATTAACATTATTATTATTATTATTATTATTATTATTATTATTATGTAGGGATGTACATTATTGTTATTGTATAACTCTATTTATTATGTAAATCTTACAGTACTTACTGCTTTTTTACCTTGTGTGGATGAAACTTAATTTCCAGGAGCAATATTATTTTTGGTTCGGTCTTAAGAAGCATAATTTTCTACAAGTCTTCATTAATTTTTAATCCTTTATTTGATATACAAATTTTTAAAAAATTTAACACATTCTTATTGAACATTTTGTCTACTTTGGACACGAACAAGATAGTTTGCATTAGGACTGTATTTGCACATTGCACTAACTGAATCCACCTGTTATTGCAGGATTTGCTGAGAACTTCAATAGTTCATGTGTCATTTTTTGCTTGCCTTCAATTTCCAGTTCCAAAAAACACATGTCCCGATGTGTGACTGTTAGTAAGAAGATTCAATATATCTCTAATTGAGAGAGGAGTTGGTTTCTCAAATTGTGAAAAATTGTATTCATTATGTAGGCAAGTTTCCAAAATTTGTATTGCTGAGATCTTAATTATAATGAGATTCTTTGAGACTTGCAGGATTTGATACAAGAAAATGCATGGAAAATGAAAGGAAAAAATTCATGTTATTTGCAAAGAATGTCCTGACTTGACATTGTCATATTTTTATGATATGATTTTTTATGGCTTTGATGTAATATGTATTCTTCTGTACCTGTGATACCAATGAAATACATTCAAAAATAGTAGTCCAACTAGTCCAACCCCAGTGAAGTGTTCTAAACCCTACCACTGTCCTAATTCCTTTCCAATTCAAAAAAAATAAGGCTGTCATTCAACTACTTTGAATATCCTCTTTGGGGGATCACGAAGGATTGCATGCGGTCTATGCATTACAACTACTACAGAAATGTTAATTAATAAGGTTATCAATTCTTGCTACATCTTTTGGTGTGAAGCGTGCAATTTAGCCTACCAAACCTTCCTATATAAAGGAATCCAAATTGATTGAATATTTTACCACAAATTTGAGATGTAAAATTTTATCTTTCAATTGTATACAATATTTAATACACATTCCCTTCCAAAAACACTACAAATGCTCAATGACCTCAGAAAACTTCTGAATCGGTAAAGATCCTGAAATGAAAATAAGTTTGGTAAATAATATTGAGAGTATTGCTAATACTTGACTGAAAAAATAGAAGCAAGATTTGAAATTTTATTTGATTTGTATATACTTTTTTAACACAGATATATTCTATGAACACAAAGCACTTGTGTAACAGTTGCTCAAATATTGCACCATCTGTTATAGCCCTACTGAAATCTACTAAAAAAACTGGAAAAAGAAAAAGAGGTTGCAAAATGAACTATCAGTATCTTTCCTCATATTTGTATGAATGTAAATTGGTATGTAAATTTTTAAAAAGTAATTCAGAATTCACCTACCATAAACTTAAAGATATAGAAGCTAATTATCTGGTTAATTATAATTTTTGGCATAAAAATCAATGCACATTTGAACACAATTCTATTATGATCAAGGCCGGTTTAACAACCTGCGGGGCCTATAGAACTTTATCATTTATCATGCCCTTTTATTAATTTTTTTAAAGTCATAGCGATCCTTAGCTAAAGATGGCTTTGTTAATATCAGGACAGTATTGTATACTGTAAATAAAAGATCTAAAATTAAAGAACATAAATACTCGAATCCAGTTAAGAGTACTCTGAGCCAAGTTCAATATTGGGAAATTTGTACATTTTCTATTACATAAATAAATATATTAATTTTCAATTTTGATTAAACTTCGTTTATCTAATGAAATGTTTACACAATTTTGCTAATGAAAACTCATTGACTATTCTTGTTGTATGAATTTTTTTTTAGTACTTTGTGTTCAATACTCAAAGAAAGATTCTTCGGTTCATTTTTGCCTCATACTGGCTCTTTTTTCACTTTTATTTCATTTTTGCCATTTTAATATGTGATTGTATTAAGAGTGAGAGTGATAAATTTGGTATTGTAATTGAAATTGTGCAGATAAAACTTCAATACTCAAAGAATCTTTTACGCGAAAAATACCAATATAGCTTAAGAGAATTGTCCGATTCTTTTCAGATTGTAATTTAATCAGTAACAATGCATCCAAACAAACAAACAAATCTCAAACTTTTGCATTTTAAAACTAAAATAATGTCGTTAGTCAGCTCTGAAAATTAAACTTTAACATCAATGTACGTACACAGTAGGTTCACAAAATTCATAATGGCAATTTGCCTCTTGAATCAAGAATCAGTTGTCTTTGTCAAACATTACTTACTCAAAGGAGAGAACATATTTTCAGCCAATACAGATATCTATAAGTATAAAACTCGATATAGTATTCATATTCATCAGGTGTCAATATCAGCAGTTCACTACAAATAATTCACATACAATACATGCACATTATTTTACACTGTCACATGACATTAAATGATTAAAATCGATACACAAGTTTAAGGGCCAAGTAAAATCTTTTCTGCCATGTAACTTTCTAAACCATTAAAGCTAAACTGAGCATCAAAAAAAAAAAAAAAAAAAAATTGATTTTGACAAAGACATTTAATGTATTAGTTTCCATTTGTACTGTATAATTGGTAAGGGGTAAATATGCCTGTTAGAAATACAGAACCTCCTCGGGTCAATGACCCCCTTCTTGATCAGTTTTTATGTGGTTTCCCTGATTCTTTGAGCAAATACTAAAATGGAGCCTTGTTTTACTTCTGGACATAAATATAGCTTCAATATCAGTGCACATATTCTTGAGCACTATGGGGAATATAATTTTTCCAATAATTGTTCTCCATGTCGCAGCAGAAAGTCGATTCCATCAAAAAGGGCATAAGGGATAATAACCAAAATCTGCAGCCGATTTGCCTTTGCAAATAGTTATTAGGAGTAAATATTTTCTTATTAATGGTTTCCAAAAATATTAGTTTTTACCTTTTTTCATAATTCAATTTATTATATAGGGTAGAGATTGCACTTCTCCACATAGTACATCACACATGGATTTTAACGGTTTTTTATGTGAAATAAATAAATAAATCATCTCTGCAGATTTGATTCTAAACTTATAATTATGAACAACACTTACATCAGAATCAGGCAGTCGTTTTCCATGAGGGTTCGCCAGTTCATCCAGAGGAGATTCCTGAAATAATATGGGGAAAAATTACTGAGATTCAAAGATATATCATTGTCCAGTCTCTCTTTAACGCCAAGTCTGGAGCTGAACCACAAGCACCAACCTGGTGTGGAACTGCCTTCATTGCATTCATGAGTTCTCCAAGATGAATACTGTTATGTTTCTTCGCAAATAAATTAAAATTATCAGTTCAAGCACTTTCTTCCTTAAATCTTCAAGCACATGAAGCATACTATGCTCCAAAAACTTTGTTCCTACTTTGTTTCCAAGTAACTAGCTCATGGAGGTCTACCACAAATTAGGCAGTGTTTAAAGGGGTGCCTAGAGAAAACAAGGGCCCTGGGGCAGGAGATCCATGGGGCCCCTTATTTTAAACAAGTTCCCCCCAATACAAAAACAGAATTCATCTCCACACACAACAGAAATAACTGATGTGGTGATTATATTAGCGGTTGGATTAGAAATAAGTGAGTTGATAGCAGTTCAGTTGGAAGTAAACATTTTTCTGTTTTAAATGCCCCTCCCCCAATAAAAATAAAAAATAAATCTGAGCTTCAATTAACTCTGGCCTGAGGCAAGTTGCCCCAGCTCCCCCCTCCAGATGCCTTTGGCAATTTCTGCTAAATTTATAATAGATAACTACTTACTGCAGGTCGTTTGTTACACGTCTGGCATATTTCATTCTTATTCTCAAGTTCTTCCACAGGACTAATCTGAAATAAATTGTAGAAAAATTATTATATAAATATTATGAATACAGAAAAATATACATACAGATTATCAATGTTCTATCCATCCTTAAAACCAAAAGCAAAACTTCTAAGAACAATTTGACACTACACGGGTTTGGCAAATATGCATCAACATACTGATAAATCTGACCTGAAATTCCTAGGTTTGGTACAAAATATCATAATCAATAACTTACAAAAACCGGAGAACTCTTTGGCCATAACTCACAATTCTAATAATTTGGAATTACAAAAATCAGCCTCACAAGTTCATGAAATTTGCCAAGAACTGAGGCCTCAGTATGCACTACAGTTGGGCTTGCTCAGTACCAAGCATCACACGCTGATAAATATTGCGGTATTTCAGTTTATAAAGTTGAGTTCAAAATTGTCCTATGATAAACATTCATTCTCACAATGAGAGATACATTAAGAAATAATAAACAACTCTAATTAAAACATTTTAAAAGGAAAAAAAAAAAAAAAAAAAATGAAAATTCACAACAAATTAATCTTAATATATTGCTGGCTCAGTGTTACAAGGATGTATGCACAATAGTGCCACTTTTGAGAAACAGGTCTTTGAAGTTTCAAGCATCATCAGATTTCTGTACCAAGTCTCCACATATTTTGGTTTAGATTATTAAACTTGGGTGATAATAGAAATCAAATGCAGCTTTGGTTTCCAAAGAATATTTTTTTCAGCAAATTATGAACCATTACCTTGGACTTTGTAAGACTTAAAATCTGGATTAATTGAAGCAATAAAACCGTAAGTACAATATTACAATTTGAAAAACAGGTGATGTCTGTGTGTTAAAGGGAATAGGTGTGGAAAATATAATCAAGTTATTTTAATTACAATCGGACCGCTGTATATCGAATCTGATGGTTCCTTCGATAATATTCGATCAAATATTCAATGTATTATGTATGTATGTGCTTTAGATAATAGTTGTAACAGTACCACTTATAACGTTTTAATTGTAAAATGTGCTTTGATTGCAGCATTTGAAGATGGAGATAATCCATCTCCGAAACGTTGTGTAATGTTTTGTAACTAATAAACTTACAAGGTGATTGTCAATAAAAACTTTTTGGACCTTACATCAATGTTATATCCCATAATGAATTGAATGACAATCTGTACCTTATGTATATTAAAATTGTAAAGTGTGTCCAATGCACTGAAGCTGATCACTCTGAATAATTTCTGTTTAAAGCGTTCAAAACATTGTTGATATTTAATGCTCTTGAAAACATTTGTAACAGTTTTTCATTCTTACTAATGATATTATTAAAATTACTAGCTTCAATTGCAATTGATAAGTAATTAATAAAATTATCATTTTTCGTAACAAAACTAGATTTATTGTAATGGGTTCAGCAACCTCCCACTTCGGAATTGAAGAGCTCCGGAGTCCTAGGGTTAAAAAATTCTCAAACCCTATTGATCGTAAAAATGTTACATTAATGAAAACAAAGTTTTAGGGACACTTCTTGATGTTGGTTGGTTGTTAGTGATTCTGGGTGTGTCAACTACTGAGGCTATCAGTCCCGTACGTGTAGTGCATGTTTTTCTATTCGGGAGGTGGCGGCGGTGATCTTTCCCCGCTGAATGGTGAGATCCGGTGCTGACCTACCGTCGGCTAGCAAAGTTTTCCCCAACTAGACACTTCTTCAGGTTCCTGAAATTACATGCTGTTGCCTGTGGATGAATTTGAAGAAATTGTGATCAATAATTTATATTCAAACAAAATTGATCCTTAGCAACTTTTAATTTTGTAGTTTTCAATGAAAATTGAATATATTCCATTTTATTAAGCAAACATAGCTATATTTCAGCAAAAATATCAAGAAAAGAATTCGGAGCTGGTTTTGAGAATATCTTGTTTACTTTTTTAAAAAGTTACTACTTTGCTCAAAATTACACGAAAACTGCTCATCTTTTGAAAAAATGCCCCTGGCATTAATTAAAGTTGTGAGTTTGAAGAACAGATTTTATTTTTTAAAAAAATCTATCTTGCATAACACAACAGTAGAAGGGTTTAATTTAAAAAGAAAAAAGGTTTAATTTTTTAAATTTAAAAAAAAATTCAGATATTTCAATGGGACTTGGGCCTAAGTAAGTAAGACTTCAAGTACAGAACTGGCAAAAATGAAAATATCCATTTAAAATTCTGGGGGCAGAGGTATCAATGATATTGATTGGAAAATGTGGCCACAATGATACTGATTGGAATCATTGTGACGAAAACTCTGTGAATGGTTTAGGTGCTAGTGTTGTCCACAGACTGATGACAAACACAGAATTTTTTTTGCAGCATTAATAGGGTTCCTCTTCACTTTGTGTACAAGATAAGTTTAATACTTTCAATTATCATACAAGATAAAGAATGCAAGAATAAATGGAATATGTTTAAAATTAAACCGTTTTGAGCAGTCTTGAATTAAAGGTAGGATTATGGGCTTGCAAGTGCATCAGCCTGTAGGGTTTCCATTTATGATTTAACTTTATGTTACTTCTATATTACACAAGTGTAAGTAGTTACATTCAACTTTGCAATTCCATATACTTCTGAACTCTTAAAACATAGCTTCTATATGTACACACATCTTTGTAAATCAAAGAGAAGACAAAGCTACTCAGAATTTTTATAAAATAGTTGTATCATCCAATTCAGTGAATGCTGCCATCTTTTGATCATATTATAAATTATATCTTCCTTCAAAGAACTCTGTAACAATAACATCTAATTTTTTCAATTTTCTGACATACAACCTTGTAACATTAAGCCAGTGGCCAGTGATGAAGTAATTTCTAAGTCTTAATATTTTAATCATAAAAATTTCTTATAACTCACTATTATTAAAGCTACCAACAATGCTCATAGTCGTACTGCTCACAAATGTGTCCAAGTGTTCTTGCATATTCAACAACACTACTCATCTGCTCATATTTGCTGTGACATCTTTAGATTCCTATTCTCCTTGAATGTTCTGTACACCTATCCTATTCAGTAATTGAAGTATCTACTATAAAATGCCAACCATTTTCATTATTAAGCAAGAATCAATCCCTCTTCTTTCACTTGCCTTGCCTACCATCTATTTTTCATCCTCCCCCCTCCAACAACCAATCTTTCTTCAGTTCAAGAACCCCCAATATTCTTATTGAGTCACTTCATGATCCATTACATCTAATAGTATATTTCATTCAACTAAGAAAAATTCAATATTTTTATATGACAGTGGTATCCTTGAATATTGAAGATGATCAAGTATTGTTTAAATCAGAATTATTTTTATTGATCTCCATTTACTAAAATTCACATTTCGCAACCCAATGTGGCCACATCATCAGGCAGTCCGAAATCAAGCAGTTATAACAATTAAGATTGCTTCTTTCCTCAAACTTTTTTTGAAGTTTGAGATATGAAAGAACTATGAAAAGCAAATCAAGATTTAAAATTAGAATTAAAAACTGAAATTTAAATACAATACCTAAAAAACACGAAATATATGAATATAATAAAATCACAAATGGTATATAAATACATAAGTATGAAGCACAAGTCTTACTTGAGAGACAGAAAGGAAAAGCACATTTTAAAATGTTACAAACTCTAATACAAAGTCAAATAAAAACAAAGGAAAGGAAATCAAAATGAGGTCTTGTCTTTGATCCACACCCAGTGTTGAAATTAAGCCAAATGAAAGACATCAAGTTAAAAATGTGATGGTGAAGAGCCTATAGGGGAGGAGGTAAATTGTTCAAAGAAAGGGGAAAAAAGGGAGTAAGTGGAACAAGTTGAAGGGATAAACAACCAATATAAGAAAAGTGTTATCTCTTGTCCCATATGACGCTGATGGTCAATCTTGATTCCTTGATTTCAGATTACCCAATGATGTGGCCACAATTTTTTTTGTAGTAAATTTAGGTCAATAAAAATAATTGTTTTAAAAATATACTTGAAGTTTGATTGTCTTTAATATCCGATGATACCATTGCCATATAAAAATATGTATTACATATACAACTATTGCTTGGTTTTTAATTATTAAGAAAATTTCAAATTAGGCCTTTTTTTCACCAAATATTTAGGCTGAAACAACATGCATATAATTTACAATTTCAAAATACCATCTTGATAAAAAAAAATAATATCAGGTGAAATAACTTACAATGATACTATTAATTTGTGTTTTGCTTATCAGCACAAAACGCTTTTAATATGATGAAATACCTTTATAAATTATTTCTTTTATTCTCCTCCACATAATTTTCTGACTTGAATTCACTTTATCATGGCAAATTAAACAGTTTAACATACTCACAAAATAAAAATGATGTTTTTTGCAGGAATGAAAAGATAAGGTACTTGCCTCATTAAGGACTTTCATCTCCTCTGCCTTCACTGAGCCAACCTGTTTCCAAAAGAGAGATAAAATGACAAAATATATCAATTACATTCAACAGAACTCACATTTTTCTTACGAAAATATCAATTCCCAATGTGAAGTAACTCTCTTCAGACTACAAAAATTCATTCCTACTGAAAAGTTTACAAAACCATTAGTGTGAAGTGTTAACTTCCAATTTTTGGGCCTTTTCCAATTAGCTGAGAAAATGTATTTCAGGAATTTAAAGCACTTAAAAGTTCTCGTGTTTAACATAAAATGGTCATAACAATTATTTTCCGAAGGAACTGAATAACCAGTGAATATTTTTTCTAGGAATTATAATTCTGACAATGGGATGTGGACAATCCATTTTTTAAATTTATTTTTGGGTCTGTACAACATTATCGTACCTAGACAGCCCATGACTCGCCTCTGCAAATATATTACTTATAAATTTCAATTTCCCATTGCTCTCATCTTACCTCATCCTCCATTGAGAGTGATGAAAATATCTCTTGCAGGAAATCTCCGTAATTAGAATCACCGTCCTCTTTGGCCATTGCTTTCGCAGATATATGCAAGATAAGTACAATATTAATGTCAATACATTTATCGCAAACGGATTAGTGTAATAAATTAATGAACGGAATACTGAATTTCAGATGCGTAACTTTCCCTACAAATATAATTTAAGTCAAAACTTAGCGACGATCAGAGTTACCTCCTACTTACTTTTAAGATTAGTGAACAACTTAAAGACGTATTAATACTGTAAAATCTTCCAGTGGGCTAATTTTGAAACGAGCTTGACATATATCCATGAAACAAAACAACAATGATTTAATAGCTGACAATTGTCCCTACTCTTGATTCACCGCTTGTTGGATCGTTCATGAGTGATAATGAACGATAATCAAGTTCATCGATCGTTCAGAATCATTAAGGTAGACAACGTAAACAATCGTTCATTGAAAAAGGTATAATTATGGCCAGATTGTGACACAGAGCAAAGCTGCCATGTTGATACTCCAACATACTAAGCAACAATGCGTTACTCCATGTTTTGCCAAAAATATGAATTAGTACTAGTCACAATTTTGCCCATCATATCCGGAAAGGTTCCATATCAAATAAATAATAAGCCTACTTTGTGCCACTCAGAAGTACTTATCATGAAAGATACACCGTAATGTTTGATTCCTTGAAGAGGGTGAATTCATTTCATGAACGGGGTCGTGTCGTAGATTTTTCCTTTTTGTCCCATCTTCGTGAGAAAAGAAAGTAATCGTGCACCGGAAAATGGCGAAACACCAAATGTTGTTGCCGGGCACTGGTAACTAAATGGAGGATAAATCTTGTTTCTGTATATAGTCAATTACTTCCTCTAACACGTTGTGGAGTAAAAACTCAAGATTTGTGGGTACTTAATACTGAAAAATCGACTGACGACTAAACGTCTATCCACCTGAGGTCAAAGTCCTTCAGCTCTATTCTATTTTCTCCAAAATTGATATTCCTCGATCAACTTAAATGAGCTCAAGGCCCTCTGAGTTTAAAAGGAATATTTTGATTTTTGGGGGTACTTTACCTGAATCCTCAACTTTTGCAACATTTTCTCAAGAATTTCTCAGATTTGTTTATTAAACTTCGTCTTCCAATAGCGTTAAGGACGTTTAAGAGAATGACAGGGGTCTAATTTTTGTTGAAATTCCTTATTTTTAGAAAATGGCAAGAGTTCAAATTATTTTCGGCGTCATCCTACAACTACAACATTGAAGACCGATTTTTTCCAAAATAAAAGATGTTGAAATAAGGTAATGTACAATCTTTCGAAAATACCTGTAGTTTTCGAATAATTTTATGTGAAATTAACAATTATTTTCTCACAAAAACGCCTGTATTTTTTTAAAAAATTTTCTCTTTGTGTGTATAAGAGGACAGAAAAAAAGTTCTATATTTGTGTTTTTTTAACGAGGCATCTGAGGGTAGTATCTCCAAGATGGAATATGGCACGGCTTTTCGCGTTTTTCTCAGTCGTGCCGCTAGAGTCGCTTGATCGCAGCACTGCTTGATGCGGCGATCATGCAGGATCATCTCGTCTGGATGTTTTCATTTCTTCTTGTTGTCTCGACCGCCTATATGATATCGAAACCATTGCCAACCTCTGTTCTCATCCTTGCACATATATCATGATGTCCAAAAATGTTTGAAATAAACTCACTGAATTTCGACTAGTTACAGTATTAACAGTTCACTACAAAAAAATCACGAACATACATACATGCATGGAAACAGATTTCGAGTCGAAAATGACTCGGGCCGAGGGATTTATGGCGATGGACATTCCTACCTACCGACAGCCCTATCAAACGAAATTTTTGAAAATATGTTCTTCAGAACGAACTATGAAGGTTACATTTATTTGATTGGAGAGTATTAAGTATTTTAACGTTCATTGAGAGCTACATAGTAGTAGTATATAGGTAACGAATTATGTGATTCCTGCCCATGAAACTGAATTGACAATTGTTGTATACGTAATGTTGCTTTCAATTTTTTTTAAAATATAAAATGTGTTTTTATACGAAGAAAGATAAGAAGATCAGCGAAAGGACAGCCTAGTATCTAAGTGATGTCCCAAAACTGGAGGGTGGCGGGTTCGAGTCCAGAGAAAATATATGAATGATGATTCAAAATTCAAAATTTATTGCTTATTTACCTTGAAAATTTTTTACTACATGGGAGTTTTTTTTTCCCTTTAAAATTAAAATTTAAGTAGTATATGACTTAGTGTAGGAATCACAGAATTTTGAAAATGTGCACAGAATTCACTTTTCCCCATAGCACGTCATACGCAGTTTTTAACTGTTTTTTGACGTAAAATAAATAAATAAATAAATGGTGCGTAAAATGGTTTATTATATTATATATTGTATGCTTTTCCGTTGTAATGTAAGATTAAATGTAGGTAACTAATGTAGGTAACTAATGTTGGTAACTAATGTTGGTAACTAATGTTGGTAACTAATGTAGGTAACTAATATAGGTTATATTCGTTTGATGCCAAGTATACACTGAGAAAAAATTCGAATCTATTATGTCAACTGAATATTTTTCTTTTTTTTACAAAGTTAATAAAATTATTATAACAAAAAGTTTATTTTTTTAACAACAGAACAATTTTCATTACATATTTATAATTAACACTAAAATAAATGTCCAGAACTGTTGCAGACATTTTCAAAGTGTATTTAAAATTAATTTGATTTAAAGATGGGGATATGGTAAAATTTTTTTTTCATTTTTTTAACCAGAGCTCAGCAATCGAAACTAATAGTGCTACGGGATGGCATAGACTTTCTCGTACAAGTTAGTTTTCTAATTTCTTTGGTCTGGGTGAGCTTTACAATCTTGCCTTATCTTCTTGCCAACTGCCTACTATCACCGCCCAAAGTTATTTTTTTAATTTTATAAATTTTTCTGTTTCCTAATGTCCTAAGAAATATTACTTTAAGAATATTAAAGAAGAGTAAAATCTCGTCCTATACGGAAATTTTTGTTGAAAACTTTGGATGAAGGTTTTCAAGAACCCGTTTTAACACGAAGAACACGTTTTTAAGTACATGGCGTTTAAGCGTTACTATGAATTCGAAATTTGAAACTTTTTCATAGAAACCTTTTGAGTTTTTGAAGAACTTCATTGGAAGTCATTTGTAGCTTTTCCACTCACAAATGAAGTAGTGTATTTAAATCGCTGGATATATGCATATTAAAGGCGTGAATGATATTAAAAAAGTTTACAGCAGTGCAATTTCTGAAAACACAACAAAAGAATATAGCAAAGTGACGTTTGTGGCATCTTTAACAGTGCAGTTAGCGCTATCCATACGAAAAGTTTGAAGAAAAATGAGGAGCCGTTTTTGAGAAAATGGCATTTGAGCGTTTCTAAAAATGCTGAATTTTGAGCTTGTTTTCCCAGAAAAGTTTATAGTTTTTGAGAAACTTTATATGACATCCTTTACAGCACATTCAATAGTAAATGCAATAAGGTGAACAAATTGTCGCTAATCCAAACATCGGCGTAAAAGACAAGTAAAAAAAATTAATTTTTGAAGAAAAAAAAAGAACAAAAGAATAGAGCAACATGGCATTTATTTCCATTTCAAAGAGTACATGTAGCACTATCCCTAAAAAAAAGTTTAAAGAAAACATTTAAAATCATTTTAAGAAAATTTTGTTATTGTTATTGTAGTATCCAATCAAAGACAAGAATTCTTAAAATTATTTTTATTCAAGTCCAGGTACAATTGCTGAAGTGCCGAATCACAAGAAGAATGTACCAAAATCGAAGCCGTGTTGTTGTAGCCCAGAAGAAGCCGCCGTCGCCGCCGCCGTCGCCGTCGCCGTCGCCGTCGCCGTCGCCGTCGCCGTCGCCGTCGCCGTCGCCGTCGCCGTCGCCGTCGCCGTCGCCGTCGCCGTCGCCGTCGCCGTCGCCGCCGCCGCCGCCGCCGCCGCCGCCGCCGTCGTCGTCGTCGTCGTCTCGCAATATTCCGCGAAAACTACTAGTATCTTCAAAAAAATGTACATGACCTTAATGAAAAAACTAACTAAGGGCAACAAATTTCATTTGAAACAAAAATTATCTTTAATTTTATAGTTGTAGGAATTCGCGGAAAAATTCAAATTTTGCAATTATCGAAAATTTAGTGTAAACAGTGAAAATTGGGCCTATGCTACCGTCAAAATCGCATTTGACTCTATTCTTACAAGAAATTTAAATAAAAAATTTGGAGCCATTTTGGTGAAAATTTTGAAACTGACCCTGGAACTCTTTGTAAAGTAACCCCAAAATTAATGAATATTCTTCAAAATTGCAGAGCTTCAACTCAGGTCAGATCGGCAGAACTTTCTTCAATATGGGTAAAATCCTACACATGGTTTAGGCTCCAGTTTTGTTCTCATACACCAGACGGAAGGGCATTTTGCAGTCAATCGATTTTTTGGTATCAAGGACCCACATAGATTCTCACACCACATGTTAGAGTTTTTTCTACATTTAGCAATTGGATTAATATACTTTTGCTACCACATATGAAGGTAATTTTGAAAGTAAAAATGTCATGATCAATGACGTCAAAAGCTTTTGACAGATCTAAAAGTAATCCAATAGGTGCTTCGTTTTGGTCCAATGATGATGCGACATCTTTAAGAAAAGAAAATATGGCTGCTTCCGTAGATTTTGATTTTCTACATCCATGTTGGCAATCTGAAAGCGCGTTGTGTTTACTGAGAAAGGTTTCTATTTGTACGTAAAAGAGTCTCTCTAAAAGTTTTTAATTTGGTGCTGAGAAAATATGAAACTAGTGCTACAGAATGGCACACACTTTCTCTTGGTAAAGTTTTCTAATTTCTTTGGTGTGGACTGACTTTCACCGCCCAAAGAACATTTTTTACATGTCCTCAATTTCTCGGTTTCCTAATAGTAGAGCCGAAATATTACTTGAAAAATATTAAGGAAAAGTAAAACCTTGTCACCAATGGTAATTTTAATTGAAAAATTTGGAGCAGTTTTAAAGAAAATGGTGTGTAAGCGTTACTGTAAATGCAAAATTTTAAGCTTTATTTCACAGAGAATTTTTGAAAAATTTAATTTTAAATCATTTGAGGCATTTAAGTCACAAATGGAATACTGTTTAAATTCTTGTTTAAAAATAGTGTTTAAATAATCACTAGAGCATATTAACGGCGTGAGAGATATTTCAGCAAAAAAAAATTGTGTAAGTTTTGAAAAAACAACAGAATACACCAAAATGAACTCTATATCATTTTAAACAATGGAATTACCACTACCTGTTGGAAAATCATGAAAAAACATTTGGAGCAATTAGAGAGAAAAAACGTTGGTGCGTTTGTGAAAATGCGGAAATTCGAGTTCATTTTAAAAGAAAACTGTTGAGTTTTCGAGAAAATTTACAGGATATTATGTAAAGCTTATGTACTCATAAATACAACAATGCAAACAAATTTCTGCTAATGTAAATATTAACAACGTGAGACACAAGTCAAAATATTAGTTTTGTAATTTTTGAAAAAACAACAGAATAAAGTACTATGGCGTTTATGCCATCTTTATTTATTTATTATTTATTTATTTTACGTCAAAAAAGCAGTTAAAAACTGCGTATGACGTGCTATGGGGAAAAGTGAATTGTGTGCACATTTTCAAAATTCTGTGATCCCTACACTTAGTCATAAACTACTTAAAATCGAAAAAAAACTCCCATGTAATAAAATCTATTTTCAAGGATAAAAAGGCGATAAATTTTGGCTCATATCCATGTTGTCCTTCGGAATAATACTTCCTGCCGCGAAAACATGGAAACGATAATTTGAATAATTGTATTTCCCACTGAATTCTAGAAGACTTGCACAGAAAATGAAGTTACATTTATGTCCAGAAGCAAAACAAGGGGCCATCTCAGCTCAATGGATCTCTTTGCTCAATGGATCAGGGAAACTGGACGAAAAAACTGATCGAGATGGGGGTCATTGACCCAGAGGCTGCAATACAATACTTGTTACAGGTTGTTTATACACATTTATACAGTTCAAATGTTACATAATGCATTCTGTATAAATGTTAAAATTAATGTTACTTTTATTAAGATGCTCAGTATAGTCTCTAATTATATAGAAACGATTTCCTTTGGATTTAAACTTTTTATGAATTAATCGTTTAATGTCATCTGGCAAAGTGTTGTAAAATAATGTACATGTATTGTATGTGAATTTTTTGTAATGAGCTGTTGATACTGTCACCTGATGAATATGATTTCTACGTCGAGTGTTATAGTAATAGACATCGGCATTTTCTGAAAATATTTTCCCGCCCTTAAGCTAGTAATTTTTGACAAAAACCACTGATTCGTAAATAAACAGACAAGGTAATGATAAAATTCCTAGATTAATGAAGAGAGGCTTATATGAATCACGTGAGTGGGATTTGGTTATTATTCGTACAATTCGTTTTTGTAATCTAAAAGTCTGGGAGCTATAAGATGTATTTCCCCAGAATATTATGCCATATCTCAGGCGGGAATGAACATTCGCGAAATATACACAACGAACAGTATGAAGGCTGACTGAATTTGCAAGAATTCTGAACGCGTAGCATAATGAACTTAATTTTGTGTTCAATTCATTTAAATGGACGTTCCATTTAAGGTTGACTGAATTGAGAGACCTAAAAATTGTGTTACCTTAACATCAGTCAATGGTACACGTTCATTTTCAATGGAGCACAGAATTGTTTATTTGAAATGGAAAACTGCATTAAAACCGTTTTCTTTTCGTTTACTATTAATTTGTTATTTCGGAACCAATTTGAAACATCTGATATTGTACTATTTACGGTTTCTTTATTGCAAAGGATGTTCGTATCATCGGCAAAGAGAACCGTTCTTCCGTTTTGAATCGTCGAGGGCGTATTGTTTACGTAAAGTAGGAACAAAATAGGGCCTAAAATCGATCCTTGAAGAACTCCACGTTCAATGGACAAAGAGTCGGAAAGGTGCGTACGTAATATTCCATCATTCCAGTAAGGTATTTCCACTCTCTGAGATCGTTGTTTAAGGTACGAACATAACCAATCTAGAGCAATACCACGGATTCCATATGAAGGTAATATGGAAAGTAAAATGTCATGATCAATGACGTCAAAAGCTTTTGAGAGATCTAAAAATAATCCAATAGGTGCCTCGTTTTGATCCAATGATGAGGCGACATCTTTAAGAAAAGAAAATATAGCTGTTTTCGTTGATTTTGATTTTCTAAATCCATGTTGGCAATCTGAAAGCGCGTAGTGTTTACTGAGAAAGGTTTCCGTTCGTACGTAAAAAAGTCTCTCTAATATTTTTGAAAAAACTGCTAGAAGAGAAATGTGCCAATAATTTTGAATTTCATTTTCGTTGCCTCTTTTGAAGAGCGGCTTAATTTTAGCTGTTTTGAAAACATCTGGAAACATTCCGGTGCATAACGATGAATTAAATATGTGAGTTAACGGGTGTATAATGGCATACGCACAGGTCTTTAACAAAGAATCCGGGAATTCATCTAAACCGGACGAATATTTATTTTTTAGTTTATCGATTATTTGAAGAATTTCATAGGAAGAAGTTTCGGAAACGAACATCGTGTCTAAAATTTTGGGTGAACTGTCTGTTTTTGAATTTTGTGGCTGAAGGCACTTAGTGAGATCGGCAGCAATTCTCGAAAAGTATTGGTTAAAGAGACTAGCCACTGTTGCCGGATCGTTCACATTTATATCGTTATATTTTAAAACAACATTCTCTGCAGGGTTTCTAGTTGATTTAGTCGTATTTCTTATTATATTCCATCTTATAGAGTGCATTTAGCATTATTTCTACCAAAAGTTTAAAGAAAAATTTGGTGCGGTTTTTGAGAAAATCATATTTTTGTAATTTTTTAAAATTAAAAATAGAGGGAAAACGACTAAAATTTTCAAAAAATGTAGTACATTATAAATAACACTCTTTTATCACAAGCAAACAGCTTTTATCACAGTACGCAATCAAGGCATCACGAAACGTGTATTTCCGTTAAAAGCTCAGATTTTCCGCGGCATTACATACATTTCTCAATACTTTGTACATTACCCCGTACATAACCCCGAGCATAACCCCGTACATAACCCCCTACATTACCCCGTACATTACCCCGTACTCTCGTACCTCCGTACAGTATGTCTGTAGGGGAGTGTAGGGGCCAAGAAACCTTTGAAACATCTGATTTTTATGTTAGAATTGTAGCGTAACTACTCATGTCATTTGGTTTAGGGGAACTTTTTACTATGCTATGTGGAGGGACCTTTTGCCGCCCCCCCCCCCAATAAAAGATCCGAAATCCCACCACTGACTATGAATGTTCTTGCTGAACGTTCGAGTTGGAATCTGAAAAAAAATCAATAAAAGTAGAAAGCATATATATATATATATATATATATATATATATATATATATATATATATATATATGTGTGTGTGTGTGTGTGTGTGTGTGTGTGTGTGTTTGTTCATTTCCAATCTGATAATTACTCTATATAATGCAAACAGTACACACCTGAATTATCATTTGCACTTTCCACTGTCACAGGTGCAAAAGCTTCTTCAAAACGTCGTTTCTTAGGTACTGGTCTCCTAGATTGTCTTTTTTGTAAATTACTGGGAAAATCAAAAATTGTGGGAGCAACATTTTTTAAAAGACGTCTTCTGTCATTTACAAAATACATGCTCTTTTCTTCAAAGTGCATTGGTCAACTAAAACTATTTTGAGCGCGAACGCGAGAGACGCAGCGCGAGCGAGAGCGACCGTGAGCGAGAGAGAAAGCGTGAGCGAGCGAGCGAGCGAGCGAGAGAGAGAGAGAGAGAGAGAGAGAGAGAGAGAGAGAGAATGAGAGTGAGTGGAGCGAGCGAGATAGAGAGGGTTTGCTTCACTTGAAAAGAGTAAAGGTTTTTTAAGAAGACGTTGGGAATGAGATTGGCTGCACATTGTATGTTGTCAATATAAAGAATTTTGTTACGAGTTAATTGTAAAGAATTAGTCGTAGATAAATTTGCAGTATCTAAAAACAGAAAACAAAATTGCATTTAGCGTTCGCGTGTTTAGACTGTCTTCCTCGGAGATAATTATATTGTAAATATTGCTTATGTTATTTAAATAATCCAAATATAACAATTTTTCGAATGCCTAACTGTATTTGATTCTATAACTTTGTATGCCGCCTCCCCCTGTTTTGTATTCCCAGAGCCGTTTTGATGGTCAACAAGGTAATAAAGTATCATAATAATCTGAAAATGCAAGAAATAAAGTTACACATGTTACCAGTTACATATATAGAATTCTAATCCATCTATACTTGTGATCGTTTGAAACTACAAATAGAAGTAATGGCCAACATAACATAACACAGAAATGAAATATCATATGAAGCTTAATAAACAAGTAAGAATTTGTGTGAAGTGATAAGACTCCTTATAAATCTTTCCCACATAAAATATTAAATACCTAAAGGATTTTATGAAACAAGTAAAGAAGTGGTGTGCAGTGATAAGAGTTCTTGTCAGTCTTCCACACATAGATTTGCAGAAACTGAGTTCAACAATTTCTTTAGAGAATACTTCGGCATAAATGTACAATTTATACAAATAAGAAAACACTTTTCACTATAGATAATTGAATCCGCAGAGGACATCTATTTATACAATGGAAACAAACAAAGAAGCAACTTGGTCCCCATATTGACGTAAGCCAAGGCTGTTTGTGCAAATACATGGGAGGTTTTCAAGCCGATCTGAATAGGCAAAACAAACATATTTTCAATACATTTAGCTATGAGAAATTATCATTCTATGATCGTTGTGCTCCCGAAAGCCGCGACCTTTCCATCCAGGCATTCTTTCGCCGCGGCCATGTGATAATCGGCAGGGGATTCTGTCCAACCGCACGACTGAAAAACTATCTCGCTCTGCGTAAGGCCTCGGATCGCTTTACGGCTAAGAGACCAGCTTGCTCGCGTGGCCTCAGACTCGACCCTTTCCACTTTGGCTGAGTTGGAAGTTTCCTAGCCTCACACGCCGTTCGTATACCCTAAAGGCGCGACCACACGATATGTCTTTTCGTTCAATTTCGCGCATGCGTCTGAAGCATGCGTCTAGCGCACGTAGCGCATGCATTTCGGGCGTGTGTCCTTTCCTCAAGCGAGTCCTTTCGTCATTGAGCGAGTAGCTCTCGTGCAGAGCACACCTAGTACACTGAAGAGACTACTAACTTTGCTAGGTGAGCTTTACCTCAGCGGATTCTCTCTTTGCGCAGGACGAACCTGACGGCGGAGAAGCGGCTTGGCGCCTGTTTGGCTGAAACGGTCGGGAGGGAGGTCAGCCGATCCTCATCAGCGGAGCCACCCTCCAAAACACCAACAGATCAGCCGCCGTCAGCCGAACGTCAAGGTCATCGGCCAGGAGGGGCATCGGCGAGCCAGGATGGACCCAAGGAGGAGGAAGGAGCGGGTGCGCACTGATGGAACACAGCGGAATAACAACAGCCGAAGCAGATCTGGTAAGATCGATGCCAACGGCCCCTGCGAACCACTCCATGCGGTGCAACTACTCCCACTCCCTCAGCAGGGACAGACGTACCCTAAATCCCTCCACCTATGACCTAACCCCCAAAAACACAGAAGAACCCCTACCATGCCCGAACCTCCTCCCATACCTCTTGAAAACAGTTTTACGCCCATAGCCCCGACCGACCCTGACCCAATTGCACACAGCTCCACCAGTCCCCCCATAAACTGAACAAGACAGGATCCCAAACCCCAGCTACCCCCACCCCCGACGCAGACTACCAAACCAAAAATAGGAGCTTTTAAAATCGACCTACAATCAATTTTTTCGACAAATGAACTGACACGAGACCTCATGAAGACGACAAACAAGATAATGACAGTAAAATGCACAAGGACTGACCTGCTGATTCAACCATTGACAGTAACGGCTCACTACAAGATTAGAGAAAGACTAGACCAAATACGAACTGACCCCAGACTAAAAGCCTTATACTTTGTGACCATGAACTACCACTACAACAGATGCACCGACGAAATCAGAGAAAAACTTCTGATTAAAGGACTACCACCTAACTATGACTTAATCAAAGACTCTCTCAATAAGCAACAAATCAAACACTTTTATCTATCAGAGATGAAAAAACGCGACGAAGACGGACAGCTGACGCCACTTGGCATCTACACCATTGAGGTACCCCGACAGGACATAACTGCAATCAAGAGTAAATTACAATACACCGACTACTACCGAATGAACACGCAAGACTATAAGACGACTGACCGGGTACCTCAATGCAAAAATTGCCAAAAGTTATACCATACAAAGAACCACTGCCGACGACCAACTGTATGTGCCTACTGTACCCATGCCACCCAACTGAAACCTGCTCTCACTCCTAAACCAAAAACTGTATCTCCAAATGCATCAACTGCCGAGAAAACCATCCAGCCTTCCACCCATCCTGCCCCTACATCATTAAAGCACGCGAAATATGGAAGAACCAAATAGAAAAAATTCAACCCCCAAGCCCCCAATTCCCGCCTTCCTCCAACCTAAATAATACCAGAACCTTAACAACTCCCAAGCCAACCAAACACAAAACTCCTCTACCCAAGAACTAAAAGATCTGTTCTCACTCCTCCAATCCTTTAACATGAAGAAAATTATATCCAATATAAAACCCATCCTTGATATCTTACGCGGCCCAGAGGACATCCTCACAAAATTAATCGCAGGAATGAAGATTGTTGAAATCTTCTCTCCGTAAATGGCTCCCAAACTCCGCTTCCTCTCCTCTCCTCATGGAACAAGGCGGATCAACCAAGAAACCTCTTCTCTCCCAATCCTTAAACTCCATTGGAATCTATTCCTACAAGAAACTTTCCTAAAACCTAATACCCTTTTCCATCCAAAATTATCCCTACCGTAACGACAGAACCTTATCCCCAAACGGAGGCACGGCCATCGTAATCCATAAATCCATTCCCCACGCCCCTTACCAACTACTCCCGACGTCCACCCTCGAGTGCACAGCCATTCAAATAGGTACCCCAGCTACTCCAATTATCCTAATCTCCGTATACAAAAAACCTAAAACCCTTCTTCCCACCTCTGACCTTAACATTTTACTCAACCTCTCCTATCCTTTCATCCTGGCTGGGGACCTAAACAGCAAATCAACATAGCTTCGTCCCCTGTAGACGAATCCCGTGTACTTCTGATCTCTTGGATGTAACCTCATTTGATAGTATGCCGTGCTGAAATCAGTTGACGAGAAGTATCCTTTATTGGCGAATTGTAACAATATCTCGTCAATTTTAGGCGGTACATCTCTGAACGGAACTGTCAGTGAGTTCAAGTGACGCGCGTCTAAGCATACGCGCAAAGTGCCGTTCTGCTTTTTCACAATTACAATTGGATTTACGTAAGCTGTCGTTGCCCTTTTTATTATGCCTTCTAACATTTCTTCAATTTGTCTTGAAATCTCTTCTTGGTACGCCACTGGTATAGGGTAGCTGCGTCCTTTAAACGGCGTCTCGTCCGTGAGTTGGATACGAAACACGTAATTTTTCACTGGCTTTCGATTTTTTCGAACACCTTCTTGGCGCTGATGAGTAATCTCGATAACTTGGCCTTTTGTTCGTCGTCTAGGAGGGAAGCTAAATTAACTTTTTCTTCAACCATTTTATTCAAGTCATTTGTAGCAGATGAACATAAATCTATTTCATCATTAGTTTCAATTACCTTTTTTTTTCATTTGATTTCATCGTTGTGTTAATTTTTGCATTTCCACGACCTATCAGAATCATTGCGGCTCTTGAATCTACAATTACATCATTTTCAACGAGAAAATCGATGCCTAAAACTAGTGCGTACGTAAGTCCTCTTACGACGAGACATGGCGTGTCATAGACCTTGCCTCCTATTTACAACGGAGCATATATTTGCTTTCTTATTGGGCTTGACTTGTTTCCAACTGCATTCGTAATTCGCGTACTCTTGACTGGCAATTGAGGTATTTCAATCTTCGAGTCCCTTAGCGCATTGTAGGTGTCTTCATCCATGATGGTCGCCATGGAGCCGGTGTCCACTAACGCCTTCATCGTCACGTTACCACAGCGTACTTCAATTACTGGGCAGCGGTACGGGTACTCGTTCGTCGTGGCCATATTCCACACGACACCCATTGGTGGATCACCTACAGAAATTACAGGAACCACGTTGTATTCTGCTTGAACGTTGTTCGACATGGGGTCCCCGCTCACATCGAACCGTGGCAGTTTCCCGATGTTGATGGCTGATGTTGGTGTTTGTCACCTAATTCTTCATTATTTTCTTCCTCCTTATTCTGGCGTTTGTTTTGTGGATAGCTTCTATTAGCTTTCTCCCCTCCTTGTTTTGAATTCCGGTCTTTCGTTTCATTTCGAAAGTTATTTTCTTCCGCACCTCGATCGTTCTTTTTATTGCTTGGTTGGTCACTCGGTTTGGTTGATTTCGCCTCTGGACCTCCCACGCGCGTAATGATAGCGTTGGTCGTCGTGCTAGCTTTGCCTCCCTTTACGATATTATCTGCCGTAATATCGTAATTACTTAACAATCGCTGGAATGCCTCGATGTCACGTGGAGCAATACTTCTTATTAAGTTTTGTATGCTATATGGAAAATGTCTGGTCAACAAACTAATAATTTCTTTGTCTTCCATAGGTGGCGAACATAACTTGAGTGCGGCGATTTTCCCCGCAGCATAATCGCGCATGCTGCCAAGCGTCGGCTTGTAGTACGCGTTCATGACTGTCATCTTGTGGTTGAGTTGAATTTCCTCGCTCCAATATCTATTTAAAAATTTTATTTTAAATTCTCGGATTGTTTGAGGAAACGGTTCAAGAGTTTCTAACCAAGTTCTCGCGTTTTTTTGTAAAATCTGATATAACAAGTGAGTTTTATATTGCTCCGGCAGGCGACTAAGAGCCATAAAACTGTCTAGTGCCTTCAAGAAAGAATACGGATGTTCTTCGGGAGATCCCGAAAACTTCAAAGTAGGCGGCACATTTAAGTTTAAAGGGTGCGTTGAACCTACGGCGACAGGCATGGTATTCACCGTTGCTTGTAAGTCGTTTAGTTTCGCTTGCACTTCTAAACGTTCTTGCGCGCCTTCTTCCACCCGATCTGAAATTACTTTTAATTCTTGTACGACTTTGTCTTCATGTTGTTTCGTGCGGGCTTCGACGAAGTCGGTTACTGCATCTATTCTAGTGTTCATTTCTTCACACTTATTTTGTACAGTTTCTATTTTCTCCGCCTATTCTTCCAACTTCTCCGCTTGTGCTTCCAACTTCTTATCAACTTCGTTCTTCAATTCGGCCGCCCAGGTTTCCTGCGCGCGCTGAATAGCTTCGACTTTGTCGTTGACGGTATTTATTTTGGTCGTCAACTCCGTAGCTTAAAACCTGTTGTTGTTCTTTCAGCTCCGCAGCTAACGCCTGGTTTTGTTGCTGAATATTTTCTTGTACTTGTTGAATTTCTCGTTTTATTTCTTGCTTTAACTCTGCAGCTATGGCGTGGTTCTGTTATTGAATATTCTCCATTTTATTTGTAAGGGTTGTATGGAAATTACCCAATAGTGCCCTCATTAGGTTTAGCATGGGGTCATTCGGACTGACTGGTGGTGATTCCACCCCCTGCACGTCCAGTGATGTTTCTGGATTCTCGGTTCCGCGATCCGATTCAATCGGCGCTCCCTCTTCCTGCGGCGACGCCCCTACTCCGCGGTCCCGTCCTTCCGAATCCTGATCTGAATCACTGCTTACAGGATTTTCTCCCACTAGATTCCATAAATCTATCCGCCATCGTGAGAAGTTGAGTACCCGTTTACAAAGAAATATGTACACAATAAATTAAGTTGTTCACTAAGTACCCTAACACCTCCACAATGCACAGAAAGAAATATCACTGAGGGAATCACAATGCTACCTTGCAAACACACTATGAATGCCCGACAACACAACACTGCACTGAATAGACAAAATAAATCACTGCTGAAAGAAATTCACCACAATGCTGTACAACAATATTTCACTATTGCCACAATGAGTCATAAACTTTCTGTATTCCACCCAATTGCTGTTAATTGAAATGGCAAAACTTGTAATCATTTAACCCAAAAGTAGGAATAATTTTAGATGAATAAGCATAATTATTTTAATTTGGAAAAATAAAAGTCCTGAAACATTAAGAAAATCAATTCCTTTAAAGAAAATTGCGCTTAGCATGTACGCCGAATGACTGACGAAACACGCGTGTAAAATGACCTATCCAATGATACCCGCGTGGGTGCTAAAATGGCACGTATATCCTGCTCCACATATGGCACCGAAATTATGGTCCCTTGTGGGACAATTGTCGAGCCTTAAACGTTGGGCGCCAAATTATGCGACGGAACACACGTCGTGGCCTTCCCTCCGACGCGCCGCGCATAATACAACTCTGTTGCGTGAAGGAGTTAGCCCTAAGGATGTGCGAGATCGCTTGGGCGTTACCGGCGTCGTTCGACACTCCACTGCCGTCCCGACGTCAGACCTCTCGAGTTGTTTCGAATCGCTTGCCTGGATGAGGCTTATGCCTGAAAATGCACCTGGGTGGGGAATACGGGCAGGTTTGTACTCAAAGCAAAACACTTGTGGCTCTGGCATACAAGGCTGTATATTCTACACTCAAGGAATGAAAAAACACACACACACACAAATTCAACAAAAATAGCCCTTGACAAACAATCACGTACAGAACGCGACCTTCGTGCTCGGAAATGAATATTCGGAGCAATTATTGCTACCTCTCTTCACAATAATTAGGTATTTCGAACGATTCATTTAATGAATTGTACTTTATACACCATTTGGTGCAGGCGTGCCTTGGTCTTAAGGACCCAAAGAATACAAAGTTGAACCTTCCTACTCTGAATTGCTTTCATTCCTGACAAATGGTTATTAATCCATAATACACTTCAATCACTACTTCTTAAACAAAACTCGACACAGAGCAAAATTAATCAAACTATTTACAACACCCATTTTTAACACTTAATTAATTGGGTGACTTGTTTAAATTGAATTAATCATTTCTGTTCTTAACATGGCTTTCATTCAGGAGTTCCACACATCAACGTTCACAAATTGGCTTGAAATACCTAATACTTGAAAGCTTTTAAGAAACAAACAGTGTGGTTTAGCATCGTTCAATTACATTTCTTTCGTTTCTGCAACCGTCTGTCGCACGGGTACTCACGCTTCTCCAATGGGGTTTTACGTGAACTGGCCTAGTCGAGTGCTGCGAGCGGCGCCTTGGCGCCTCGGCGTTTGGGAACGTGACGATCGCGCCCTACGCGACCTCCGGGGCTCTCGCTGCACTGGCCGCGACGGCTCGTGCTGGCGACGTGTCGGGGTAGCCTGGCCTCCACGTTCCTCCGCCCCTCCTTCCGCTGCATCTCCGGACCAATTTTCTCGGCCGGGAAGTGCCTCGGCCTCGCCTCTGCGCCCGTCTTCCTTCCCCAACACAAATGCTTCTCTGGCGGTGTTTTCAGGAATGGTTATCGCCTTGGCTCCTTGCTTCGGTGATGTGACGTAGCGGCGATGCAGAAAATTGTTCGGCGTACGCCGGAAAAGAGTCCGATTCAGCCCTCACTGAATTCACATAATTCGCTCTCACTGACACATGTTTCTTTTCCGTTGTGAGTTATCAACAAAAAACGAGTACAATGTTCGTTCTCTTCCCGTATTCGGATGAAACAATCTCGCGTGAAGTTCACTGCTAGCGACTCGCGACCGGTTTCTCTTCACTAACCGTCCCTTATAACGGTTTTTACGTGATTTGTGAGACGCGTTCCGCAGCGATCCGTCCTCCTCCGAGATTTTTTTGAGACCCTTCAACTTTCAACGGAAAAAAATTTCTTGCCGTTGGCTTCCCTCGTTTTTCGGATACCGGCCAATCACAAGATCTCGTTCCCAGGCTTATCTTTCGAATTTCTTATTCGTGGACAAGCGTTTCGCTCGACGCGGCCGCGGCCGACGTCAGACAGTGACGGGGTTCTCGCGCCCCGTTCAAATTAGCGAACTGCCGAAGACGGTATTTTGGGAATTTTTATATATGGTCCGGTCCGTTACCAGGGCGTATATTCGAGCTCGTCTCATATATATATATATATATATATATATATATATATATATATATATATATATATTATGACCTAACAGTCATTTAGCCGTCAATCAGAAAATTCCGAGATCGCCAATTCAAATCGGGCGCGCAGAAGAGACCGCAATCGATAGTTCAGAAGAACGATTCCGTGAACGAGTCACGAACCGAAAGAGGAGACGCGGGTCGGAAGTAGTGTGTGACGAGAGCTGGCACATGGCGTGCACGGGCTGTGCGGCGTGCGTAAGACAAGGGAGTGCAATCGTAAAACATCGAGAAGTAAATGTGTGTGAAATTATTGATGAGTGACTAGACGATTACTAAGAATATTGGACAAAAGTATTAAATTGAAGGCATTGTGATGAACGTCTATAAACGATAAATACTCCAGTGAAGTGAAAGCATGTGGCGGACGGATACACGTGGTCCATCAGCCATTTATGTGTGGTGAAATGAGCAGTTCTGAGACAATGCTCCACCATAAGAATACCGCATTCATGCACCGATATCAGAAATGTATGGTTAAGTAGCGGAGTACTGGATTCGGCACGGCAGCCACGCGGACAACACGCCGGCAGCAGAGCGAGGGTCTCATCAACTTCGCAGCGTCAAGGACACGAGCAGAGGCGGCTGTATTTCTGCGTCAGGAACACGGGAATCATCAGATAAGTAGCGGAATTTGCAATATCCGTGGAAATAGGGGGGAACTATTCCAGTTGTACGGATCAGAGGGTATCATAAGGGAGAGAATATAATGACGAACCTTCACAAAGATACAAAGCAGGAAGAATAGATTATAACTGTGTAATGTTAGCTAATAAAAACAACCCTGAATGCGGAATTAATGGGTAATAGAATATTGATATGTCATTATGTATGTGAGGTATGGGAGGGTAAATTGGTATTAAAAGAATGTTATAAAGGGGTAAATTGGCGGTTAATGAATTGCATGAGAAAAGTAGCAAAATCCAATGCCAACATCTTCCTGATTAAGGCGCTCCCCCTAGAATGATCCCTTGTCCTTTAATCATTTCTGACAACAGCATATCTTGCTTTCAAAATTTTAATGTTCATTGGCATATATTAATTATATTTCTTGTTAGTTTATCACCCATCTTTCACACAGTTATCTCATGTATGGATCGTGAACTTCACTTTGCCCACACTGTGAAGGCATTTAAGGTCTCCTTTCCTATGCAGTCTGCTGGCAGTTCATTCCATATGTTGACGACCCAATAGGGTGATAAAGTTTGTTCTCTGTCACTTCCTGCATCATTATAGCGGCCATTCATAATTTTATAAGACTGTGGTCTCCAAGTTGTGATTTGGAATCATATAGGGAAGTCTCCGGTTTTTTGCCGATATGAAGAACTTAGCATTTCTCGATGTTTAACGGGAGTAACTATGTTTCAGACTAGTTGTCTGTTGTAGTAAGATCATTCTGTAATGTTTGGTGATCATTCAATGGATTTTCAAAGATTTTTGTATCGTCTGTATAGCAATACCATTCTGTAGCTATTACCTCACCCAGGTCACTTGTGTACAGAATGAACAGCATCCGACCGGGAGAGGTGCCTCAGTGCATCAAGTGGTCATTGCAGTGCCTCTGAGCGGGAGGTGTGTGATGGTTGCAAGATTTTCTTCACTAGCTTGGCAGCTACGTCGAATTCAAACGCTGGAGAAGAATTCTAGAGGCCGGCTGCTCTGATCGGTAGTTTACGGTAGTTTTCCCTATCAACACCAGGCAAATGCCGGAGCAGTATCCTAACAAACGGACCACGGACAGCACGAGATCTTTCCTTCCTCTTCCTTGTCCTATCTTCACCCTTACACACCTACTAACGTGCACTACACTACTGCATATGCCGAGAGACCAGTCTGGAGCTTCGAACGTGTCCCAACTAGGGCCGCGCCCCGCTGCTGGATGAACTTACATACCTGGTTGGGGGACAATCCCGCTAGTCAACCGTAGGTTGGCGCCGGATCTCTTCATGCAGCAGGGGAAGATCACCCCACCCCCAGAGCAAACAAAAGCACTACACATACGAGACAAATTCCTTCAGTATTTGTGGCCCGAATCACTAACAACCAACCAGCCAATTAACAGTATCGGTCCTAAAACGGATCCCTGAAGAACTCCGCTTGTGACAGTTCCGGATGTCGATACTGTGTCTTCAATACGTACTTGAAACGTTCTATTCGAGAGGTAATATCTGATCCATGCTAATAATTTGCCTCGTATCCTCATTGATTTTTATTTATAAATCAGTCGCTTGTGGGGAACTTGGTCGAAAGCCTTAGCATAGTCCACGTACATTACTTCTAGAGATTGTCCTCGGTCTAACATTTTGGTCCACACATCAAGTGGAGATGGTGATAGTTGATCTTCCTGGTGCAAAACCGTGTTGCTCTCTGGGAATTAGATTGTTGCTTTGTGCGTTGTCGTGGAGTTTTTGGACTATTAGTCTTTCCATCACTTTCCCAACCATACTTGTCGGACGTATTCTCCTGCAATTTTGTGTTAGCTGTTTGTCACCTTTTTTAAAAATAGGTGTAACATCAACTATTTTCTATGTAGAAGGAATATAATACTTCTTTTTGCATGTTGGCTCCACTATGGACGTTGAAACTTTGCAACGCCGCTACTTTGCACAGTTGACGTACAACGTTTTGAAGGTTATATTGCTGTATATTATAAGCTTTGGTCTACGACGGTCAATACAAGCGATCGATGAAATGTGTGATCTATCAGTCTTCGAAAGAGGGCAAATCATTGGTGCCCTGTTAGCGAAACCATCTGTGACGAAAACAGCTACTGTTTAACGTTTCACGAGCGATAATTTCACGAGCAATGCCAGCAAACCCAAAACATGGTAGAACACCATCGGCGAAATAATGGGCGAAAACCGAATTTAACTGGCTGAGACCGGCGAACATTAAAAAGGATAGTGGCCAGGAAACGTAATACTACTGCGACAAAAGTGACTGCAGAACTCAACACTTATTTGAGTAATACTGATTCCACAAAACAGTACGGTGGGAGCTTCACAAACCTAGCATTCATGGAAAGGCAGTAATTGCAAAATCTTTCATAACGACAGCCAACCGCAACTAATGTTGCAAAAGAATCACTTCTTCAAAACTTCTGCCACAATCATATTACCAGGACATTTGATGACTGGAAGAGTGTGATAGGGTTCGATGGATCATCGTTTACATTATTTCCTACAATCCACCAGATTTATGTATGGAGAACCCCAAAACAAACCTGGGGGATGTTCCGTTATGATTTGAGCCGAATATCATGATATTCGGCTGGTCCTCATTACTTTCACCGGCCGGATTACAGCAAATGCATATCTCGACATCAACAATGAACTGCTTACAATGGCTAGCTTGTTGGAGCCAAAAACTAATATATTCAAAGATGATAATTCGTCCATACACAGAAAAAATTGTTCAGAAGTGGTTTGCGAAGCATCTGAATATATCAAACGCCTTCTCTGGCCTGGATAATCGCCGGCCTCAACACGATTGAACAATTAAGGGGCGTTTTAGAGGAGAGGAGCGTTTTCGATTATTTTGAAAAAACAAAATAATACACCAAAATGTTAATACGTCGTATTAAACATTGTAATTAGGACTATCCATTGGAACATTTTAAAGAAAAAATTTGGAGCCATTTTTGAGAAAGTGGCGTTTATGCGTTTCTGAAAATGCGGATTTTTTTTACAGAAAACTGTCGAGTTTTCGAGAAACTTTATTTGACAATATTTAAAGCACATGTACTCACAAATATAGTAATATGAAGAAATCACCTCTAATGTAAATATTACCCACGTGAGAGACAAGTCAAAAAATTAAATGTTTGTAAGTTTTGAAAAACCAAAAGAATAGAGAAACATGGCATTTATATCATCGAATTGAGTACATTTGATACTACCCCTACAAAAAATTCAAAGAAAAAATCTGGAGCCCTTTTTGAGGAAATGTTTGTGTAATTGTTTAAAATTGCAAATACTTCATGCTATATTGCGTGATAACTAATAAATTTTTCAGAAAAGTCTACATGACAATGATAGAACTATTTATAGACAACAAATTTCATTTGAGGGAAAAATCTGTGTCTTCAGTTTTATAGTTATATGAAGACGCCGAAAAATTCAAACTGTTGCAATTTTCGAAACTTCAGAGTTAACTGTGAAAATCGGTCATTATACTTCAATGAAAGTTAAAGAAAAAATTCGGAGCAGCGTTTGAGAAAATTTTGAAAATGTTCGGGAGGCTTCATGTAAAGCACCCCCAAATTTTATAGAATGTTTGTCAACTTTGAAAGCTTCAACTAGAGTCATCTGGACAGGTGTTTCTTCAATTTGGAAAAGATCGTACGTGTGGTTTAGGCGCTAGTAGTGTTCAGAGACGGGCGGACCGACGGATGATGGACGGACGGACGGACGTTTTGAAAAAATAAACAACACATTTTCGGTATCAGGGACCCCGAAACCGTTGAAATCTCGAAATCGATTTTCCGCAGCATTACATAACTTTCTCTATACTATGTATTTTACTATCGTAAGTACGTATGTATACGCGCAAGTAAGAATATAACAAAAATGCATTTACTGTATTTTGAATATTTCAAGTATTTTAAACATATATGTATTTAGCGAATAAAAACGTAAAAATGTATTTTGAGTATTATTTAAATACTTATTTTCAAAGTATTTTGGCTAAGTTTTTAAGTACTAAATTGAAAGGGGCAGTCTCGCGGCGCAAGAGCGAAGTCGCTCGCCTTTCACCAAGGAGGTCCGGGTTCGATGCCCGTCGGTTTCCGGACAATCTCATGTGAAATTTGTTTCAACAAAACGAGTTCAGCTGCTTCACAAGGGCTAGTCCAGCGTCCTAAACCCTACCCCTACCCTATTTCTTTCCAAATTCTGGCCGCTCGGTAGTGACGCAGAGGCGCGAACGCGATGCTACTTGGCGGTCCTCTTAACGACTAACAGACTACGTAATGGAGGATTACTACCAAAGACATTGACTTTAAAAATATAAATAACGGAGGATTACTCCTAAGCGCTCAACGGGGGTTATGAGACGCGTTAATGGGGATTAGACGCGTTGCGTCATGCTGAAGGCGCAAGAGATTAAAAATAAATTATTTTGCCCAATCCTGGATATCTGTATATAATACTTGTATTTAAGTTTTTGTCTGTTCTCTTTCAACTACGACATCACATTATACATGCAATGCGTAACAAGTCTATGAGCATTTGCGCTACTCTAATCCCTTCAGTGTCGCCAGCGCACTTTGCAGCACGTTGAGATCGACACCTAGATGCTTTGCTTCTTAAAATTGTTTGCGAAACCGACCCTGTCTGATAATCTTTCTATCGTGCGTATATCTTCATTCGGAGGTCGACACATGCCTAAGATTTCGCTACAATATGAGCCTCTTCCCCTCACTTCAACAATAAATATTTAATAATTAGCTATGTTTCTACCCAAGACAATTTACTAACGCAAATGAACATGCCCCCTTCCCCCACCACGAGCTCTTCTAAATGGAGCTATCGTCGTAAGATCGAAAGATTTTGCCACAGTAAATATCGTTTGCAAGCTATGGTTCCGTCCAAATTATTACGTCAGAATTAACTGTAAATATCGTCAAAATTCCACAAATTAGTACCTTGGTTGCACAAACGTTTACAGTTAACTTGCAGAAGCACCAGTAACTTACCGGGAGAGGTGGGTCCGTGCATCAACTGATGTCACTGCAGTGCCTCTGACCGGGAGGTCCTAGGTTCGAGTCCCAACAGTGGCAAGACTATCGACACTAGCTTGTCAGTTAGGCCGAATTCAGTCGCTGTCTGGCGGAGAATTGTAGCGGCCGGCTGCTCTGATCGATGCTTTTCCGTGGTTTCTCCGATGGACACCTGGCGAATGTCGCAGCAGTACCCTAACAAACGGGCCACGGATTGCGCGCGATCTTTCCTCCCCCTTCCTTGTCCAATCCTCACACACTTACACTAGCATGTACTACACTACCATGGATGCCGGGAGGCCGGTCGGGAGCTTAGAGCTTGTCCCGACTGGGGCGGTGCCCCTCTGGTGGGAGATACCTGGTAGAGAGAAACCTCGCTATCCGACGGTAAGTCGGCGCCGGATCTCGCCATCCAGCCGGGGAAGATGTCACTGCTGCCATTGCTACTGCTGCCATTACCCTATTAATCGCTGCGACGTATACTTGGGTTTTTGTAACGTGGCGCGATAGGCCTATATCTTCACGATGGAATACGGCACGGCTTATCGCGTCTTTCTCGGTCGTGCCACTAGATGACGCCTGATCTGCAGCACTGTTTGATACGGTCGCAATCAGGCGACAACTGGCGGACGACCGAGAAAGACGCATAAAGTCGTGCCATATTCCATCATGAAGAGAAGAGAGTCACGCGCCAAATTACAAAAATCCAAGGGTAGTAATGTATTCCTTCCGAGTGAAATCTCACCGAAGTTCTCCGCAGTACATCCGAGTTAGCCAATTCTGGGTCTTGCCCTAGCCCTGTGCCAGCAGGGATTTTTCTCAGAGGCTGACGAATTGTATTCGAAGTCAATGAAATGGCAGCTGTAATATTTTTTATATTTTTGGGGAATATCAAGTTGGTTGATTTTTCCCTCCCAAAATTCGTCTCCAAATTACGCCCATTGCCTAGAAGTCCCCAATTCTGAATGTCTGCCCGTGCTTACGGATGGATATGTTATTTTTTTATCAACGGAGTAAAAACGGTATATGACGTATGGGGGAGAAGTACAATGCTTTGTTCACATGTGTTACTTGTTTCATTTGGAGATGTTGCAAATATTTTTCCGAACTTGACCACTGGAATTCTGCATATTATACTATTTATTTTTTACGTCAAAAACAGTTAAAAGCTGCGTGATGTGCAACGGGGAGAAGAGAATTCTGTGCAAATTTTTATAATTCTGCGATACTTACCCTGTCATGTACTACTTGAATTTTGAATACAGAAAAAAATGAGCATTTTTGCAAAGGACTGTTGACAAAATATTCCCTCCGATGTAATATCTTATTTTCAAGTTTAAATGAGCTATAATTTTGGGCTCTTATCCCTCATGTCCTTCGCGAAGGAATAATACTTCCTGCCGCGACAACATGGAGGACAATAATTTGAAGAACTATTTCCCATTGAATTCTATAAAACGTGTACAGATGATGAAGTTGTATGTATGTCCAGAAGCAAAACAAGGGGCCATTTCAGCATTTGCTCAAAGGATCAGGAAAACTGGACGAAAAACCTCATCAAAGTGAGGGTCATTGACCCAGAAGCTGCGGTACAATACTAGTCACGGGTTGTTTAGAATTATATAATCCAAATGGTAAATAATACATTAAATATCACTGTTAAAATTAGTTACTTTCCTTTAGATGCTCAGTATAGTCTCTAATTGTATGGAAACAGTTATGCAGAAGAAACGATACTATAAAACCAAAACAGGAGTGGGAGAAGACCAAAAACACGTGTAGCGATTTATTTATTCCTTTATTTTGCATGCAAAAATTGTAGCTAAATTACAATGATCATGGTCTTCATTGTTAAACCATCTCTTTGGACCTTGACCTGTTACACAAATTATGACGTTTGATGTAGTGAATAGGGGTTACAAATGTTATTTCATATAGGTGTATCATTTCATTACACATCAATTATTACTACACAGGAGGCTCTCCGTAAGGATATACATATTTTATGCTGAATAGCTCCCTCAGACGATCCATTGTATATGGCAACGTATGATACACAATTCCATCACATGGACAAGTGAAAGCTACGAACAACCAACTAGCAGCTAATAGTGCGAAAATTGTAGATATTCTGAGGTAGATTCTGGATTCAAACATCTTCTGACTTACAGGTTCTGCCATTGTGCTGTGTTCAGAAAACCTGAGGGGAACCAAATAACAAATACAGTGTACAACTGGTGTCTTACCTCATTTTCAATACAATTTCAGGGAATTATTAGTTTGGTCAATTATTCTTTAAACTGCCGATGTTTCAACCTTTATTTTACCTTCTTCAGGGCTCTCGGAACAGATGCATACAATACAAATTCACTCATGCACTTCTTTTTACAATATTCTACAAAATTCTTCATTCTAAACAATTTTCTATAGAAACCCACACCATCAGCAACTATAATATATTTAAATGCACCTACACAATCAGTTCTGGATAACATATTTAATTTTTTAAATGGAAGTCGAGAGCTCAGGTTTTTTCGTTTTAACTTTTAGGTATTAAGATATTTTCTGTAGTTATTAACTCGTAAGTGTAAAGTGTATACCTAATTACATCGTATGTATGTAACTACATTGTACGTGTGTAGTATCTGTCAATGTTTACTGAGTCTGCTTTACATCATCTGTTGAGAATCATAGAGCCGTAAGACCGAAATTTATCTGTTAAAATGCTATTAGAAATTACTCAGGGCAGCAATTACACATATCAATGCTTATAACAAGAAATTGGGTTGTACATTCGCCTCTTGGCACGAGAAAAAGGATTCATTTAGGAAAAGTTGATCTTAACTCGCTAATTTACTTTTTAAAATGTTGGCATGATTTGTTATGTTTCTAAAGGAGTGATATGAAGTCATTAGCCCTGAGGAAAGCCAAGATGGTCGAAACGTCGGTATTCCAAAAAAATAATTTACCTGGATTGTTTGAACATCTAGTACAATGAAAAAAGACGGTGGTTCACTTAGTAAGTTTTGATTTCAAACAGAGCCGCATAGGAGCAAGAAGCAAGGAGCATAGACAGTTCATGGAACATTTTTGTTAATCCACATGTTTATTACTTTCAGCAACTATATTTTTCAGCCAATTCCCAATATTCACTTTACCTCAGATTACAACGTACACCAGGCGGCAATGGTTTTGTGAAAGAATAATAAAATACAATTGGAGAATATGAGAAAGCATGCCCTTAGAATGATTCCATGAAAAAAGGCCAAAACGCTTGGTGCATTTAGATTGCTAGTTTTTCACCGTTTCTTTGGATCCGTTGAGTGAACTATAAGAATTTATTTGCCCCCTCTCTCTGACCCATTGCGCTTCCACACACCGGCATATGTAAATGACATGATCATTTTTACATTTACTGAAGAATGATTGTTTTATGTCAAATTATTTAATGACTATGATTCCTCCCCCTGGTACACAGAAAAGGATTTTAATTTGTCCTTATGCGTCCCCACTACTCTCGTCCTCACGCACGAGGGTAGGATTCTCAAACTTCCTGACGACGGCATGTTATTCCGGAAATGAAACTTCATGGTACACATCACTTCACGGCCGGTGTGAAGACGCACATAAATTAGGTTGGATCACTTTTAGGGAGAAGGCAAATTCGAGTGTTAATTTCAATGGCTGGCGAGTTTTGATAGTCGATAGCTAGAAGTTTCACATTTAGGCAAAATGGTGACAATTAACAACAATTCAATGAAGTATTTGGAGTATGTTAGCACTTGGTTTTGGCGATTATTCTTAGAATCATAATATTCCAAATAATACTCTTTTTTATGTACACAAATAATAAAAAAATACTAACTTTCTGTCTTTCTTTCCAGCTTTTGTAGTTGAGACAGGGCAATGCATCTTTTTACATTTCTTCTGAAATTTTACTTTGTTGAAAGCATATGTTCCTGAAGAATTACAAGATGATGCAACAGTCTCAAAAGTAAAAGAGTCTGTAGATTCCATTTTACATGTGTTTAGAAATCCACCATTTGATTGCAGCGACGTCGATGAATCATGGTAAGTTTTGCTGATTCTAGTTGATTAGAAAGAATTACCATTAGCCGTTTCCTCACAATCAGTGTAGAAAATTATAGGAACAACAAATAAATAAGTGTGAATCAATTATTTGAACAACCCTGTCTGGAAAATGGATTCTCGATGTTTTAACAGGAAATACAAAATAATGAACTCACCTGTGTTAAATAAATTTAATAAACAAATAAAAGTCTACATCATAAGTACCTCAAGAAAATAAAAATTGAAATACAAAATATGTTGAATTTCCAACATTTATTTCACATTCATTCTTAGAAGCACTGCAAGGTTAGTTGTTTGTAAAAAAGAAAGAGAAACTCAGAAAGTACCAGAAAAGTGAATTCAGATCCTACTATTCTGCATTACACGCCGCAGGTTCTATTTTTTGTGTTTAATTGCTAACAGGTATATAATCTCAAAAACAAATCCAAGTATGTGAAACAGTAACAGGTAGTACGCATTTCTACTAACATACTAGTAAATGTCATTCTCGTAAACACATTCTTTGTTCAATCTACAACTTACAGCAAATAAGTTAAAATGGCAGTTTTCAATGGATCATTTTATCCCAGTTATAATTAGCTAATTATACGTGATGCTAATGAACTGATACAATGAAAATGTTAATATAGTCTTACAAGAATTAAAAATAAATATTCCGTTGATATACTTTTGAACAACACTCATATTACAAATCAAAATCTTTCTACCAACTGAACATAAGAGTCACATTTTTCTAGTCAAATCTGTGCAAAAATGTATTAACTATCCAATAAGCACCCTCAATGAATGTCTACAGTACCGTATATAACAATGGCTTGGTTCGGTTTTCATGATAAACTCAGGGCATTAAAAATTAAAATAACTAGAAAAGTTGAACAAGGTAATTTGTTCCAAGAACGATCCAGGGTTATACTCCAACTGATTGAGCTTGACAGTAATTCACGGCACAGGGTCTCCAAACCTTGAGACTACAAGGAAGGTTTAGTTTGGTTTGGTTTTTTCGTGTTTCCGGGCGCGTCAACTGCTTTGGTCATTAGTCCCGTTAGTGTAGTGCGTGTGTTTCTCGGGAGATGGCGGTGGTCTTCCCCAGCTGGATGGCGAGATCCGGCGCCGACTTACCGTCGGCTAGTGGGATTTCCCCCTAACCAGGACTCACCAGCGGGGCACCGCCCTAGTCGGGACAAGCTCTAAGCTCCCGACCGGTCTTCCGGAATATGTGGTAGTGTAGTGCATGTTAGTGTAAGTGTGTGTCTAAGGGGAGAGGATAGGACAGGGAAGAGGAAGGACAGATCGTGCGCGGTCCGTGACCCGTTTCGTAGGGTACTGTTTCGGCATTCGCCTGGTGTTGATCCGACAAACCACGGAAAATTTCCGATCAGAGCAGGCAGCCGGCCGCTAGAATTCTCCTGCAAGCAGCGACTGAATTCGACCTAGCTGAAAAGCTAGTGTCGAAAGTCCTGCCGCCATCAGGACTCAAACCTAGGACCTCCCGGTCAGAGGTGCTGCAGTGACATCAGTTGACAAGGAAGGTTTGGATAATATTTCTTGTCATGAACATACTTGCGTTGGCCTGATCATAGATAACTTACATCTGTGACGTATTCCAGCCGGCTGTGTAAACAACTTAAAGAATTGGAGAAATAGCGAATTGTTGGACTACGAGGGCAAGCGCAATAATTTAACCATGAACCTGGCAGGGACCTGGAGAGTGAGAAGCAATGAAAACGCAACGGCAAGAAATTAAAAAAAATAATTAGCTGCCTTTTAAAAAAATAATTAAAATTAAATACATACAACAGTTTTCACTGTATGATCATAACACAATTTATACTTCATGTTTTATTTTCGAGCTGGGAGAAATTCATCAGACATTTCAATCATCACTTCCATATGTCAAAGAAAATAACTATTTTCTATTTGTTTTGTTTCCGTTATATTGCAAGAAGTAGGAAGCGTATAGTTCTCTAGCCGTGAATGCCCAGTGCCCTTGATCACCTGAGGTTACCCCCAATTCTTTTCTAATTTTAGGGAGATCTAACGGCTATGAGTAAGATCGCGCGGTAAGATCGCGCTTGACTCGTTGCCTCTTTAGGATGCAGCTCAGGCCTACACTTGGAAGTCATCAGGGAAAGCACTGTTGAGCAGTGGCGAGGCGTCTGGTCATCTATAGACGCGGCGATGATCAAGCAAGATAATAAAAATATTGCATTTCAAATAATTTAGAAAATAATAGGATACTTCATCAACATACAATCAGATTTAGACAATATTAGTGTCGAAACAGCCGAGACGTAGCCGTAAAACGACGGGAAGAGAGCAAAGGAATCGCTAATGTCAATCGGAATCGAATTGAGAGCTCGCCGCTTGCTGCCCACTGTCGATGACTAGACCGGCCGCTGCTGTTCGGATTTTTTTTTGTTTTTTGTACGGTGATATGCGCTCCTGCTCATCACTGCGTTCGTGGAATCACGACTATTCAGTGACTTCTGGCCACGCCTCGCGAAACGCGCTATTCGAACTCGCAGTACACATATTCCCGGTACATCCGTACTCTCCCATAAGAACTTCTGAGTGGAACGGTGTGGTGTTTTTGAGAACCCCGATTCTTCAGTGCTTTTACTGGCTTTTATTTGCATTATCGGATTTCTATTAATTTCGGTACATTAACTTTAAGAAGATATCGTAGCTCTGAGAAAAAAGAAAAAAAGGTTCACATAAAGGGTATAGCCGCTTAAGTTTACAGCCTATTGGGGCAGGGCCGGTGCCCAGCTGGTGGAGATTCCTGGAAGAGAATCCTCCGCAGACGAGTAGGTTGGCGTCGGATGTCACTTTCCAGTGTGTGTGTGTGGGGGGGGGGGAGGACTCCGCCACCTCCTGGTTATAACATGCACTACACTCACAGGACGAATGATCAAAGTAATTCACGTGCCCGTATAGAATACTCAAAATTGACGGGGTTGTGGTAACAGAGATAGCCCTCATTTCTGTAATGTTTGTTAGACAGAGGTAAGCAAAGTAGTTGTTAATTCAGACGAGTCTCAGTTTGTAGTCGCAGATAAACGCCGAAATATGGATACTGTTAGGAGTGTCTGGTTAAAATGCACGTAAGTTCTAAAGTGTGGAAAAAAATGTAGGAATGACAAATCACTTCGGACTTCATCTAGCTAATTTTGGTATTAGCTATCCAACTGCCTATAGGCAGCTGATCGAAGTAAGGTGATTGAGCATAAGGCGCCTTGTGTGTTCGTAAGACGTAATTTGGCATAAAAACGCATTGTAAATTATGTATCGCATAGTCAGTATGATTCTTTATGTAAACCGTGAAGGCCGAAGGCCGGAGTCTCATCGCCTACTCGGAAACGCACAGCGAAGCGTCAACTGAGGCATAGGGCGTTAGGTTTGGTGGTATCGTGTAAGTAGAAATTTAAGACTGATTCGGAAGAACACGAAAGTGGACATATCGTTCTCACTAGCGTTAGAAACTTCCCACCATCATGCAATCCGATCCCTCTTTATCACGTATCTGGTGTTCTTCGACATTATAATGCACTTCACCTACCCTAGACACGTCGTGTTGGCTGTCAAAGTCATCGGGTTTGAGTCGGAATTATGTTTCGATGCTGTTTCTACTTCTGACTTTACCCACCTTCTGTGTAATGTGAACACTAGCATGCTAACTCGCGTGTTATCTAGATCCGATTCACATTTTCTCCGTAACATACAGAACTTCCTACTGCTTTCTATACACGGTGTAATTTTATCAACATGTTTGTACTGCGTTTGAATCATTACGCTCGTCTTTGAAACCATACCTAGATATTCATTTCCAACATGTGAAATGAAGGTCATTCATTTATGTTGCCTTCACCTCTTCAATTGTGGTTAATAACTCTCTCAATGAATCCTACCAATGTGTGTTAAATGAATATTACATGTTTATTACAAAAATAATAAACTTTTCAACTTAAGTCCCTCAAATTAAAAACAAAACTACATTTAAAAAACCAATAAATATCTTCTTTAATTCACTGAAAATGTCACTGCAAATTTTGCCCGAATTATTCGCCCATACCACACATTCATTCATTTCATTCTTTGTAGATGACAAAGAAGAATAGAATTCGCCCTTTCTATAAATACCTTTCTGAAAATGTAAACAGAAGGTAGTTCAAATTATTTTCAGACTATCTAAACCAAAGAGATGATTAGGATAATAGGAAATCATGAAAGTAATTTTTACAAAGGCTTGGAAAACAAGAATTGGGTTGATTATATTGCCATTCTAAAATCTTCCGTCTAAAATTCACTTCCATGATGTTTTTTAAGAAGTTTTAATTTTCTTACATACATTTATTGGGGCAGATGTCACACTAATTAATAACCGTCTAAATAACAAAATATTCTTCTCAAATTCCACTTGGAGGGTCAAAGACATAAAGGTCAAGTCATCTTTTAGTAGCTTAATTTCACTCCCTTAATTTTAAAATATATTTTAAAATAAAATATCACTCACTCTGCAGTGAAAAACAATTCTTCGGATGATCCACTACTGGTAGGATTGAGCCTGTTTTTAAAATTTCATTAGATAAAACGTATTCAAATACACATTACGTTTTATTATCATTATCATTATCATTATTAATTATTATTATTATTATCATTATTATCATTATTATATTATTATATTATTATCATTATTATCATTATTATCATTATTATCATTATTATCATTATTATCATTATTATCATTATTATTATTATTATTATCGTTACTATTATTAATAATACAATTGCAATTTTACTGCGGACTGATCGCCGATATCCTCCCAGCACTTCATACATTCTCACATCTTTATAACGGGTGTCCCACCAACTACGGGCCACGGCATAACCTCTAAACGGTTCACAATATCGAAATGCAGTCAACAATGCGGAAACATGGGGACAAGTAAACTGCTATGGAGAATATGTTTGGTTTTCAAAAAATTTATTCATCTTTGATTTTTTAAAATGGAACTGCAAATCCTCATTAGCACGAATTCCAAGGATCGAAATACTCGGAGTTCGGGTTGAAAAAATGCATGTTTTATGAGAGTACTATAAATGTCCGTATTACTGTAATCGCTTGCCGGGATCGAAGTTTTATTCGCGTTAAGTGAGCTCGTGCTAAGGAGGGTTTAGTGTATATAGTTTTCTTACTAGCAATGGATCGATCATAAAAACACGAATTCAAAGATGTATCATTTGGTAATGTTTAGTTGCCGCAAAGGCCACATTCCCCAAAGGCAACAGTTATTAGTGCTGCTAGAGAAAATATTCTCAGTTTACTTCAAAATTGGATGTCAAAAATTGAATTTAATTCTGAAATTACAATCATAACATCAACATATGATACATCTTTTTATTTTTGTTTTTATGATCTATCTGTTGCTCGTGAAAAAATGTGTATTTAATTGTGTAAAAAAATTAAAATGTGTATATAAAAAATCAAAGATAAATAAAATTTCTCGAAAATTAAAAATATTTCAAACTATATCTCTAAGCTTACTAGTTGCTCCATAATTCCGCATTGTTCAGCAAAAACTGCATTTTGATATTGTGAACCGTTTGGATGTTATGTGCGTGGGTGTGTGTTGCGCGTGTGTATGTGTGTGTTGCGCGTGTGTATGTGTGTGTTGCGCGTGTGTTGTGTGTGTTGCGCGTGTGTATGTGTGTGTTGCGCGTGTGTATGTGTGTGTGTTGCCGCGTGTGTGTGTGTGTTGCGCGTGTGTATGTGTGTGTGTTGCACGTGTGTATGTGTGTGTGTTGCGTGTGTGTATGTGTGTGTTGCGTGTGTATGTGTGTGTGTTGCGCGTGTGTATGTGTGTGTGTGTTGCCGTGTGTATGTGTGTGTGTGTTTCGCGTGGTTGTTCGTGATTGTGTGTTTGCGCGTGTGTATGTGTGTGTGTTGCGCGTGTGATGTGTGTGTGTGTTGCGCGTGTGTAGTGTGTGTGTGTGTTGGCGTGTGTATGTGTGTGTGGTTGCGCGTGTGTATGTGTGGTGTGTATGTTGCGCGTGTGTTGTGCGCTGTGTGTGTTTGGTCGCGGTGTTATGTGTATGTTGCGCGTGTATGTATGTTGCGCTGTGGTGTTGCGCGTGTGTGTATGTGTCGTATGTTGCGCGTGTCATGTGTATGTGATGTTGCGCGGCGCGTGTCGTGTTTGTATGTTGCGCGTGTTATGTGATGTTGCGCGTGTATGTGTATGTTGCGCGGTGCTGTGTATGTTGGCGTGTCTATGTGTATGTTGCGCGTGTTATGTGTATGTTGCGCGTGTAGTCGTGTATGTTGCGCGTGTATGGTGTTTCGCGTGTAGTGTTGCTGTGTATGTTGCGCGTGTCTATGTGTATGTTGCGCGTGTGCATGTGTATGTTGCGTGCGTGTGTCTGTGTATGTGTTGCGCGTGTATGCGTGTAGGTGTTGCGCGTGGTATGTTGTTGCGCGTGTTGTGTGATGTTGCGCGTGTGTATGTGTTGTTGCGCGTGTATGTCGTGTGTGTGGCGCGTGTGTATGTGTGTGTTGCGCGTGTGTTTGTGTGTGTTGCGCGTGTGTTTGTTGTGTTGCGCGTGTGTGCAGTGTGTTGCGCGTGTATTGCGTGTGTTGCGTGTGTATGTGTGTGTGCGCGTGTGTTGTGTGTTGCGCGTGTTGTGTGTGTGCGCGTTTGTGTGTTGCGCTGTGTGTGGCGTGTGCTGTGTTTGCGTGTTGCGCGTGTGTTTGTGTGGTTGCGCGTGTTTGTGTGTTGCGCGTGTGTTGCGTGCTGCGTGTTGCTGGCAGTGTGTTGTGTGCGCGTGTGTCAGTGTGTTGCGCGTGTGTTAGGTGTGGTGTTGCGCGTGTGTATGTGTGTTGGCGTGTGTATGTGTGTGTTGCGCGTGTGTATGCGTGTGTTGCGCGTGTGTATGTGTGTGTTGCGTGTAGTGCTGTGCGTTGTATGTGCTGTGTATGTGTGTGTTGTGTGCTGTGTTGCGTGTTTGCGTGTGTGTGGTGCGTGTGTATGTGTGTGTTGCACGTGTATGTGTGTGTTGCACGTGTGTATGTGTGTGTTGCACGTGTGTATGTGTGTGTTGCACGTGATGTGTGTGTTGCACGTGTGTATGTGTGTGTTGCACGTGTGTATGTGTGTGTTGCACGTGTGTGTGTGGTGTGTGTGTTCTTTAAAATCGCACAAAACATGACGTACTCACAATCTCCACTAATTATTTTTATTTTTATTTTAACACTTCATTATTGTAAGAAAATGCAAAGGAAGATTCCTCAGAAACGCTGCACGTTGTGCACAGTCTCTTTCTCACAAATCAGTACAAATGTACAAGTGTCGCCGCTATTAAACTACTAATTTATCCATGTCTCATGTGTTACATTTGCTAGGAAAACGCACAAACTTTGGCGCGCGCGTTACCTGCACCTCACCTCGTTGCGCAAGAGTCCGAAGCGGATAGCATCGTTGAGGCTGAGCGCCGCCATGGCTTCCTCCAGCCCCCCTTTGCTGCAGCTACGCTGCCGCCGCCGCGCGCGCTCCGGGGGCTCTTCCGAGGCACTCTCGTCCTCCTCCGCCGCCACACGCGCCTCGCGCCCGGCCCACTCCTGCCGCCTCGCCTCGCGCCCGGCCGCCAGGCGGCGCGCGAACGCTCCTCTGCAAGCAACATGTCGACGAGTGCGAAAACACACACACACACACACACACACACACACGCGTGCAAAGCAGACACACACACGCGTGCAAAACACGCAGACACACACACGCGTGCAAAACACGCAGACACACACACGCGTGCAAAACACACACACACACTCCCTACATGTAACACGCACGTACGTGTTCCATACACATACGTGAACCACACGTACCACGTGCAAAACACACACACACACGTGCAAAACACAACACACACACGTGCAAACACACACAAACACACACACGTGCAAAACATCACACTCGCAAAACACACACACGGAAACACCCTACATGTAACACGCACGTACGTGTTCCATACACATACGTGAACCACACGTACCACATATACACCTCAGTGGCGGCTGGTCTCCAAACAAACTGAAGGTTGCAGCTCCATCGAATGACGGAAATGTAATTTCTAAAATTCAGAGCACTAACGTGTAATAAAATGCAATCAATTCATGTCAATTAATTGAAACTCAATTTAATAAAATTCTGTATTGAAGTATTACTTACATACCTTCCATTCATTGCGTCCGTGTCAGGTATATTCAGTACCCGCGCGCGCAGTTCTCGCTTTGATTTCACGTGTTGCACATGCACGATTGTTTGGACGTTTCATACAGATAAAATTATTTTATTTCGAAAAATTCACTACCCTGGTATATATTGCAATAATGAAATATCTTCTACATATATTAGCATTCACAAGAACTTTCGCATATTGCTGGCCAGCAGCTGATGGACTTTTCGCGTGACACAAAGGGGCTTCCATCCAGAACGGCCCACTTTACACAAAGCGCTCATCAAATGTACATTCTGAACCTAAATTCTGAAACCTAATACCAAGTAAAAACAAATTCTTCAAATATAAACAATGTATTGAGTATCCTCATAATTAACCGAACTTTTTTTCATTCAATAACGTGCGAAATTGATAAAATGGATTTGCAGCTAGTCAGACAATGACAGAATATTGGCATTCCCTTCGGACTGGTTCGGTCGCCGCGCAGCGCTACACGACAAACCCCCACACATTGGTTGTGCCACCAAAGGCCTTATGTTCACCCATCTTAAAGCGAAGGGCCAAAGATTAAACGGAGTAAACCTAGTAACAGAGCCAAGAGTGTAGTGCAATACATGGGAGTCACCAGACGCCGGAGAGAGCGCCAGATGAACGCTCTTTGGTTTCAAAATGATTTCATATACATCTATATTACTGTAATATCTTGAGTATTGAAAGAAAATGTATATTCCTAAAATATTACAAAATCTTTTCCGAATATATTTTGATTGTACAACGTAAGCACGGGCCGTCACTGATACACACGTATACGTATCACACACGTATACGTATCACACACGTATACGAATCACACACGTATACGAATCACACACGTATACGTATCACACACGTATACGTATCACACACGTATACGTATCACACACGTACAATGCATTCAGACAGACGTACTGGAGTGCTGAAAGGGGAAGAGTGACAGGATTGTGAAAGTGAAAAGGAGAAAAAATGGGAGGAGATGGCAGAGCAAGAGGAGAAAAAGAAAGAGGCAGAGCAAAAAGAAAGAGAAAGAAAGAAAGAGAAAGAGAGAGGCAGAGCAAGAGGAGAAAGTGAGAGAGAGGCAGAGCAAGAGGAGAAAGTGAGAGAGAGGCAGAGCAAGAGGAGAAAAGAGAAGGAGCAGGGAAAGAAGAAGAGAGAGAGGCAGAGAAAGAGAGAGGCAGGAAAAGTGGCAGAGGAAATAGCAGAGAAAGAGAAAGAAAGAAGCAGAGAAAGGAAAAAAGAAACCGAGAAAGAGAAAAAAGCAGCCGAGAAAGAAGCAAAGAGAAAAAAGAGGCAGAAAGAGAAAGAAGGGCAAGGGGAGGAAGGGGGAAGGGCAAGGCGGAAGGGGGAAAGGGGGAAGGGAAGGAGAAGTGGGGTAGGGGGAGAGGGAAGGGGAAGAGGAGGAGGCGGAAGGAGAAAGGCAGAGAAAAAGGCGAGCAAGCGGAATGGGAAGGGGAGGAAGAGAACAAAGTCGTCGAAAAACATGAATATACAAGTAATTGTCTTTTGGTCAATACAGAAATTGAGAGTAAATCACACATAGTCAGTACAAGTCAAGTAAGAAAACAATTTATTGAACCTCACTTCGACTTCTATTTGGAAATTAAAGAAAAGTGAGAATTTTCAATATGAGTTTACTTACTCAGATTCGCTGTATAGCTCTTGAGAAGTTTCTGCCTCACTGTCATGTTGGATTTCAGGAGAACCGTCTGACACTAGGGAAGCTGCTTTCTTCAATTGTAATTCTTCCTCCGGTGGGAGGTTCCAGGAGGATTTCATTAATTGTGATTTTGGACCCTGTGGAACAATTCTAAAATGTTCAATTCGTCCGATTTCAGGAATTACTTCAATACCTATACAAGGAATAGAATTTCTTCATTACCGGGAAAAAGAGCACAGGAAGCCCATCATTATTCAAAGCACCAAATCCCAAATCAATTCTTCCTGAGGTATGTTTATAATTCACCAGTGATTCTCGTAAGTCATTAGTCTGAAATCGAAAGTTTTAGGGATTGAGACAACTATTTTAATGTGCGCGTTTTCTACTCAATCTGCAAACTGAAAATCCACCTATAACACAAATTCAAAATTGGGTTCTTATAATTTCCCCCAAAAACAAAGATTATGAATTAAAAGTGTTACAAACCTTTTCAAAGAACTATATTGGGTGGATTAAAAGCGGCAGGAAAATGTACAGCAACTGAGAAGAGATGTCTGGTTTAAAAAAACTGTTTTTCATCTGATATCTTTAATAATTGCTTACACCCGTTTATTACATCAGACACTAACGTATACAACATTCTGCATCCTCTCCCTAGCAAAGAAAACTCATCTTTTCTCACTCCACCGACATTGTTCACTCCTGTAGGTTCAATATGCAGTCGAGGCTGGAAATTTAAAGCCAAATCGTGATACCAGTGCGACGTGATGGCTAATAAATATTTTGAATTTTGCCAAGAAAGGCTCTAGTAAACTATGGAAAAAATCGCGCGAGATTTTTTTGTATTATTAAAATTATTGGTATTATCCCAGATATCTTCACTAACGTAGTTTTCAGACTGCCAGACTGTTAAATACAAAATCTCCGGGCTAGAAGCATGCTCCCACGCAGCAGATCCAGAGTCTGAGTCTGAGTGCCTCTACAATACTTGTCGCAAAATGTGTGCAGTTCCCAACAACGCTACGTCTTGCACTTAGTGTTATCTCTACATTCTCTAGGAACATGGTATAGTCTAGACCTCGCTTTGTTAGGGGACCTGTAGATGCAGAATAATATCATTTTGATCGTATGAAAATGTATGATAGATATTTCAAAATAATTTTCAACTGAGTACACATTTAATTCAGTGAAGGAGGTTGAATCTATATCATTTCTAACGTAGATACATGAACCTCCATATGAAGGTCCAGTTGTGTAGGTTCAGTTGGTTAAACTCAGGGCAAAATAAATGGTATCACCCCCTCCCCATAAATTAAAGTTCTCCCATTAAGATAAAGTAATCGTTGAAATCGAGACTCTTGGACCATTGAAAAATAGGTGCTTATAGTTTTGAGTTTTAATTTACATAATTTCTTTGCTTTGCTTTCTTAGTATTTATGATTTGAATGTATAATTAATTATGTATTAATTAATACATAAATACATATAAAGCTTTTAAATAAATAATTAAAATTATATAAATCCAAAACTTTCTAATTGGTATCACCCGGAGGTGGACCCCAACTATGCCACTGTGCAGGACCCTTTCTCTACAAAAATAGTCTGAGCTAAAAGTTGGAATTTGGAGAATGCTAAGTTCATTACGAGATAACCAATGTTTTTTTTTTAAAACAAGGTCTATCTATTTGATTAATATAGATATGTAGAGCAACCTCGATAAACTGTTTTATTTGATTGCGATTGAACGTTATGGTGCAAGATGTGAATCTTTAGCCAGTACCTACAGGGATGTTTTTCTGCTGCATCTGACTGTAGTTGCTATATATTTTTTTCCTTTTTATCCCCGAGTGCGTGATCTAATGTAGTAATGTGACAGGTGGCGAGAATATTGGGGCATCAGATGGAAAGGAATTGATATCGGGAATGGAAGGATGAGAGGGCAGGTAGGTTCAGAGGCGGAGGAAAGAGGTTTCGAAATAGGGGTGGAGAGTGGAGAAATTAAGGAAGGTGGAAGGGATGGATTTTTGGCAGGACTCATGATATTGGAGATAGTAATTTGGGTTTGTATATATCGCAGCAAGAATTATCCATTTTGTCGGTATCAAGGGCGAACAACACGAGCGCTTCTCTAAAAAATCGTCACTTTTCTCTGCAGCAATATAATACTTATTCTAAACCACGTAAGTAGTAATTGAGAAAGTAAAAGGAACGTCACTGTTTTAATAACTAATAATCGTCGCTTATAACCTACGCCACACACAACGTAAAACACGTTCATTCCTGCTGCTCGAGTGCAGACCCAATTCGAGTGGATTTTTTTATGTGACAAGTGGCTGTAATTCTCTGCCCCCCCCTGTACGCGCGTGGAGCTTATACCTCTTTGCGGCCGGAGCCGGGGCGTGATGACCTCGGAGTGGACCCGTGAATGGGGGGGCGCAGTGATGCCGTGACCAGCGCTCTGCCAGAACCTTGCGCCGCGTTATTGTTGGAATCGACCGACTCCTTCCGAGGCTGAGAGCGTGGGATGGCTGCTTCCTCCGAGTCGTACGTTGCTTGCGGGGGCGGTGGACACTTTTCAACATCTTCTTTCAAGTTCGCTTCCAATGGCTCGCCCGTCTCCTGGGCGGCTGCTTGACTTCTGCACAAAAAATAATAAATAAAATAACTTTAAAATTTTTTTTTTCACAAGTATCTTTCAAAATGGACGATAGATGAAAAGGTTTACATTTACAGCCGAGACCAGGGCCGCCACACTTACGGGTAGGCGAACAACCTTGAACGTGGTTTGATTAGCACGGCGTGCTCCGAGATTTGATAAAGTTCTTACGGGTGGAAAGAAGGGGGTGGGCAAATTTCACGACAAAACAGGGAATTGCGCAAGAGAATACGTTGAGGATTCATACACAATTATTAAATTTTAAATTTGTACAAATTGTTGTACATGCATTGTTCATTTAACGAAATTGACCCAATTTTCTATTTAGTTGTTTATAAGAAATATTAACTCTAATTACATTTAACGCAACTACATTTTATCCTTAAAATATTACTTTTTATTTACACATTCTAACAAAGGAACATTTCAACACGTCAAGGTCGAACTTTGACCTGATTTTTTTCTTTTGTCAGATATTCACTATATTTGCTGTGAAAAGAAAAGCTGCGTCGCACACGGAAAGTTACTGAAAAAACATTGTCAACATTGGTCGCGCTGTTATCGCTAATACCCTGAACAACCCTCGCTGCAGTAGGCAGTGTGACCGCCTACGACTCACGTTGGCGTTGCCATTGCTCGCTAGGACCTGTACCTACCAGTTACGTCTGACAGTTTGCTAGCTGGTTGTTCCCATTTCAGGGAATATTATGACCCGGTATAACTAAATCTGTGGATTTATTTTGTTTATTTGTCAGCTAGTTACTAGGAATTCATCGCATTAGTACACAATCGCTTATTTTATAGAAATCGACACAAATTGATACTTCACCATATATATATATATATATATATATATATATATATATATATATAATTACACACACATGCATACACACAAAAATTTACAATTATACAGTTTGATTATTGTAATTCAATTGAATGTTTAAAATGCCTACTGATATATTTAGATTTAATTTGAAGAATGCCGCCATTGCGCCACAAATCGAGCACATAAGCACAATATAGGTTGTGCGGCGAGGAAACGCCGAAAATTTGCTCACTTCAGCAGATCGGCGGGAGACGACGACGAAGTACAAGACGACGACGACGTAGTACAAGACGACGACATAGTACAAGATGACGAAGTAGAGGAAGTTGTGGAAGAAATGTTGGGAGACAAAGAGAACGAGAATTTCCTGTCAGGGAAAATTAACTACATAAGTGGAGGACCTATTGAGTTGGCCGGATCAGACAGTGGGTGTACGTCTCCGAGAAGAGCACTGCGGTGTCATTGAGCCGGTCGCTGCGTCTGGGCTGCGGGGATCACCTTTCTATCTGCAGAGTCTATGGAGAAGAATATTTTTATATGAGAAATCAGGATAAGCCAAATTTGGCTTTACTTAGACCAAAAGAAAAATTTGAAATAATCTTGAATCAATTTTATGAAACAATTACATTATTTAAGTTCAGGAAAGTCAAAGCTAGAAATCGTGCTCAAAATCACAAAATAATTGCAAAATTTAAGTGGTTACTTCGCAATGCTTGAAAAACATCTAAACTGAAGAAAGACTAGTCTGAACCGAAATAAAAAAGAAACGTCAAACAACCCAAGAAAATTTAAAGCATCGGCGACGCCTCGTGCAGCTAGTACGAGTGTATTGGTTTCTGCTCGAGCAATGTGCGCGCTACCTTTTGGAAAACCATTTTGTGAGGTTCAATTGAGCAACATTTTTGCTGCTGCAAGCCACTTTCCCGAGAAATTTGTTCATCCCCGGTCCTGCCCCAAGTTTTCACCTGCTCGGCGGAGCACGTCGAGGCAGCGCGACCGTATGCAACGATTATCTGACATATCTTCAAAAATATTTTTTGTTCACTGACGACACATTATCTTTCACAGACGATTCCAAATAATATTTTTTCAAAACATTTTGGTATCATTCCTGGTTCTTTCTATTAGCTTTCATTAGCATTTATCACGATTTCAAATTTCATTCTTAAAATATTTGGTAGGCATATGTTGGGGTATGCATTCAATGTACACGTATTGAAAAACAAGGACTAAGTGTTAAAAAGTGTAATAATATATAACAATCAAATAACTCAAAACTTGAAGAATCTTGTTTTAATCTGTTCACTTGTCAACAGATGATTATATTAAATGACTTACTGATATTCTCCTTGTTCCTCTTCGTTGAGGGTGGTGAGTGGGTCGTTGCTGAATTGCTGCACAGCGCGAGGTGCTGGAACCTGCCAAACAAATGTTTTGGGTGATATGAATGTGTGATGTTCGATTTCCAAGAGACATAAAGGATTCTTTTGAGGCTTTCTAAAAGGATTTGTATAAATAAAAATACATCGCGAGATCACAATGTTTTATCCGACTTTTAGGAAGCTTCGAAAGAGCGCATTTTGACAGTTGGGTTTGGTTAATAACGATATGCAAAATGCTGTCATTTTGTTTGTAGAAGGTCGTTGTTAAGTTTTTAAAGGTAGCTATGAACACTAATATAAAACGTTGTAGATCTGACAGTTCGAAGATGTCAAAACATCATTTTCACCAAAAATGTCAAATGCGATCTTCTCATTCTGAGGCCACGATGTCTCCTCAAATACTACGTCGTTCGTTCCTTTATTAAATTCTGTAAATTCATTTAGTCTTTTTCCTCTAAAATTGTTAGCAACAAAGTATTTTGGCGCAAAATGACCCCAAAATTAATATATTTTTATATTAATTGCGTATGACGATGGCCACAACCTCGGCAACAACTTGGACACGCGTACCGAAGCGTCAAGTTGGACCGTAAAATAATGGTAATAAAACACCACTTGGTACGCGGTTTGTGCTGTAGTTTTCCATGTTTTCGAAGAAATTGGTGAATTTCTTCACGTCGCGCACAGTAAATACAATACAATAAAGACAATCATGCCAGCAAATATTTGTGTTACAGAACTGGGACATACTTTATACGCCAGTGGCGCTAGCCGAATTCTTTTACTACGCTCCGTGAAAGTCACGAAGGTTAAGCGAATTCGAGGCTCGCGGGTTCTTGGTTGGGTGACCAGCCAGGAACCTCGGGATCTAACGTCATCGAGCCCCTGGCCGAAGGGATAAAAGGCACTGACTGACTGACTGCGACGTGACGAGACTTGACTTGAGATTATTCTCAGTAACGGAGTATGTGTATGAGTATAGTATGCTCAGTAACGGAGGATTACTCCAGAAGAAAGCGCTCAACGCCCAACAAGGGTTAAGAGACGTGTTGCATCAACAACGTCGCAACGCAATGTGTGGAAATAATTCTAAACAAAAAAAGGCTACTCTTCCTTGTATGTAGGAAAGAACGGTCAAGAAAGCGGTGGTGGTCACATATTCGTTGTGATTCTGTTACTTTTAAAAGTTCAGAATATATTCGGCGTTTTTCTACAAGTACCATATTGAAGGTAGAAATGTTTGTTAACGAAATCTGTTTATCAAACTAGATATTCAAAGTCCAATCATTTTTCGAAAATATGAGCAGTGTTGTGTAATTTTTCTTGAAAAATAGGCAATTTTTAAACAGTATTAAACAATTTTTTTAATAGGATATAACTTTTTTATTTAATTTTTCCGTGTATGTGTACAAAGGCCGAAGAACTAAGTGAAGGTGGTCCCATTTCACGGGAACTCCGTATTTTCGTAAATTACAGAAAACAAAAATTTAACATTGCCAAAGTACAATATCCATGATCGATAGTTTTTGTCCAATGAAATATGTTCTTTAAAAATGTACAGTTTTGTATAACTTTGTACAACAGTTTTGTACTTAAGCAAAAGTTTGAAAATATTTCGAAACTGCTTATTCGAATTTACAGCACTTCTTTTGCTAGGATCATTCAGGAGTTATCTGACTGCATTGCAATAACGAGAACGACGCAAAAGGGCACTATGACATTCTCAAAAAGTTCTCACGGGCTGTTTATCGGTAAATGAAACGGTGGTTTGAAAAATCGAACTTGTATTGAAATATTAGCTCCTGGTTTATCTCCCTATGCACTACGATTGGTAATTATTTTTACAACTGATGGCTGAAACGTATTAATATGGGCAGAAATTCAGATATAACATTATGACATTGTAATTTAATAATTAATAACATATGACATTATAATTATTAATAACATATATATCATAATGCTACCAATTTAAAAAAATAATAATAATAATAATAATAATAATAATACCTTAATGAGGCGAGAAAGTACGTGCTGTTGGAGCTTCACTAGTTCAAACAAAAGGTGCCATAACAGTACATTCTTCGCCTTATCTCCCGCTTTCGCAATTTTGTAAATTCAGAGCGTTTGACGTAAATGAGACCTATGGCATCTCTTGCTCTATCCGTGGAATTTAAAGAAAAAAATGATATTTTTGAGAATATTTTATCAATTGCACTAAATTCAGGCAGAAATTTTCCGAAAACTCATTTAAAAAAATACTATATATTTTTTTGTATAGATATGATTTTTAGGACATGTCTTAAGAAAAATCTAGTGTTAATATTCTACTATTGCAATGTTAACTTCCTGTAATTTTCGAAAATATAGAGTTCGGTGGAAATGAGACGAACATCATTATCCCTTTGATAATACGATGAGAAAATTTAAAGAAAAAATTTCGAGCGGTTTTTGGGAAAATGTTTTTCTTATAAATTGCATTATATTCAAGCACAAATTACGTAAAAAACTCTTTTTAAAAAAATGTGTATAAACATTTTTAAACAGGCCGGTTTAAGTATGTTTCATGTGGCATATCTCCAAGGCAAAAATCTGTAGTGTAAGTTTCCAAATGTTAACTTTTTGCAATTTTATAGCAGAGTTTCGCCGGAAATAGGACCAGCACAACTTTTGCTTTCCTTTCATATAGCAATTTTAAAATCTGAGGAGTTTTCAGAAAAATTAATGTAATTAACAAAATTAACTGAGACAGTCATTTTGAAAATAGGATTTAAAATGCTCAATCAAAGGAAATTAAAAGAAACAGAGTAAGAAAAATTAGGAAAAGAGAGAGGGGAAAAGAGAGGGGGAAAGAGAGAGGGGAAAAGAGAGAGGGGGAAAGAGAGAGGGGAAAAGAGAGAGGGGAAAAGAGAGAGGGGGAAAGAGAGAGGGGGAAAGAGAGAGGGGGAAAGAGAGAGGGGGAAAGAGAGAGGGGGAAAAGAGAGAGGGGAAAAGAGAGAGGGGGAAAGAGAGAGGGGGAAAAGAAAGAGGGGGAAGAGAGAGGGGGAAAAGGAGAGAGAGAAAAAAAGAGAGAGGGGAAGAAAGAGAGAGGAGGAAAAAAGAGAGAGAGGAAGAAAGAGAGAGGGAGGAAGAAAGAGAGAGGGAGGAAGAAAGAGAGAGGAAGAGTTAGGATAAAATATCCCACGTAGCATTGGAATATTAAAGTCAGATGTAACAGCTTGCTAATGGATATGGTGAAAAGAAAGAAAATTAAACATGATTATGTAATGCTATTATTTCTTACCTCAGGATGCCAAATAGTTTTCTCAGTCTGTGTTGCACGCTCATTCTTTCTCTCAGTTTCAATGAAAATAGAATCTACTTGAGTTGAAACGTCTTCCATAACACATATGGGAATTTCATATGTGGTGCAATAAAAAGATGAAGTTTCTGTTTGGGAATCAGTATTAAGCAGACTTTTATCTTTTGTTGAAATTTTTGCTAATTGTGCATGAACGTTTTTGAATGAAGGTTTTTCTGGAAAAGTAAATGTTTCACCAAGGTTTGAATAACTGGATGCATTGCTTTCAAACCTTTCTGGATATTGTTTAAGACATTTTGTGCCACACCCATTTTGTGCATTATTTACGGACTCATCACATGGAAATTGAGCACAATGATCCTTTCTCAGCACTGCTCTACCTTCACTACTTTTGCTTCCAGAATTGACAAGCTCATCAATTTGAACACTGGAACTTGACCAATTTGGAGAAGTCTGCGTTGACTCATTCTTAGTCATGCAACATGTGATTTGAGTTGATGTGCTTGATAGAGAGTTGTTGGTGTGTGTATGTACATTTCCAAAACTATCGACACAAACTGTTTGTGTTGACATACATTCATACTCCACTTGTGTTGTCTGCGTTGATATATTTTCACAAGGTTTGAGATTCAATTCAATCTAAAAATAAAGAAAATGAATTATCTTGATTTTGAAGATGTACACGTAATTTGCAATTTGTGGGAAAGACAAATTATGAACTTACAAATGGCTGCAGCTCATCTTTGAGAGACATGGTTTCAGGACTTTGTTTTGGATATATATGCAAATAGTTACCAATGACTGGAATTCGTTCAGGTGACTCATCACTTGTGCCCTAAAACAAAGACCATTGAAAAATCCATTAAATGAAAATTAGTTTCATATAACAATCTATTTTGCAACAATTTACCAGAATGGGATCTATTGTATTGTCTTCTCCTTCCACTTCTGAATGTACCGGCATTTGTAATGAAGTGATGGTGTCTTGAAGCTTCTGCATTTATACAGCATGAAAATGTTGAGTTGTTATGTTGTTCATGCAATTACATATGACAAGATCCACAGAAGTCACAAAAATAAGTATTTAATTTTTGAAAACAAGTAAAATTAAAGAACATTAAACATTATTTCCCTACTTTATTTTCATGTTCAAGCTGAAGAACATATTCTTCCCTTATTTCAAGAAGTGTAACTTTGTCATTAAGTTCAACTTCAATTTTTGCTAACTTTGTTTTTGTTTCCATCAAAATCTTTTCCATCTTGTTCTGTTTAACTTTACTTTCCTCCAGCAACACACACTGAGACAATAGTTTTTCATTCTGAAAAAAATTAAACACAAAATATACCTGTTAATATTTCTTCAAAATTATTGCAATTCCAAAATGGTTTTATTGCACTTTTTACATACCTTCTACATCAACTGCCAGAGTGGAGAAATTTTATAGAACATATAAAATTAGATGGGTAAAAAAAAATTCATTACATATATAATTAATTAACAAAACAAGGTTTCTTAACAGTACCAATAATGTTTGTGGAGAGTTCTAATCTTTGGACCACTTCATTCTTTTGTGTTATAATACAGTTTCAGCTTCAAGACCAAATAAAGGGAGTCGGGGCAGTAACAAGTTTAGCCATAATAGCTAAAGCAAGTCACTTACTATTCTGAATGATGATATCTGGATTTTGGTTTAAGTCTCATCTTGTTATTGTCCTAAGCTCTTCATAATTATGAGACAAGCATGTATACTAATGAGATAAGCAACACTTTTCCCAAAATGAGATATTTAAAGTTACCAATACCAAGAGGTTTCCTGTGGTTTACTTGGCATATCTCGTTTTTGCCACAATCCCTTCAGTTGTTCCTTTCATTATGTTTAAATGGTTACACAAATCTCAAGAGTGTAGAGTATCAAATGAAATTTATTTAAAGTCATTTAAATTGAATTCAATAGTCCTAGATAAAAGTTGAATGTGGTATCATAAAATTCAAGTTGTTCTGAAAGCTAAAAGCAGCCTTGGGTCAATTCATTAAGAGGGGACTCATTCCATTTTTTAATTTTTTTTTTATTGCTAGGTATTTTCTGACCAAATGCTTGATGAATATTGTAACTTAATTTATCAGTTTCATAATCTAAGAAGACAAGCAATTTTTAATATTCAATGTTCGTATTTTCAATTATTCAACATAAGTGTTGTTCTAATTAAAATTTATGACACTGAAGATAATACCCATTTTATAAAATAATATTTTTAAATCTTTTATTTTTCGCCATAATGAATATATAATTTGCCATATGAACTAATAAATTAATCTAAATTATGAATTTTATCATATACAAGAAGGTAACAGTTATTGGATTTGATCTGTTTCCAAAGTGCAGTTACTGCCTATAACAAAATCAATAATGAAGAAATGTCCTACATGTAACACTATTTCCATTTATATGATCAATAGAAACCAATATTACCAATAGTAGTGTTTAATTTATTTTCTTACTGTACCTCAGCCTTTAAACGAGAAAGTTGTTGTCTCAAACGCTGAACTTCTGCATCGGTGGCAGTCTTCTGTTCTTTCAATAAATTGTTCAGTTTACTCAACTGTTGTTCGCGATCCACTAGCTGATTCTCCGCTTTATTCCAGCGCTTTTCTTTGCTTTTGTAGCTGTTCATGAAAGAAGTTATTTATTGAAATTTTCCAAGTTGTTGTCAATAAATTCAAACAGTTAATTAAAAATTTAAAAACTGATAATATGCTTACATATTACATGTTTCTCTGAGAGTTTCCATTTCATTTTGTAATGCTGCATTACATTCCTCACTATGTTCCAACAGGTTTTGTGTATCTTGCAACTTTTGTTCATAATATTTTTTTAAGCTTTCCTCTCTAAAAAAATATAACTTGAACATTTTCACAGAAAGTACAGTTTTTTTTAACAAAAATAAGAAAAAGTTTGCATACCAAAATATACTAGCATAAAATGGAAAAAAATTGTATGAAGAATTTCTGAATTGTACTGGATTTGTTGGTGAAAATAAACTAAGAAAGTTTTAGTTATTTTTATATTTCTAACTTATTTTATTTTATTTTTCAAAAAAACTTGTTTCCATTCTTACATTTTTCTAGTCATTTTTATTTTAATCAAATAATCACATCACAATAAAATTAAATAAAATATTCACATCAAACTTAAAATACATAAATTTATTTATTTTTTTTATAAAAATAAAAAAGGTTTGTATTTTAAATGTGATGGGAATATTTTACATTATTGTGATGTGAACATTTTATTAACACATAAATGACTTGAAAAGTGAAGGAATGAATATTCATTATTGTGAAAATAAACTAAGGAACATATTTAAAAAAAATCTGTAACTACAGTTACCAATTTTCTTGGTGTAACATTTATCATGAAGGCATTAGAGATTGCCAAAGAGATTTATTTATTTACTTATTTATTTTCTAACCTGCTGCTTTTTTCAACTTCACTCCGTATATTGCAACAACTTCCATCTCTGCCGCATGAATCACAAGCAGAATAAAACGTTTCTTCTCTAAATGAAGTGTCATGTGAAACTGCAGATCAGAAAGAAAATGTGATAAAACAATTTCTTGAAAAACATTACCTATTTGACTTCAATTCAAAACCTACTGAAAGATAACTCCTTCCTCAGGGTATACGGGGTTGACGATGCTAATGGGTAGCTGGGAGTGCTCAGTGCTTCTTCAGAACGACAAGTTGGTTTGATGATTTTGAATTGTGTGATTGATGACTGTTTTTCCAGCCAAGTCTGAAATATTTTACAAACATCTTCAAAATCTATTAATCCACTTTTGGCTCCATGTTGAAGAGATCTTGTCAGGCGTAGAATCAAGGATCTGCAAATTAAAAATCCTGAAACTTACATCCATACAGTACATATTGTACCATATTTAAAATGAATTTTCATTGCTACACTTAAACGAGATTTTGAGAGACACTTACTGTGAGTCCACAAACTTAACTTCAATTTCTTCCCTTACAAAATGTAATAAGTTATCCAAAGAAATTTTTCCTTCAGCATTAACTCCGCAGTTTTTGTTTATTGCGTCGAAAAGAGCAGCTATTAAAAAAATGCAAAATTCAGAAAACCTAATATGCCAATTCATTAAACAGATGAAGCATCAGAAACAAGCATTGTAGACTAATTTCAAGATACATACCTCGCTGTTCAGGAGAATCGTATTTTGCTATAGGCGAATCCATTGAATTTCAAGAATGTCATCAGAACGACACCAAAATTGTATGATCTGATGTAGCGATAAGCGCAGCGACTTCATCTGCAACTGTGTTCCGCATTTTATCACTTAATCTCGTTCGATATCCATATCGAAGTCACTAATGAACGTTGACTAATCAGTCGCCGAAAGGAATAACTATCACTGAACAGAAAAAAGAGAGAACATACATTTGAAATGGAATTCATTAACTTACTAGACTAACCCTACGTACGAAGAAGTAAAAGACGTCAGATATCACGTGCTTTTCTTTGCTGCTTGTAACAGTTTCAAATTCTCCGCCATTTTACAAATTCTTGGAAGAGAGGAGCTGGCAAAGAGCTTTTACTCTTGCATAAGGTAGAGTAATTATTACACTATATGCGAACATCTTTAACGAAAGTTTAATAATTGAAATAAATTATGAAATGCCACTAAAAGTTGTTAAAATATCGATAACTTAGACCCACAAGCATGAGCAGCCTAAAACAAGAGGGGGCAACTACATTTCTGAACCTCTCGGGAGCCCTTTTTCCATTGAAATTTTTTTATATGCATATATTTTTCTGGCGTTGATAAGGGAAAAAAATTCCTTAGGTTTAGAGAGCTTAATATACAAATTGTTAATGGATGTTTATTATTTCAATTAAAAATTACAACACGACTTTTCGGGTGCTGTTTCAGACCCGTTTTCAAGAACTGACAATTGTTAAATTACTGTTCAACGGTACGTACTACTTATGTATTTTACTTAAAACCATAATCTTTGGATATTAAGAGTATAAAAATGTATAACACTCTCACCATTTAAAAATCATATGAAAACCAACACACATTGTCAATTAAAACAATAAAATATGGGAAAACAAAAATATTGAAACATAAAGACTGGTTGACGCCATCTTACGAGTCGGAAGCATCTGGTTGTGCTCTTGCTATTTTGTGATTAACTACCATTTTTAGCGATTTGTCTGTGCCTAGTGTGTTTTAAGTGTGTTCATTACTTGTTGCAGGTTAGCTGAAAATATAATTGCAACCGATTTTTTTGTTATAACCATGACAAACAAACATTACGAATTTTAAACGGACATTCAAACCTTAACGAACTTCAGATTTACGAGGTGCTGATAAGTGTCAAAACATATTTACAGCTCAATTTATTTTCCAATATTAAATCACTGTGCGAATTAATTTTCTGAAAGATTTATTGTATTTTCTGTGACAAGTGACGATTCCGTTGTTTTGAACGTTCCGAGGACGGTGTATCAAACAGTTTGAATTTGTGTTTCAAATCTTCTTCTGTACATCGAAGACAAACTTTCATATAATATCTATTATCTAATTACGGTAAAGTATAATCTACTAATTGTATTAAACAGTTGCAGCTTAAGTGGACGAAATTCTACGTAGCCATGCCATTTTCTTATTTTTTTTTTTTTAATTTAAAACAATTTTACATTTTAAATTAAAGCTAGGTTTTTTTTTTATCACGTACATTAAAACGCATTCGTGACATGGCTACTGCTCGATCTACTCTTTTTACTCTCTACACTCTCAAAGCGGACCTTCTGAAAGCCTTCACACACGTAAACAATAATTTAGATCAACATATAAGAAGGTTGGAAGAGGTCGATCTCTGCATAGACGGTTGGGTACAAGTCGGCAACACTGCGAATAATACCAACCGTACACCCGTGACTGTACAAAAGACACAGACACCGCATCCAGTCACAACTCAAAACAAATTTAGTGTTTTAGATTATGAAACAGATTTTCCTCGCCTTCCTGATCCTCACCACCCTTCTCTACCACCGACAAATTCATGCACAAACCAACGCAAACAGGCTAGGAAGTGTGTCAAAACCAAAACACGTAAAGCTGCGCATCCTAGCTCACTTGAAAACAAAGACATTCCTACTGAGCCTAAAAACAGGTACTTATTTTAGCTGACAGTCATGACCGCAATCTGTCCTCCATTCTCAGTAGGAAGTTACCCTCCAATTTCTCAGTCTCATCTATTTTTAAAACTAACGGGAGGTTTGCAGATGTGACTGCAGAGTTGGACACCCACACGAAGACACTGGCCAATCAGGACACAGTCATTATCATAGGAGGGCAGAATGACATTAATTTGGGCGGTAACTTTACACCTGAACAACATGTAAACAAATTACAATGTACCGCCCAAAATACTAACATTGTAGTCTCGACTCTGCCCTTCGGGTACAACAGACCAACACTATGCAGCGAGATAGAGCACGCAAACCAACAATTAAAACTGCAATTGAGAGAAACAAATGTCACACTTTTTGAAATTAATTTCCTCTCAGCAAAACACTTCACCCGGCATGGTCTTCACATGAACCTTGCGGGAAAACATGCAGTCGGTAACAAACTTGCACAATACATCATCAACTCCAGTCCTACGCAGTCTCCTGCCAAAAATCCATCCCTTTCACCTTCCTTACGTTCTCCACCCCCCACCTTTATTTCGAACCCTGTTGCCTCTTCCTCTGAACCTACTCCCAAACGGGAGAAACCTCCCATTCCCACTACAATTCATCTACACCTGATGCCCCATTTTCCTTTTAAAAAATACAAAACATTGTTACGAAAAGTCATAAGACAGGCTAAAATCATGAAAAACGATCAGGATATTTTAAACTCAAGTAATAAAACAAAAGCAATGTGGAATATAATAAAAAATACTACCAAATCAACTAGAAAACCCGTAGAGAATGTTGTTTTAAAATATAACGATATAAATGTAAACGATCCGGCAACAGTGGCTAATCTCTTTAACCAATACTTTTCGAGAATTGCTGCCGATCTCACTAAGGGTCTTCAGGCACAAAATTCAAAAACAGACAGTTCACCCAAAATTTTAGACACAATGTTCGTTTCCGAAACTTCTTCCTATGAAATTCTCAAAATAATCGGTAAACTAAAAAATAAATATTCGTCCGGTTTAGATGAATTCCCGGATTCTTTGTTAAAGACTTGTGCGTATGCCATTATACACCCGTTAACTCACATATTTAATGCATCTTTATGCACTGAACGTTTCAGATATTTTCAAAACAGCAAAATTAAGCCGCTTTTCAAAAAAGGCAACAAAAATTAAATTCAAAATTATCGGCCCATTTCTCTTCTATCAGTCTTTTCAAAAATATTAGAAAGACTTTTTTACGTACGAATGGAAACCTTTCTCTCTAAACACGATGCGCTTTCAGAGTGCCAACATGGATTTAGAAAATCAAAATCAACGGAAACAGCTATATTTTCTTTTCTTAAAGATGTCGCCTCATCATTGGATCAAAACGAGGCACCTATTGGATTATTTTTAGATCTCTCAAAAGCTTTTGACGTCATTGATCATGACTTTTACTTTCCAAATTACCTTCATATGGAATTCGTGGTATTGCTCTAGATTGGTTATGTTCGTACCTTAAACAACGATCTCAGAGAGTTGAAATGCTTTACTGGAATGATGGAACATTACGTACGCACCTTTCCGACTCTTTGCCCGTTGCATGTGGAGTTCCTCAAGGATCGATTTTAGGCCCTATTTTGTTCCTACTTTACGTAAACGATATGCCCTCGACGATTCGAAACGGAAGAACAGTTCTCTTTGCGGATGATACGAACATCCTTTGCAATAAAGAAACCGTAAATAGTACAATATCAGATGTTTCAAATTGGTTCCGAAATAACAAATTAATAGTAAACGAAAAGAAAACGGTTTTAATGCAGTTTTCCATTTCAAATAAACAATTCTGTGCTCCATTGAAAATGAACAGGGTACCATTGACTGATGTTAAGGCAACAAAATTTTTAGGTCTCTCAATTCAGTCAAACCTTAAATGGAACGTCCATTTAAATGAATTGAACACAAAATTAAGTTCATTATGCTACGCGTTCAGAATTCTTGCAAATTCAGTCAGCCTTCATACTGCTCGTTGTGTATACTTCGCGAATGTTCATTCCCGCCTGAGATATGGCATAATATTCTGGGGAAATACATCTTATAGCTCCCAGACTTTTAGATTACAAAAACGATTTGTACGAATAATAACCAAATCCCACCCACGTGATTCATGTAAGCCTCTCTTCATTAATCTAGGAATTCTACCATTACCGTGTCTTTTTATTTACGAATCAGTGTTTTTTGTAAAAAATGACTTGCTCAAGGGCGGGAATATATTTTCAGAAAATGCCGAAGTCTATTACTATAACACTCGGCGTAGAAATCATATTCATCAGGTGACAGTATCAACAGCTCATTACAAAAAATTCACATACAATACATGTACATTATTTTACAACACTTTGCCATATGACATTAAACGATTAAATTCAATAGAAAAGTTTAAATCCAAAGTGAAATCGTTTCTGCTGCATAACTGTTTCTATACAGAGACTATACTGAGCATCAAAAGAAAAGTAACATTAACTTTAACAATGATGCATAATGCATTATTTACCATTTGAACTGTATAAATGTGTATAAACAATCTGCAACAAGTATTGTATTGCAGCCTCCGGGTCAATGACCCCCATCTCGATCAGGTTTTTCGTCCAGTTTCCCTGATCAATTGAGCAAATGCTGAGATGGCCCCTTGTTTTGCTTCTGGACATAAATGTAACTTCATTTTCTGTGCACGTCTTCTAGAATTCAGTGAGAAATAAAGTTATTCAAATTATCGTTTCCATGTTGTCGCGGCAGGAAGTATTATTACGAAGGACAACATGGATAAGAGCCAAAATTTATTGCCTTTTTATCCTTGAAAATAGATTTCATTACATGGGACCTTTTTTTCTTCAAAATTTAAGTAGTATATGCCTTAGTGTAGGGATCACAGAATTTTGAAAATGTGCACACAATTCACTTTTCCCCATAGCACGTCATACGCAGTTTTTAACTGTTTTTTTTGACGTAAAATATATAAAAATAAAATAAAGACAGTAAAACATTAGGGGTCGCAGTCCCGAAAAAAATATGAATTTAATGATATAATAAACAAAAAACAATAGATTTTAGATTAAACCATTTTCAGGATTGGCATATTGTTTGGGAATCTTCTTTCTCAAATATCGTGTATCATTTCCTCAAAGTACCAGCCTAAAAACGGGATAAATCAGGAATTGAGCATATTTAGGGAAAACATGTTTTATGAATATTGTATATTTATGTGTTTTTGTCAAAAGTCGTTTCATATAACTTGTTTTTATGTTTTTTATTTTGCTCCAGTATCTTAAGAGTTAAATATTATAAATATATTGAGAACAGATTTTCTTAAATGACTCTTTTGATTGATTGATTGATTTTTTCGTGTTTCCGAGCGCGTTAACTGCTTCGCTCATTAGTCCCGTTTGTGTAGTGCATGTTTTCCTTGGGAGATGGTGGTGATTTTCCCCTCGCTGGATGGCGAGATCCGGCACCGACCTACCGTCGGCTAGGGGGGTTTTCCCCTAACTACGACTCTCCCACCAGCGGGGCACCGCCCCAGCCGGGACAAGCTCTAAATTCCCGACCGCTCTCCCGGAATATGTGGTAGTGTAGTGCATGTTAGTGTAAGTGAGTGTGTAAGGGGAGAGGATAGGACAAGGAAGGGGAAGGACAGATCGCGTGCGGTCCGTGGCCCTATTTGGTAGGGTACTGCTCGTGTAGTGTCGATCGGAGAAACCACGGAAAACTACCGATCAGAGGAGCCGGCCGCTAGAATTCTCCTCCAGACAGCGACTGAATTCGACCTAGCTGAAAAGCTAGTGTCGAAAATCCTGCCGCCGTTAAATGACTCTTTTGTTCCCGCGGCAAACGAAGTAATTCTATCATACCTAGCAATGCCGGTTGTGGATGATAGTGTCTGAAAGGCCTTATTTTAAGGGGCGTCGACAACAAACCGAACTACAGGCGTTTTTGTCCAAGTCTGGCAGTATCGTCTGCAAAGGTGACTACGTTAGTACTTTTTGCTCTTCGCGATATCCGACGTGTAGACGTGATGCACTACACTAACGGGACTAATGAGCCGACGTGTACGTGGGGCAAGTACACTACTTTGGGGTACTTCGCGCAGAATTAGAAAGACGTCGGTTAATTCGTTTAGATGATTAACTGGGAAAGTGCGGAGGGAGAGGGCAGATCCGAAGACATTGAGGTAAAGACGCGTTAGGGAGCGCATAATGTGGAAGACCGTGCTAAACTTTACTGAAAGAATGAGTGATGTCTAAAAAGTCTACTGAGTACTGTTGCTTACCTTCGAAGGTGTTCTCGATGTAGTCTATTAATTCGTACAATGACTGAAAGTGTTGTTTAAACCCAAATTAGTGATCTGGGATTAGATCAGGCACGTCAAACCGCGCCCGTACGAGCTACTTGCCCGCCTGGGAGCCCGGCGCTCCAATGGGCGCGAGCAACACGTCTTGGAAGTTAGCAGGACCATTTCATCCAATCACAAACCTGTATAGCTCATAATTTGCCGATTTTTTGCCGTTCTTAAGATGTGAAAACTAACCGGTCTGCGGCAATTTTTTTTATTACAGATTAGTTTGCAACGGTTAAGGGCAACTTTTGGCGTAGAGTATGAATCGTTACGGCAATTGGTCTTGGACGAAACGTGTCTTCTCCTTCTTGAGGGCGCTCGCCATAGGAGCGTAGGTGTTATTTTTCGTTTTTTGTAAATATCTGTTGAAAAAATTGAGATATCAAGATGATTTCTGCACTAATCGTTTATAAATAGAAAGCGGCAAATTTGGAGTACTGTTTGGTGTATATGCTTACGTTATTAGCGGATTTAGATGTGTGGTCCTGCTAACTTCCAATGGAAGTTAGTAGGAACATCGATTTTTTTGAGAAAATGACCCGCGGCAACTTTTTTGTTTTCACATCTTAAGAACGACAAAAAGCGGCAAATTATGAGCTATACTGTTTTGTGATTGGGTGCAATGGTCCTGCTAACTTCCAAGACGTGCGAGCAACTTCCCCTGACTCCCGACTCATTTGGGGATGTACACCGCAAGCTGAAGCGGCGCGAGGCGGTGAATAATGGGTTCATACGAAAATATGATTTGCCAGATTGTTTTATATCAAATAACAGAGAATGGCATTATGTTTATATTCTTCACTACTCACTACTATTTGATGTTTATTTTCTTACTAAATTCTCCCTGATATAAACATCTTTGCTAAGTGACAGGAATATGTTTGAAAGGCGAATTCTATCCTTGTTTTCGGTTTGTGTTGTGTTATTAAATCATTCAATTATTTATTGTATTTAGCAATAATGTGAAATAAATTATAAAGTCTTTTTAAGTTAACCATTCTCGCTTAAGGACGGATATCGCTTTAAAACAAACAAGAATATATGGTCTGTTAAACCTTCTAACCTGAACGTAGAAATTTCATGCTTTCACATCATTCTTACGTCATTAAGATCACAATATCAAGATACCTTTGATTCAAATCTTTTAATTTTACTTTCAGTTGAGAATTTGAAGTCGGACAGATGTATTATTTCATATTAATAGATAATTTTTGCCTTAAAGAGAAAATGGGAATTAATATAGCTAAATTTGTGACAATAACTGTCAAGTAACTTCTCCCAAAGACCCTCATGGGTCAGGAATCCAGTGATGTACCGACACTCCGGGACAACTTATACAACTCTTCCATTTAAATCTGACGTCAGTTTCCCTCGACGCAGTGCCCGCGAGCACTAGGAAGCTGGTTACATTGCCCGCGACCTTGCCATGCCTGGTCTAGGTCATTGGCCCAGTGGAATTTCAGTACTGCCGGGCCGCCAAACACAAAATCGTGTCGGGGCATCCTCCTCATCCCCCAAAAAATCCAATATTTGGGAAAAGAATTTTTTGAACAAAATGTTTAGTAAATTAGACTATTTTATTAGCATTTTTTTGCTGATACAACCAACATTTTATGATATTATTCTGAGCTGCAAAGTTTCATGGATGGGAGCCTCTAAGTTTTCTTATGGAAAAATTCGGCCCTACAATGATTACTAAGTAAGATCATAATCTTTTAAGGAGACTTTGGATAGAATTGGAAGAATACAGATAGGGCGGTATGAATTAGGTTCACAGGGTTTCTTTTTTATTTGGAGTTAGAAAAAATTGAATGTACGTGAGATATTGTTCAAGAGACTATCAGAACTGAGTAATTGAATTATCTTGAATATAAGAAAATATTATTCTCATGAGAAACGAATACAACTTCGTTATTCGACGTATAAAAACAACAATATCAATTAGAAGCGTGTTTTTCCGTGACTCGTGCCGAAGACGAATGACGGACGAATGGCAGAGGGGCGGCCGCGTGTCGCTATGGACACGCAGTGGCTCACTACGAATACTGTGCGTAGCAGAGTTTTGAGCGGGTGGTCCGGAGCCTGGCGCGCAGTTCGTGCAACGTGCAGGCCGCGAGCGCCCCGGGTGACTCCAGGCCATGCAGACAGCGGGGGCGCTCGCGGAAGTCCAGGAGGTTCTCTGGCGTGATTGTCCTGCTGCTCAAAGACCGCGAGATGCGGCGTAGGGGGTAAAAAGCCGGTAACTAAGCTTAGGTCGTAGGTTAAGTTGCGCTCGCGAGGCGGCGCGGCCTGTGGCGCCGGGGGGCGGAAGGCAGGGCGGCGGTCCCCGCGCCACGGCAACGCGCGAGCAGGCAACTTTGACCACCTTTTGCAATTTTAGTCTCTCGTATACCAAATATAGATTGGATTATTTCTGTTTCTTCAAAAATCGAAGTACAGATTGTGACGGAAACACACCTATATGGCATAATGAAATTTGCTAAAAATTAGGTGCATCACTAACTTAAAAATATCATATATTTGAATACACTAATCATAGAAACTGCGTTCAAAATCCATTCGAAACTTAGAAGCGTTTTTAATTTTTGAGATTTTGCAAAATATTTAATTTCCTGAATTTTCAATTAAAAATAAATTTTGACAATTGAATATTTTTGTAAACTCGATGAGCTATTTAAAAAAGAAATATAAACGCACTTGAGAGTTGTTGACAACTCCAAAAATATCAAAGTGGGATCTCAGTAACTTTAAAAAATATTAATTTCTGACGAACCAGTGTGTAGTAGATTGCTGCAACATGTTTCTTGCTTTAATGGCCGACGTTTCCTTTGGACGAAGAAGTAATGTAAGTACTTCTTGAGGTGGTGCAATTTCACGATTGTGTTTCGTTATTAAATGACGGATTCTTGATTCATGTTTTGACTGACATTTTCAAAGTTTCTGGTTGCTCAAAATTCACTTCAAATATATATTGGCTTACCTTAGAATTCCTGAACTTTCGTCGTAATGCACAGTTCTAATGGCTCAGCGATTTTACTTTCAGGTCTGGACAAAATTCCACTTCCTTCGGCCAACTTTTTAGCATTTTTTATCATGTGTTCGGTTGTTGCGTGTTTTTTAATTTTAAGTGTTTTATATTTTTAATGTACGTCCAACTTTCAAAGATTGTCAAAATTTAAATTTTCAAAGTCTTGTCATCTGTTGAGTGAAAAGAATCGATAAGTTACTTACTAATCTTTTATTGTATGATTTTTCAATGAATGTCGAAGGACCTTCAGTGTGAAAAAATCTTTGATAGCACTGTACTTTGTGAAATTTCTCATGGGGGTACTGTTTTTGTTGCGATTTTCTTTTCTTAATGGGCGTTTCTCATTTCAGTTAAACTCTTGTATATCTTCTCTTCATTCATTTCGCATACACTTGATGAACTATCTGAAGAGCTTAAGTTGTCCTTTCCTTGATTTTCACTGTTTTCACTATACTCACTGGACGTTTTGCTTCTGTCGTTAATGCCACGGAATCCACTGATCTGGACGCTCTCTTCACTAACTAAAAGCGTTTTTGGAAGCCGACTGCCTTTTTTCCGACATTAATCACAAATTCCTCAATCTAATGGCTCCTGTAAATCACGTTCAACTAGTAAATCGTGGTTTACGGGTCTTGGAGATTTTCTTTTCGTACAATTGTGATCAGAAAGATTAAATGGTTTGAAACATCTAACGTATCCCAAACCGTCACTTCTGTTGCACAATGTATACACGATTCACAGAACAAACTCTAGCGCTCTTCTCTTTATACGATGCGAATTGCGACTGGTGTACAGAAAATGTTACTCATGTCCCTTGACAAGTGGTCTGTTGTATCTCACGAGCAGGATCAGGAAAGCACCCCATCCCTAGGATGCTATATTATATTGATTGAAGATTATTCTTGTCTTAAATGAAATATTTTCTAAAAAATAAGATCTTTACAGAATCGCAAGCAAATTTTTGTTTTTAAAACTACCAATTTTTTCAAAATTTCTGTTTAAAATTAAAGCAATTTATATAAAAATTCTCAAAAACGGATCTCGGTGCCTTGAGTTTCAGTCCCAGGGCAATGGAAACACTTTTGCAGCTTTATGTAGCAGTATAATATTGCGGAGCCGTTACAAATAATGTAACACTTCGTGTTTTCAGAATCCATGTTTTGTTCCACCATGATACCGAAAAAACGATTGACAGCTAAACGTCTGTGTGTCCGTTCGTCCGTTCGTCCGTCTTTCTGCCTGTGGTCAACGCTAGCGCCTAAACCGTTCAGCCGATTTTCTTCAAAATTGATATTCCCCGATTTATCTGTATAAACTCGAGGTCCTGCGACTTGAAATGGTTATTTTGAAATGTTGGTGTACTTGTCTCAAATGTTTTTTTTAATAAACTTTGTCCCCTTCGCCTCGCATAGCGTTAAGGAGGCTTACAGAAATGACAAAGGTCTTTATTTCCGAAAATCCCTAATTTTTGTATAAGCCCAAATACTTTTTCTTTTTCCCTCTTGTTCCATTTTCCCTTTTTAACCCAAATGTTCAATTTTTCTTTGGCCACTTCCTACGAGCACAATATTGAAGGTGGAGATTTTTCCCACATGATTCTCCTTTTCCGTTTGCCTCTTGATTCATTTTGTCCCCTTGTCCCGTTTTGTCCCCTTTTCTCATGTCTCACTTTGTTCCCTTGTCTCATTTGACCCCTTGATCTATTTTTCTCCTATTGTGTCTCGTCCCCTTGTCCAATTTGTCCCATTTCCCCCTTTTCCTTTTCCTTTTCTGTTTGTCCCATTGGCCCATTTTCCCTTTGTCAATTTATTTCCTTTCTCCATTATGTCCCTTTCTTTCCCTCTTCAAATTTCGTCCATTTGTCCCCATTGACCCATTTGGTCTCCTTGCTCCTTTCGTCCTCCTTTTCCCGCTTTTTCCCACTTGTCCCCATGTGCCCCCATCTATCCATTGGGGCCTTCTGCACACTGTGATTGTTATTAAAACACGGTACCGAACCCTGTGCCAACAACTCTCGCTACAGAACATCGAAAATAACGACAATTCTTAACTCATGAAAGTGTTAAATGTTTATTTTGAATAATGATAATAGCTAGAAATGACAAAAAAATTGATTGTAATACTATCAGTCTTTAGAGACTATTAGTCTTTAGAGACTTGTTACATAAATAAATATTTCTCAAGAGAAGCCAACATAACATCAATATTCGATGTATAAAAACAATCATAGCAATTAGAAGCGTGTATTTCAGTGAGTCGTGCCGAAGACAAATAACGGGCGAATGGCAGAGAGGCGGTCGCGTGTCGCCGTGAACGCGCAATGGCTCACTACGAATAGTGCCCCGGTCGGCGCCAGTCGGCGGGTGGTCCGGAGCCTGGCGCGCAGAGCGTGCAACGTAGTGGCCGCGAGCGCCCCGGGTGTCTCCAGGCCCCGCAGCCACCGGGGGCGCTCGGGGAAATCCAGAAGGTCCTCTGGCGTAGTTGCCCTGCTAAAGTAAATGCCCGGTCTTTGATGTCTTCCGTAGGTTAAGGCGCGTTCGCGAGGCGGCGCGGCCTGTGGTGCCGGGGGCGGAAGGCAGGGCAGCGGCCCCCGCCGCCACGGCAACGCGCGAACAGGCAACTTCGACCACCTTTTGCAATTTTAATTTCTCGTACGTCCCGGCGAGGAGGGTGGGGCAGAAATCTGTACAGGTCTAACGCTCTGGTGGAAGTTGAAAATTGCCAACATGAAGTTCGATTTTCTCGGCTTCACTCACGGCATTAGTGCCAATGCGGGTGTAGTGAGTAGGCGGTGCTAATCTTCTGGTTGTACGGGTTCTGCCCGGTTGGGCGTCTCCCCACCGGCCATGTTGAAGGATTGGGGGTGTATCTTTGGTCGCAACACAACATATAGATGTGTTAGCGGAAAATCGTGATTTTCCATTCGGCATCTGATTTCCGGCGACATTCATTTTGAAAGTGCTATGTACTCACAAAGGAGATGGGTTGGGTGCTCCGAGCCGTCCAGACCCCAACGGGTACCACTTACAGGACTAATTAGCACAGTAGATGACGCTCTCGAAATCATTAACATTCAATCAATCATAACGTGCTGTCAGGCTGGCAGCGAGATTGTGGAAGCAGCGCAGAAAGAGCGCCTCCCCAATTATGCATGTGTGTTTCCATCCCGCCAGCTCGCAACTGTTTCGTGAGCTATCTCCGGAGTCAATTAAGCTTTACAATACGCCACGAGAAATCCCCCTCACAATACTTTTCATTAACGGACTGTAGCACAAAGAAGCTTCTTATTTATGCTATGCCTTTTTATTTACGTACCTTTGCTCTATTGGGTCGAAAAGGTTAAACCAAATTGTGGGTCTGGACGATTTGTTATTTTTTAATATTGCAAGTATTGCATGCACTATTAAAAGAAAATCGGATTTCCTGTTGGCCATTTTCAACTTCCACCAGAGCGTTAGACCTGTACAGACTTCTGCCCCACCCACCTCGCTGGGACGTACGAGTAATTAAAATTGCAAAAGGTGGTCGAAGTTGCCTGTTCGCGCGTTGCCGTGGCGGCGGGGGCCGCTGCCCTGCCTTCCGCCCCCGGCGCCACAGGCCGCGCCGCCTCGCGAACGCGCCTTAACCTATGGAAGACATCAAAGACCGGGCATTTATCTTAGCGAACCCCGGCCCCCGGGGGGGGCCGGGGGGCACGCTCTGCGCGCCGGCCCGCCACCGCCGACGGGGCACTATTCGTTGCGAGCCATTGCGCGTTCACTGCGACACGCGACCGCCTCTCTGCCATTCGCCCGTTATTTGTCTTCGGCACGACTCACTGAAATACACGCTTCTAATTGCTATGATTGTTTTTATACATCGAATATTGACGTTATGTTGGCTTCTCTTGAGAAATATTTATTTATGTTACAAGTCTCTAAAGATTAATAGTCTCTAAAGAGTGATAGTATTACAATCAATTTTTTTGACATTTCTATCTATTCTCATTATTCAAAATAAACATTTAACACTTTCATGAGTTAAGAATTGTCGTTATTTTCGATGTTCTGTAGCGAGAATTGTTGGTACATGGTTCGGTACCGTGTTTTAATAACAACCACAGTGTGCAGAAGGCCCCAATGGATAGATGGGGCAAAAGGGAAGAAAAAAGGGAAAAGGGGGTGAGACAAGGGAACAAAGTGAGACATAAGAAAAAGGGGACAAAACGGGACAAGGGGACAAAATGAATCAAGAAGCAAACGGAAAAGGGACAATCATGTGGGAAAAATCTCCACCTTCAATATTGTACTTGTAGGAAGAGGCGAAAGAAACATTGAACTTTTGCACTTATACAAAAATTAGGGATTTTCGGAAAAAAAGACCTGTGTCTTTTATTAATTTATTTTACGTAAAAAAAAAACAGTTGAAACTGAGTATGACGTGCTATGGGAAAAAGTGTCATTCCTTTAAGCCTCCTTAACGCTATGCGAGGCGAAGGGGACAAAGTTTAATAAAACAAGATTTGAGACAAATACACCAACATTTCAAATTAACCGTTTCAAGTCGCAGGACCTCGAGTTCATACAGATAAATCGGGGAATATCAATTTCGAAGAAAATCGGCTGAACGGTTTAGGCGCTAGCGTTGACCACAGGCAGAAAGACGGAGGAACGGACGCACAGACGTTTAGCTGTCAATCGTTTTTTCGGTATCAAGGTGGAACAAAACATGGATTCGGAAAACAGGATGTGTTACATTATTTGTAACGGCTCCGCAATATTATACTGCTACATAAAGCTGCAAAAGTGTTTCCATTGCCCTGGGACTGAAACTCAGGGCTATCGAGATCCGTTTTTGAAAATTTTTATATAAATTGCTTTAATTTTAAACAGAAATTTTGGAAAAATTGCTAGTTTTAAAAACAAAAATTTGGTTGCGATTCTTTAAAAATCTTATTTTTTAGAAAATATTTCATTTAAGACAAGAATAATCTTCAATCAATATAGCGTTCTAGGGATGGGGTGCTTTCCTGACCTTGCTCGTGAAATACAACAGACCACTTGTCAAGGGACATGAGTAACATTTTCTGTACACCTGTCGCAATTCGCATCGTATGAAGAGAAGAGCGCTAGAGTTTGTTCTGTGAATCGTGTATACATTGTGCAACAGAAGTGGCGGTTTGGGATACGATAGATGTTTCAAACCATTTAACCTTTAGATCACAATTGTACGAAAAGGAAATCTCCAAGACCCGGAAACCACGATTTACTAGTTGAACGTGATTTACAGGAGCCATTAGATTGAGGAATTTGTGATTAATGTCGAAAAAAAGGGAGTCGGTAATGAAAAGCGATGGAGTCATTTTTTTGAAAATTTGGAAAATTTTTTAGAGGTTTCATGTAAAGTACCCCCTAAAATTATCGGTTTAAAATTCATGGGGCCGCGACATCAGCCAGATCGATTGGGGAATATTACTTTGGGGAAAATCGGCTGAAAGGTTTCATCCCCTATCGCTGTTCACAGACAGACGGAAAGACGCTTTGCCGTCATTCGTTTTTTTGGTATCAGGGACCCACAAAACATGGATTCTGGCTAAACAACGTGTTAGAGGACTTTTTTTTCTAAATTTAGCGACTGGATTTATCCACTTTTTCGTTACCAGGGTCCTGTAATAAGATTTTTTCTGCCGAATATTCGCCGTTTTTTGCTCAGAATTACTCCGTAGGGGGAATTTTTAGTATCTTCGTAAATCTTGAAGCTAATTTTGGAAAATTTTGTTTGCGGTTTTTTTAAATGCTACTATTTCTCACAAAAATGCGTGAAAACTACTCAATGTAAACTAGTGGTGGAGCAGAATAGCACTGAATTTCTCGTGATGGTTACTTTTCTAATTTCTTTCCTCTGAGGTAGCTTTTTTCTCTTGTCCCATCCTGCCATCTATCACCGACCATAGTACATTTTTTGAAAAAAATTCTCAATTTGTCGGTTTCCTAATGATCGAACCGAAATATTACTTTAAGAATGTTATAGAAGAGTAATACCTCGTCCTATATGGAAATTTTCGTTGCAAGTTTTCAGACGTTTTTAAGAAAATATTGCTTTTGAGTTGTACTAAATGGGAAATTTGAATCTCTTTTTCACAGAAAACGTTTTTTCGATATACTTCATTGGAAGTTATCTGACGCACATTCACTCATTATTCCAATAATGTACACAAATTGCCCTAAATGTGCCGATTAACGACCTGAAAGATATTTAAAAAAAATACATTTGCGTACTTTTTGAAAAAAATACAGTAAAATGATTTTACCGTAAAACGGTTTCCAAGCAGAAAAGTGTTGGCAATCCGAGAAAGTAATCCTCGGCGGTGTGTCGTTATTTCTCTTCATAATTGTCTTCTCCAATAGACCATCGGTCTGGCTATGCAAGAGCAACGCACCCGATCAATGAATAGGAAGCTGAGATTTGGCAATTATTTAAATTTCAGAGGTTTTAATGAAAATAAATGCTATGCCAAGGACCGCGCGTGATCTTTCCTTCTTCTTCCTTGACCTCTCTTCACCCCTTACACACACACACACACACACACACACTAACATGCACTACACTACTACACATGCCGGAAGACCGGTCGGGAACTTTGAACTTGAGCCAGCTAGAGCGAGGCCCCGCTGGTAGGAGATACCTTGTTGAGGAAAATCCCACTAGTCGACGGTAAGTGCGCGCCGGATCTCGCCATCCAATGGGTGAAGATCACCGACATATTCCGATAACAACATGCACTACATTTACGGAACTAATGACCTCAGTAATTGACGCGCCCGGAGTCACTAACAATCAATCATTCAATCTTAACAATGGATTTTAACATCCTTAGCAAATCACCGCTCTTCCTTAACAAATCACCGCTAACGTGAATAATATTGAAGGTTATTAAAAAAAATAACAAAAGAGTAGAGCAACATGGCGCTTATGTCATCGTATAGGGTTCGTTTGGCACTAACCCGACCAAAAATTTAAAGAAAACATTTGGAGCATTTTGTGAGAAAATCTTGTTTTTTGTTATTTTTAAAATTGCAAATATTGCACGCACTATTACACAAACATTTTAAAATTTCCAAAAAATCCACATGACCTTAATGAAAGAACTATTTAAGGACAACAAATTTCATTTGAAGGACAAGTATCTATATTCAATTTTGTACTTATAAAAATACGCCGCAAAAAAATCAAACTTCTGCAATTTTCGAAATTTAGGAGTTAACAGTGAATATCAGATATGCCACCTTTATAAGTGTATTTTACTCCATTATTACAAGAAATTTAAAGAAAAATAATTGAAGCCTTTCTGAAAAACAAAATTGGAAATGACCCTTGGGCTTCAAGTAAAATACCACGAAATTTTAAAGAAAGGTTTTCAAAATCGCAGGGCCTCGAGTCGAGGCTCATCGACCGTGGAATATACACTTGGGAAGAAATCGCGTGGTTTAGGCGCTTGTGTTGTGTGGTCGGACAGACGGACGGACGTGTTGAAAAAAAAAACAACACTTTTTCGGTATCAGGGGACCCCAAAACGTATATTTCTGTTGAAATCTCGAAATCGATTTTCCACAGCCCTACATAATTTTCTCTATACTACGTATATTACTCCGTGTATACGTACGAATAACGAGAAAATAATAACGCAAGATTTCCCCTGAGCAACATGTTGACAAACTACAACGTGCCACCCAAAACACGAACATTGTGATCTCGACTCTGCCTTTATGATACAACAAACCAATACTGTGCAAAGAAGTTAGACACGCAAACAACCAATTAAAACTGCATCTGAGAGGCACACATGTTAAATTATTTGAGCTTACCTTTCTCTCAATTAAACTCTTTACCCAACATGGTCTTCACTTGAACCTTGTCGGAAAACATGCACTCGGTAGCGAGCTTGCAAAACACATCCTTACACTTCCGCAGTATTCCTGACCAAGACTATTCCGCACCCAAAACTCGCAGTTCTCTTCCATCCTCCGGTACCCCTTTGGACCCAATTACCTTATCCTCTGAACCTAATTCTTGTACTACCTCTCCCATTATTCATTCCTCTACATCTGTAACCCCTACTTCTTCACCTCCTAACAGTGCTGGAACACGATACTTCCTTCGACCACGCCACGACAACTACAGTCAGATGCAGGAGAGAAGCATCCGTGTAGGTACATGCAAAAGATTCAAATAATGCATTATAATGTGCAATCTCATTCAAATAAAATTGAATTTATCGAGGCAGCATTACAGTGTGATCTGAGTCAAATAAATGTTGTTGTTTTTTTTTTTTTGCTTTACAGAACATTGGTTATCTCATAATGATCTAAACACACTCCAAATTCCTAGTTTGTACCTTGCAGGATCGTATTGTAGAGCGAGGGAATAAAATAAGGGCCCTGCTTATGCAGGTTTATGTATTTATGTAAGACATAATATTGATTATACCTTCTTGTCAGAATTCAATTTATATGAAATCGAAAAAGTTTTTGAAACTACAGTCGTACATCTTACTACGCTGAAATTTACCTTACTTTGCATCTACAGACTTCCAACAAAGCGAGCTTTAGATTATTTCAATTTCTTAAAAAATCTAGAAATAATTTTGAACAAAATTAGTAATCTCTCTTTTAAATCTATTGTGGTATTTGGAGATTTCGATATTGATTTTCTGAGCGAATCCCTCGAAAAAGAGCAGTTTCTTAATTTACATCATTCTTTTAATATTGTGATGAACCCATCCTGCCGCTACGGCAACACACGCATGCGCGCAATGCGCGCAGCTCGCGGTCTGGGCACCTCACAAAGGGGGGGAAAATACCGTCACACCGAAGTGCGTCGGTAATCAGCTGACAGGTGTGCGCGTTAAATTTATCAATGAAGGGCGCCAAACGGGCACTTACCTGTCACCTGGCACCGGCATTTCGAGAACCTCAGGGGTAGGCACTCTTGAATGAGGGCAGGCACTGGGTTTGCTACTACTACCACTACTTTACAATAATCACAAAGTTTTGTAACGTTAAGTGTCAATCACCTGAATGGCAAGAACACATTTATTGCTTTTGTTTCTATAATACAGTTTGGGTAAGGAAGCCCTTTAACTAAATTATATGTTATTTACATTAAATGACACCTTTCCTATTTTTAATGTCTTTAGAATAATTACAAAAATGAAAGTCTTTCGTTCACCTCTTTCGATGATTGCACATCCGTAGTCGTCCTCGAAGCAGTCGCTGTCGCGAGCCGCACCACGGCAAGGCGCAGCCAACCGGAAGCAGCAGTGCGTGCGGTGCTAGTGCTCCTGGCTCCGATCGGTGGTTATTGGAGGAAGTCGTCTGACGCCACCCACTCCTCACCAGGCCAGCCTCAATGACTCGGCTGCACAATCATTCCTTCCGGAGGCGCCGGCCCGTTGAAATCGGAATAAATTCCTGATTGTCTTTTATACTGGGCGGCCTGCACTACGTTGGTCGACCCCAAGTCACTGCTCCCACTACCTCTCATCAACACCGCAGTCTCAATTCTGTGTCGTTCTCTCGCCTTCTATCCGTCTTCTCCCAAAAATCCGCCGCTCTCGAGCTTCCTGCGTCACATCCCCACCCTTTTTCCAAGTTTCGCCCATCGCTCCTTCACGTGATTGGTATTTTGAATGTTATTGGCCGAAATCTTAGTTTCCAGAATATTCGACGCGAGTCGGAAGCCGATAGGGTATTTTCAAATTAACCTCATTTTCTGGGCGCCTGATTGGTGGTCTTTGTTGTGCGTGTGTTTTGGCCAGTACACCGGAGATGAACAAAGCAGTCCTTTCTGCTGTCTTCGTGATGCTTATATGGGTCCTACGGGATAACTTCAACAGTAGCCGGGATCTCTATAATTTACTTGTTCCGGTGCCTAGCCGTGCACGTGGACTGGCCGCCGTTTGCCTGAAGGGCTGTCCCCGAGAGACAATTGCACCCTAATCGTAAATCTTTTGAATCTCCTGACACGCGTTCGCGCGTCTTGCGCTGAGCCGTGTCAAATCAGGGACCTTCCTAATCGGCGTGACAGAGGGGGAAGTTTTGGGTCCGGCGACTAGCAATGACCTCATTGCAATATAGATATTACAGTGAAAATAATGAGGATACTTTGAACGCTAGAAACAAAACTAAAGCTATGTGGAATATAGTAAAAAAGGTCATCACAATATTTCGTAGAGGAAAATGGAGGATAAGAGGATTTTTTAAAGGATAATGAAAGAGAAACAATTAATCCAGAAAAAAGTTGCGAATCTCTTCAATCAACACTTTTCTACAATTGCGATTGATCTCACGAAGGGACTAAAACAACAAAATTCAACATATACTTCTCAAAAATATTTCCGCACGATATTTATCTCCGAAACTTTTTCCAACGAAATCCTCAGAATAGTCAGTAAACTAAAAAATAAATATTCATTTTCAGATGAATTTCCGGATTGTTTATTAAAAACGTGTGCACCTGCCATTATGCACCCATTAATCCACATTTTCAATGCTTCCTTGTGCACAGGAATATTTCTAGATGTTTTCAAAACAGCAAAAAATAGGCCACTTTTTAAAAAAGGGAACAAAAATGACATTCAAAACTATCGGCCAATTTCTTTTTTATCAGTTTTCTAAAAAAATATTAGAGAGGCTTTTCTATACGCGAATGGAAACTTTTCTCAGAAAGAAACGAAGCCTTTTCAGACTCACTCGGTTTTAAAAAATTAAAATATACGGAAACTGCCATTTTTTTCTTTTCTTAAAGATGTTGCTTCATCAATGGGCCAAAATGAAGAACTCATTGGGATATTTTTAGATCTTTCGAAAGCTTTTGACGTTATTAACCACATCTTGCTCTCAAAATTGCCTTCTTATGGAATTTCTGGTATTGTCCTAGTTTGGATAACATCGTACCTTAAACATCGATCTCAAAGAGTAGAAATACCGTACTTGCACGAATGCACATTATTTACTTATCTCTCCAATTCTTTGCCAATTGAACATGTGGTCCCAAAAGGTTCGATCTTAGCTCCTATCCTCTTTCTGTTGTACGTAAACGATATGCCCTCATCTATTAAAAATGGAAGAACAGTTCTGTTTGCCGATGACACGAATGTTCTTTGCAAAAAAGAAACAATAAACAATTTCAGAAGTTTCAAATTGGTTTTGCCATAACAAATTAATAGTTAACGAAGGAAAAACGGTCTCAATGCAATTTTGCGTTTGAAATCGGCAATCGTATGCTCCATTGAAAATGAGCAATATGCAATTAGCTGATGTTAAGGTAACAAAATATCTCGGTCTCTCAATTCAGTCAAACCTCAAATGGAATGTACAGATAACAGAATTAAACACTAAATTAAACTCATTATATTACGCATTCAGAATTCCTTCAAATTCTCTCAGCCTTCATACAGCTCGTTGTGTGAATATTGCAAATGTACATTCCCGCCTGAGATATGGCATAATATTCTGGGGAAGCTCATTCTTTAGTGCCCAGACATTTAGATTGCAAAAGAAAATTACCCGAATAAAAAAATGCCATTTACGTGATCCGTGCAAGCCTCTTTTCATTAAACTTCGAATCTTACATTGCATTGCCTATTTATTTACGAATCTGCAGTATTTGGGAAACTGACTTATTTAACGGTGGGGACATATTTTCATGTAATACTGATATTTATAGTTACAACCCGCGACGTAGAAATCATTTTCATCAAGTGTCAGTATGAACAGCGCACTACAAGAAATCCACAAACAATATATGTGCGTTACTTTACAATGCATTGCCAGATGAACTTAAACAATTAAAATTGGTACAAAAATTTAAATTAAAAGTAAAATATTTTCTGCTGCGTAACTGTTTCTATGCAATTAGAGACTATACTGATCGTCAAAAAGGAAAATAATGTTTACTTGAACAAAACAATGATATAGTATAATGTATTAGTTTATATTTGTATTGTACTATCTTCTAACCAGACCTACCTTAAACCTTCTCGCACCTCAGGAACCTACCCACATGATATACGACGAACCAAACGACATCCTCGACCTCGTAATCCACTCCACATCCATCATCGTCACGAATCCCTACCCCCGGCACGAGTTAATATCAGATCATCTACCAATAATCTTCACGGTTCATATAACGCCTTACTCTCTAGCCCCGCCCATTCACCCTCCTCGCACCATCAACTGGAAAAACTTAAAGCATCTCATATCGAAAAAGATAAAAACTCCTTCATCCCTCAGTACCTCCCAAGAAATAGATAAAGCCATAGACCACTTCAACCATCAGATCAAATCCGCCATCCGCAAATCTACATTATATTCTTCGCCACATTATTTCCAAAACCTTCCGAATGAACTCCTAGACCTCATCAGACAAAAAAGACGAGCACAAAGACGTTACTACCGAACTAGACAAAAAGAGGACAAGACTATTTACCAACAATTTAAACGTGCACTCCACGACAAATTGACGCAACACCACGGAAATACTTGGGACAAGACTATACGGGACGCAAATTTAAAACACCCTGACCGACTATGGAAAATAATTAAAACAATGAAGGCAGCCCCACAACCTATCTCTCCCATAATGCTACCAGATAGCACCCTCAGATACGATCCCAAGGTCATTGTCGAAGCCTTCGCCCAATTCCACTCCTCCAAATTCCCAGAAACCAACCCTCCACTTCCTTCATCCGTTATCCTTAATTTCTTCAAAACCCCGCCATTTCCAACTGCTCAGTTGTGGACTTACACTGACAACGAAATACGAGACGAAATTCGACTTCTTGACCCGACAAAAGCTGCAGGCCCCGATGGAGTTCAGACGGCGGCACTAAAACATCTGACTCATAATGCGACCCACCATTTGACTGTCATTTTCAACGCATGCATACGCCTATCTCACTACCCCTCCATCTGGAAACATGCCACAGTCATCATGATCCAAAAACCAAACAAAGACCATAAACAACTTGCAGCTACAGACCAATCAATCTTTTACCCACTTCCAGCAAACTATTTGAACGACTTATAGTCAGACGAATGACACCACTTCTGACTAACGTATTACGAAAAACACAGTTTGGTTTCAGAGAGAATAGGTCAGCGGTACTACAGACTCTACGACTTGCCCTAGACGTTCAACATCCCTACAATATCCATGCGACGTCCCTGCCTTATTTACAGATTTCAGCAGTGCCTTTGACTCGTCAATCACGAGATCCTCCTTCTCAAAATAAAACCATACATCCCAGAATTCCTTCAGTCTTTTTTGAGAAATTACCTCTCCGCTCCTTCCGTGTAAGACACCTTTCATGCTACTCCTCTTCCTATCCCATCCAAGCCGGCGTCCCTCAGGGCGCTGTGCTGTCTCCTACCCTATTCAACATCTTCATTAATGACATACCAGTACCTCACAATGTAAATGACTATCTATACGCAGACGACCTGGCATATACTGTAACCAACCACACGACTAAAATGGCATTATGGAAATTACGACAAGCCGCTAACCTTCTCACAGTCTGGGCCAGAGGAAACCAAATAACAATCAACGCATCCAAATGTCAAGCGATCATATTTCAATGGAAAAGAGCAAATCCAGCAATAGCACCCATCCAAATTAATAACGTGGACATTCCATGGAAACGAGAAGTGACGTACCTTGGACTGACATTCAACTCTAAACTACTGTGGACGCGACACATCAAGGACCAGACCCAAAAAGCACACCGGACAATCAACGCCTTACTGCCCATCATGACAAACAAGAACGTTAAAGACAAAACCAAACTTTACATATACCATACATACATCAAGCCAATAGCCACATATGGCGCTGAAACATGGGCCTCGACTTTTCAATCAAACTATAACTTGCTGACCAGACTGGAAAACAGAATAATCAGACTGACTTACAGACCCGGACCTGACGACTGCTTCCTCGACATTAAAACCCAGCACGACATTAAACCTCTTGCGACAGAAACCTACGAAACTGCACGGAAACGACTGCTAGAAGCAATGTACAATCCTTCTTTTCTGCTTTTGTCGAGCCTCATCGTCATATCATTAACAGAACCATCCCTCACAACAGGAAGCGCCACCCGCTTGACATATTCACCCTACCTCCACCTTCTCCCACAATATAGCTACGTAGACCATACGACCAAGCATCTGGACAACCAGCACTTACATTCACGACTTTTCAAAACTTCTGAAATGGCATACCTCTCTACTAAACGACGTGAGTTCCCTAAAATCCAGAAATGCCCCCTTTTCCCAACAATCTCCATACACCATATACAGTTTTACCAATACCTTAACAAAACAACCAATCGCGACGCAGTACCCTCAAATAAAATACCCAGAAATAACTCGTCGGACATGTTCCCAGCCCTAAAACTACACCTGCATTAAAATAACCTGTGATCCCCTCCAACACCTTAATTAAGAAACCTACCTCCTCCCACAATACCCTCCCTTTAATAAAATAACCTCTCTAAATCCTAGACCTAATAAATTAATCCATGTTCTCATGTCCAAAACATCACCCATCCATTCGCGCTTCCCAAACGCCATTCTCTCCTATCACCTGTTCCTCTGGGGGATGGAGAGATAAGAAAGATTGTTTCTCCACCATGTTGAAATCACACACATGCTGATGAGTACAATCTCTGTACAGGCAGCACGACTAAACACACACATACGCAGGATTTGTATTGTATAATTTTAAAAGATAATTAATATGCCTGTAACACGTAATGTACTTCAGCTACCGGGTCAACGACTCCCATCTCGATCGCATTTTTGTCCAGTTTCCTGATCCATTGAGCAAATGCTGAGATGGCGACTTGATTTTTTTCTAGATGTAAATGCAGCTTCACTATGCGCACGTTTTGTTGAGCTTTCCTTTTGCTTGTAGTAGTAGCAGTGGTAGAGTTTAAGGTGAGTTTCTATATTGTTAGCACTACAAAAATAACTCGGAAATGAAAATATTTAGTTTTTGAAATAATCTCGATTTTTAAAACGTATTTTATTATTATTATTATTATTATTATTATTATTATTATTATTAATCTTTTAACTATTAATAGTGAAATTGTTGGTATGGAATTCTGAAACTCAAGAAAGCCTGCGGAGGTGATTTTGTTCTCCAAACGTCGCATACAATATTCTACTGTGTCTTTGACTAAATAAGTAAAAATAATCTTAAAGCATGCACTCTCTGCTGCCGGGTACAAATGCACGGCCCCGGCGGTCTGCAGTTCAGTCAGGTGCTGAGCGGGATATGTGTATATTGCAATAAACAGCAGTGCACATAATAGTGCTGTTGTATTTGCGGGATCCAGGGGTAAATTGCACTCACAATTTTCTGAAGCGGTTTTACTGGCACAAACAAATACACATGAAATTGAACAAACAATAACAGACAATACAGATTCGGTTTGACGGCGTTCTTGCCGTACAGTTCTGCGTTTCTAGCTGTAGTCGTTGGGAGAGCAAGTCGACGGCCAGCAGGGTCAAGCGACGGCTGTTATCGCTCGCTGCGGCAATAAGGTCCCGGAAGCGAGGCAGCTAGCAGCGGGGACAGCCTGAGGTCCACGGCAATCGCTCGGGAGCTGATAATGTCATGGCCTGTGGTAGGTAGCAAACTGGAGTTATTCGTGCCTCGAAATGCAAAGAGAGGTCCGCTCCCGATCTCGCGGATTTATCCCTCTCCGCCCGGTAAAGGGAAAGGGGAGGGGCTGCGCCCCTCCAGTAGCGGAGTGGCGGAGCGTAACTCCAACTCGTCGTCTGATTGGAGGATACCACAGTTGCAGTGCAAAAGAGTGAAACATGAACATAAACTCAAGAACTTTGGTGTAAACCTAGCAGACAATATGTGTGTGTGTCTCTCTCTCCCTCTCTCTCTCTCTCTCTCTCTCTCTCTCTCTCTCTCTCTATATATATATATATATATATATATATATATATATATTATATTATATGTAATATTAGTATATGTCAGCATAGTTAGTAATTTCATATTCAGAAAATAGAATATTCTGTTAAAATAAACATATACTTTAATTGACCGCCGAGAAGCGTTGCATGATTTTGCGTAACCACAAATGCGCTACAACTCTTGGAAATAAGCACAAATATCTATAAATATATTATGTACTCCTACAAACTTTACGAAAAATAACGGACTTTTGTAGCAAAACTAATTTTAATATTACTTTCACATTAAAAGATTATGTTGAAATTGGCCACCAACTTTTAACTGTTATTTCATACTCCCATTCCATCAATCTTCCTTAATTTCATACTGTAGTAACACACGAACGTAAAATTGTGTAAAAGGAGATTCAACATGGTTACTCTATAGTGTAGTAAGAATCATTTCGCGGAAAAAAGAAAGAAACTAGAGGTGCTATAGAATGGCACAGACTTTCTCGTAGTAAAGTTTTCCAATTTCCTTTTATTTATTTATTTATTTTACGTCAAAAAACAGTTAAAAATTGCGTATGACGTGCTATGGGGAAAAGTGAATTGTGTGCATATTTTCAAAATTCTGTGATCCCTACACTAAGTCATATACTACTTAAATTTTGATTTTTGAATGGGAGAAAAAAACAAAAACTCCCATGTAATAAAATCTATTTTCAAGGATAAACAAGCAATAAATTTTGAATTTTGAAAGGGAGAAAAAAACAAAAAAACTCCCATGTAATAAAATCTATTTTCAAGGATAAATAAGCAATACATTTTGAATTTTGAAAGGGAGAAAAAAAACAAAAAAACTCCCATGTAATAAAATCTATTTTCAAAGATATATAGCAATAAATTTTGGCTCTTATTACTTCCTGCCGCGACAACATGGAAACGATAATTTGAATAATTGTATTTCCCACTGAATTCTAGAAGACGTGCACAGAAAATGAAGTTACATTTATGTCCAGAAGCAAAACAAGGGGCCATCTCAGCATTTGCTCAATTGATCAGGGAAACTGGACGAAAAACCTGATCGAGATGGGGGTCATTGACCCGGAGGCTGCAATACAATACTTGTTGCAGATTGTTTATACACATTTATACAGTTCAAATGGTAAATAATGCATTATGCATCATTGTTAAAATGCAGCAGAAACGATTTCACTTTGGATTTAAACTTTTCTATTGAATTTAATCGTTTAATGTCATCTGGCAAAGTGTTGTAAAATAATGTACATGTATTGTATGTGAATTTTTTGTAATGAGCTGTTGATACTGTTACCTGATGAATATGATTTCTACGTCGAGTGTTATAGTAATAGACTTCGGCATTTTCTGAAAAAATATTCCCGCCCTTGAGCAAGTCATTTTTACAAAAACCACTGATTCGTAAATAAAAAGACACGGTAATGGTAGAATTCCTAGATTAATGAAGAGAGGCTTACGTGAATCACGTGGGTGGGATTTGGTTATTATTCGTATTATTACCTTGGTGTGAACTGGTACTGTACAGTCTTGCCCCTCCTTCTTGCCACCTGCCATCTATCGCCGCAAAAAGTACACTTTATTAAAAATTTTCTCAACTTTTCGGTTTCCAAATAGTAGAACCGAAATATTATTTTAAAAATAAGAAAAATATTATTTTATAAAAAAGACTATAACCTTGTCCTAAATAGCAATTTTCATTGAACATTTTAGAGTCGCCTTTAAGAAAATGGCTTTATCCTTTACTGAAAATGCGAAATTTGAAGCTCTTTTTCAGAGGAATCTGTTCAGTTTTCGAAAAACTTCATTTGAAGTAATTTGAAGATCTCACTGAAGACACAAATTCAATAATGTATACAAATCCATTGAAATGTGCCTATTAACGGCGTGAGAGAAATTTCACAAAAATTTCGTTTGTGTAATTTTTGAAGAAACAATAGAATACACCAAAATGAACTTTACGTCATGTTAAAAAGTGCCATTACCACAATCCATTGTAAACCTTTGAAGAAATTTGGAGCCATTTCTCAAAACATGGCATTTAAGCGTGTTTGAAAATGCGGAATTTTGAGATCATTTTCACAGGAAACTGTAGAGTTTTCGAGAAAATCGATTTGACATTATTAAAAGAACATGTGCTCGTAAATACATCAACGTGAAGAAATCGTCGCTAATGTAAATGTTACTGACGCGAGAGACAATAAAAAAAATACATTTTTGTAATTTTTGAAAAACAAAATAATAGAGCAATATGACGTTTATGTCATCCTATACATTCGTTGTTGAGAAAATCTTGTTTTTGTAATGTTATAAAATTGCAAATATTGCACACCATATTTGGCGAAAAATACGAAAATTTTCCAAAAAGTCTTAATGATCTTATTAACAGAACTGATTAGCAACAAATTTCATTTGAATAAAAAATCATTATCTTTTATTTTGGAGTTTTCGGAAAATACCGCAAAAATTCAAACTTTGGCAATTATCAAAAATTCAGAGTAACCACGAAAAACGAACGTTTACCACTTTTATAAGTGTATTTTACTATATTCTTACAAGAAATTAAAGAAAAAATTTGCAGCCGGTTTTCAGAAAATTTTGAAAAATGGGCGACTTCATGTGAAGTATTCCCAAATTTGAGAGAATGTTCTTCAAAAGTTCAAAGTTTCAACTCCAGCCACATGGACATGGGTTTCTTCAATTTGGAAACGATCGTACGTGTGGTTTAGGCGCTATGTTTGTTCAAATACGATAGACTGACAGACAGATAGACAGACAAACACAAACAGACAGACGGACGGATGGACGTTTTGAAAAAACAACGCTTTTTCGGTATCAGGGGACCCCAAAACGTGTATTTCCGTTGAAACCTTGAAATCGATTTTCCGGAGCATTACATCACTTTCTCTATACTACGTGTATTACTCCCGTATATGTGATAAATGGTAAGTAAAAAGTGGTCGAAGTCGCCTGTTCACGCGTTGCCGTGGCGCGGGGGCCGCCGCCCTGCATTCCGCCCCCCGGCGCCACAGGCCGCGCCGCCTCGCGAGCGCAACTTAACCTAAGTGGCGAGTATGGAGGCACTGGACATTTCCTGCAGCAGGGCAATTACGCCAGAGATCCTTCTGGTCTTCCCCGAGCGCCGCCAGTGTCTGCAGTACCAGCAGGGCCTGGAGTCACCCGCGGCGCTCGCGGCCACTACTTTACACGATCTGCGCGCCAGGCTCCGGACCACACGCTCAAAACTTTGCTACGCACAGTATTCGTAGTGAGCCACTGCGCGTCCATGGCGACACGCGGCCGCCCCTCTGCCACTCGTCCGTCATTCGTCTTCGGCACGAGCCACTGAAAATCTTTCTTCTAATTGCTATTATTGTTTTTATACATCGAATATTGGCGTCAGATGGGTCTCTAAGAAACAAAAATATTCTTGTTCTTCTTCGGCATTTTCCCCTTAGGAGCTTGCCGTTTTCAGCGTCCACAACTATCGAACATTCGACCCATCTTGTGTTCGGTGGCGTAATTGCCGTGTTAAAATAAATCCCTGCCCACCCGGTGCCCGAGATCGCTAGTAGTGTCGTAGTGATCTCCGACCGAAGGATCGCTGGTTCGGGTCCTGCCTCGGGCATGGTTGTAATTGTGTTCGTCCTTTCACCCCTTCTCTTCCCCATTTCACTTCTCCTTCATAGCGGTAACTCATTCATACCGCAGCGTTGACACAAATAGTGGTCGGTAATGACCTAAATGTTGATGCGTCCATAAATAACCAAAAAAAGTCAGGTTTTTCGTTAGTTCAGCGGCGGTTTGTGGCGCCGAGGGCGGAAGGCAGGGCAGCCGTCGTCGCAATGGCGCCGCAACGGGCGATTTCGACTCCCTTTTGTTTTTTTCTTTGCATAATTGCTCGTAATCCTATCACGAAGGTGCGACAAGTCGATCACCAATTCTAATACGTTTGCAGTCGGATGTAGACTAAAATATAAAGTTAACATGTTTTCATTGTTGGTGGAAAGCCATAACAGCGAAATAGCACTCTAAGACTTCTTCTTCGCTGTCCGGGTGACGCCGCGTAGTGGGCTGAGAGTATCAGGTATTGATACCCTGATGAAGCCTGCGACATGTCAGGCGAAACGTCGGCCTCTCAGCCCACTACGCGGCGTCACCCGGACAGCGAAGAAGAAGTCATCGACTCGAGCCGCGGAAGCCTACGCGTACAAATAGCACTCTAAACTTGGTTGACTATATTCCAGTTGCTCACAAAAACTTGTAGTGGTGATACAGCAGCTTCGTATTATTTTTAACTGATACGTGATATGGTTATAGAAGCTGAAACCGTGTTAAAATTTCACACGTTTAAAATCTATTGTAATATATGTTTGGTTCGCCTCGCAATGAGTTATTTCTCTTGGCGATTGCTTGATTGACGGAGCGCATGACTATGCGTGTTCCGAAAAAAATATTTGTCACACTTGTAATTTTAACTCGTTTTGGAGTTCTTTCCAGACATTCAACAGAAGCAGTATGATATACACTGGGAAGACGCCTACATGCTGAAGTCAGTCGGGTGCAGAAAAAGCAAGTTGATGGGCCAATTAATTTGGGTAATTGAAGCAGAGATTGGATTGTTGGGCGCCAAGCTGGGGGAATTATGGCAGGGAATATAGATGACTCATCTGCTACTTGGAACATGTTAGGTGCTTCCATAAATTAGGTGACGCAAACTTGGAGTGTTTTGAAAACACCCTTGCACCGTGTAACGCGCCTTTGAACTCTCATATTAATTATATGTAACGCTTGCGACCAGGTGACATAGTGATAGGGACTGAATCGGGGCTGTCTAAGGAAATGGGATCCTCTGAAATTTTTCATTCTCATTACAAGATTTTTAGGAGGGATAGAAATAGTAGAGGGGGCGGATTCGTTTTTGCGTCAAAGCAGACATGGATATTAGATTAGATTGGGCCAGTACAGATCTTGAAATGATGGGAATAGAAATTACTGCGTCAGGAACCATATTAGGAATTATTGTATGTTATAGACCTCCCAACGACGGATACGACATTTTAGATGGCATCTTACAGAGAACGGGAATCGAAAATGACAATCCATTGGTGGCGACTTAAATATTCCTAGCAAAAAACTGAGAGGGAGCCGCGAGCAAGGGGAAAGTCTAAATACTTATCAGTATAGTGTGGGATAATGGATTAACTCAGGTAGTTCGGAGCGTGACACGGGAGATTGCGATTTTGGATGTCTACTTAATTAGGTCGATAAAGATCAATTTTGTTGGTCTTGATACTAAACCACGTATTTTCTTGATACTAAACTACGTATTTAGAGACGTGCAGAATCTGCAACTATGTGGAATTAAAATAATTCCTTGTTATCCTAATCGAATAAATTGCACGGGTGTACATCTCAGTTCGGTAATAATGTTCTTTCTCATCATTAATTCTCCAAAGAGTAGGATTGTACTTGCCCGATCCTGTATTTACACATGGACAACTTTACGTAGTTATCTTATGGTAAAAAGTTTTTCAAATACTTTTGTGATTGTCAAGGAAACGAAAAGCTAACTGTCAAGGAAAATTGATGCATGCCATAATTCCCGCAGCCTGGCGCCCAAAAATCCAATCTCTGCTTTAATTCACTTATGATACTCAAATAATTCGTCTCACACGTAGTTGGGTCAGTACATAATTGGCCCACCAACTTTTTTTCTATGCACCCGACTGACTTCAGCATGTAGGCGTCTACCCAGTCTATATCATTCTGCCTTTGTTGAATGTCAGGAAAGAACTCCAAGTCGAGTTAAAATTACAAGTGTAACAAATATTTTTTAGTTTCGGAACACGCATAGTCATGCGCTCCGTCAATCAAGCGATCGCCAAGATAAATAACTCATTGCGAGGCGAACCAAACATATATTACAATAGATTTTAAACGTGTGAAAGTTTAACACGGTTTCAGCTTCTATAACCATATCACTTATCAGGTAAAAATAATACGAAGCTGCTGCATCACCACCACAGTAATACAAGTTTTGTGAGCAAATCGAATATAGTCAACCAAGTTTGGAGTGCTATTTCGCCGTTATGGTTTTCCACCAACAATGAAAACATGTTAACTTTATATTTTAGTCTCTATCCGACTGCAAACGTATTAGAATTGGTGATCGACTTGCCGCATCTTCCTGGTAGGATTCCGAGCAAGGAATGCAAAGACAAAACCAAAAAGTAGTCGAAATCGCCCTGTGTGTGGCCGTTGCGACGAATGACCTGCCTTCCGCCTCCGGCGACACAAACCGCCGCCTCGCAAACGCGGCTGAACTAACGAAAGAACTGACAGACCGGGGATTTATTTTAACACGGCAATTACGTCACCGAACCTTCTGGACTTCCGCGAGCGCCCCCGGTGTCTGCCTGTAGGGCCTGGAGTCACCCGAGGCGCTCGCGGCCACAAAGATATACGCGCTAAGCTCCCGAGCAGCCGCTCCGAATGCTGCCACGCACAGTAAATGACAGTGAGCCACTGCGCGTCCACTGCGACACGCCGACGATCTTCTGCCACTCGCCAGCCATTCGTCACTGAAAGGATCCGTTTCTTATAGTTGTCGATCTTCTCATGCATACAACATTTTCGTAAAAACCTCCCAATTTTCTAACATTGCAAATATTCAACTTTGTCTTAAAACTTCGGCAAAGTTGTTACGCCATCTGAGGTGGTTGATGTAACTAATTGCTTACTATATACACTAATATTTTTAATATTATTTAATAAAATCAATTACATGTTTTGCTATTAAAATATTTTTGGTGGTATGAACATGTTTAGAGAATGCCGGAAAACAGATGGCCACACAGGATGGGTCGAATGTTCGATAGTTGAGGAGGGTGAAAACGGCAAGCTCCTAAGGGGAAAATTCCGAAGAAGAACAAGAATATTTTTGTTTCTTAGAGACCCATCTGACCCCAATATTCGATGTATAAAAACAATAATAGCAATTAGAAGAAAGATTTTCAGTGGCTCGTGCCGAAGACGAATGACGGACGAGTGGCAGAGGGGCGGCCGCGTGTCGCCATGGACGCACAGTGGCTCACTACGAATACTGCGCCTGTCGGGGCAGAGAGCGTGTGGTCCGGAGCCTGGCGCGCAGATCGTGTATCGTAGTGGCCGCGAGCGCCGCGGGTGACTCCAGGCCCTGCTGGTACTGCAGACACCGGCGGCGCTCGGGGAAGACCAGAAGGATCTCTGGCGTAATTGCCCTGCTGCAGGAAATGTCCAGTGCCTCAATACTCGCCACTTAGGTTAAGTTGCGCTCGCGAGGCGGCGCGGCCTCTGGCGCCGGGGGGCGGAATGCAGGGCGGCGGCCCCCGCGCCACGGCAACGCGTGAACAGGCGACTTAGACCACTTTTTACTTACCATTTTTCATATATACGGGAGTAATACACGTAGTACAGAGAAAGTAATGCTCCGGAAAATCGATTTCAAGATTTCTACGGAAATACACGTTTTGGGGTCCCCTGATACCGAAAAAGCGTTGTTTTTTCAAAACGTCCGTCCGTCCGTCTGTCTGTCTGTTTGTCTGCTTGTCTGTCTGTCTGTCTGTCGTATTTGAACAAACATAGCGCCTAAACCACACGTAGGATCGTTTCCAAATTGAAGAAACCCATGCTCATGTGGCTGGAGTTGAAACTTTGAAATTTTGAAGAACATTCTCTCAAGTTTGGGAATACTTCACATGAAGTCGCCACGGCAACGCGTGAACAGGCGACTTCGACCACTTTTTACTTACCATTTATCATATATACGGGAGTAATACACGTAGTATGGAGTCGATTTCAAGTTTTCAACGAAAATACACGTTGTGGGGTCCCCTGAAACGGAAAAAATGTTGTTTTTTCAAAACGTCCGTCTGTCCGTCTGTCCGTCTGTCCGTCTGTCCGTCTGTCTGTCAGTCTATCGTATTTGAACAAACATAGCGCCTAAACCACACGTACGAACGTTTCCAAATTGAAGAAACCTTTGTCCATGTGGCTGGAGTTGAAACTTTGATATTTTGACGAACATTCTCTCTATTTTGGGAATACTTCACATGAAGTCGCCCATTTTTCAAAATTTTCTGAAAACCGGCTTCAATTTTTTTCTTTAATTTCTTGTAAGAATATAGTGAAATACACTTATGAAAGTGGTATACATTCGTTTTTCGTGGTTTACTCTGAATTTTTGGTAATTGTAAAAGTTTGAATTTTTGCGGTATCTTCCGAAAACTCCAAAATAAATGATATAGATTTTTGATTCAAATGAAATTTGTTGCTCAGCAGTTCTGTTAATAAGATCATGAAGATTTTTTGGAAATTTTTTTGGAAAATATGCCGTGCAATATTTACAATTTTAAAAAATTACAAAAACAAGTATTTCTCAACAACGACTGTATAAGATGACATAAACGCCATATTGCTCTATTATTTTGTTTTTTCAAAAATTAAAAAATTTAATTTTGTTTTACTTCTCTCACGTCGGTAATATTTACATTAGCGAAGATTTCTTCATTGGTGTCTCTCTGTCCGTCTGTGAACACCACTAGCGCCTAAACCAAAGAATTTCTTTGAAAATGGGTATTCCCCTATCGATCTGCCTCCAGTTGAGGCCCTGGGATTTTGAAAATCTTTCTTTAAAGTTTCGGAGTAATTTATATGAAGCCGCAGGGTCATTTCCAATTTGTTCAGAAAGGCTTCAATATTTTTCTTTAAATTTCTTGTAATAATAGAGTAAAATACACTTATAAAGGTGGCAGGTCTAATTTTGACTGTTAACTGTGAATTTTAGAAAATTGCCGAATTTTGAATTTTTTTTCGGCGTTTTCTTACAACTACAAAATTGAAGATAGAGATTATTCCTTCAAATGAAATTTGTTGTCCTTAAATAGTTCTTTCATTAAGGTCACGGAGATTTTTTGGAAATTTTTGTATTTTTTGTGCAATATTTACAATTTTAAAAACAAGATTTTCTCAAAAACGGCTCCAATTTTTTAATAATAATATCATTGACGGACATATTATTAATAATAATATTAACGGGAGATTACTGCAAAATTAAGCGCTGTAATAAATGAAGAATAACTCCGGAAGCGCAAAGCGCTCAGCGTCCTCCAAGGGGCTTGGAGATGCGTTGTGGCAATTGTAGACGCAACAAATTTTTTAAAGAAATCTTGGTTCCATTTCACATCCTTTTTCCTTCTGTCATCTGAGGAAATTGGCGATGTTGGCAAATCACAAAAACCGATAAACAATAATAGGTAAGAACAACCAGGAGGCGTCTCAATTGATGTTTATCCTTTGGTACTGGCCATTCCTTTACAGATTTAACCTTCTGCAGATCAGGTCCGATAAACGAGCCAGATACATGCCAAAGGTAATTTATCTTCTTACAAAATAAATCGTACTTCTTCGGGAAGAGTTTCAAGTTGACTCTTTTCAACCTCTTGAATACCGGCTCTAGATTGTTGATATGGTCCTCGAATAATTTTACCACGAGAATTATATAGTCTAGTTATACAAGACGTCTCCCGGAACAGACTTTTCAGCAGGGTTTCCATCAATATTTCGTATGTAGAGACAGCAATACTTCTCTCGATCGTCGTGATTGATAGTTTTGATTTCCAGTACTCTCTTTTCATGTCGTGAATATCTTGGCCCCAGAAACATTGTTTTGACTGACCTGTATGGATAAAGATATAACTCGCCTTTATTCATAATTTAAGCTTGTATACGAGTTAAGCTTGGGATTACAGAACTCAAGAAAACATGCAGAGAATAAAATTTTCTCCCATAATACGTCACACACAGTTTTAAATCTTTTTGGCGTTAAATAAATAAATGTTTTTCTAGGGAGTGATGCCGACGTTTCGACCATCATATCGTGGTCTTTCGCACTTCCTATATTAGTTCTTCATTCTATGGCTTTCTTCCTGAGATTAGTCTTCATATGCATCTATAATCAGATTCTTCGTATAATAGCCGTTCAGGAAATCCAATGGGTAGTGGTTCGGTATGGTTGACATATTGCACAAACGAGAGTACCATAGAACAACAAATCACAGTCTCTTTCCTTAATTTAACATGCTATTATCGGTTAACATTCATTACTCTCATATGTATTGTTCGACTCACTCCGATCAATTCTTTGGCGATTAGAATTCCTCGTTGAATGTCTTCGTCGTGACCTTTAAGATCCAGGATATCGTGTTCTCCATCTGGAACGCCTCTCTCGGGGTTCGATTCTAAAAACATCTCGTTTCTCTCCTTCACGACCACGTTGTTGGTTGTAACAAAATGCGCGGCAATGTTACGTGAGTGCAGTACCACTTCCTCTTCGTTGAGCCTCAGCACACCACGCTTACCCATGTCTATATGATGTCCACCCCCGAAATTGCTTCTTCATAGTCTGATACCATTAGACGGTGTTTGGAAGTAGCTGTTATTATGGCAAAGACGATATCCATCTCTCCCATAATATTCGTCGAATCGATTGATTGATTTTTTTCGTGTTTCAGGGCGCGTCAACTGCTTTTGTCATTAGTCTCGAAAGTGCGGTGAATGTTTTCTCACGAGATGGCGGTGATCTTCCCCCGCTCGATGGCGAGATCCGGCGCCGACCTACCGTCGGCTAGCAGGGTTTCCCCTAACAGAGACTCTCCCCTCTCCGGGGCACTGCACAAGCCGGAACAAGCTCTAAGCTCCCGACCGGTCTCTCGAAACGTGTGGTAGTGTAGGTGCATGTTAGTGTAAGTGTGTGTGTGTGTGTGTGTGTGTGTAAGGGGTGAGGATAGGAGAAGGAAGAGGAAGGAAAGATCGCGCACGGTCCGTGTCCCGTTTGTTAGGGTACTGCTCCGGCATTCGCCTTGTTTTTTATATGAGAAACCTGGGAAAACTACCAATCAGAGCAGCCGGCCGCTTGAATTCTCCTCCAGACAGCGACTGAATTCGACCTAGCTGAAAAGCTAGTGTCGAAAATCCTGCCGCCGTCAGGACTCGAACCTAGAACCTCCCGGTCAGAGGCGCTGCAGTGACATCAGTTTTCGTCGAATCCCCAGTGGGCTTTCGAAGCTTCCAATTAGATACGGGGACGAGATAACTGCAAAATCTGTTCTTACAATGGCCAGTGTCTAGGAGTAAGATGCTTGGTATTCCTGTTATGGTTATGAATAGTGATTCAAATGGTGCGCGTGCTGACGGGACAGGTGCGCGGCGTAGCAGCCGCAATACCCAGAGACAGGAGCGGGTCTCTGGTGGTGGCGTCGCCTAGCGTGTATAAGGGGCGACAGACGACGGAGTTGTAGTACTGTATTGAGATTGAGCTCCGTGCTGTGCTTATATTTGTGATTGTGCCTACGCTGACCGTTCCTCGTTAAATTATTGGTTCCAATTCGATTTTGATTACTTTGGATTGTATTGGTAAATCTCCTGGCGACGACGACCATGCTGGTTTTGTTAGACATTTATGGTATATACGGTTGTGAGCATTGTATTGTTATGATTTTGAATTTAGTTTGTAAGAAGTGAATAATAAACTTTTATGTTGATTTACTTGTTAGTGAATTTTTCTGGACGTAACAATTCCGTTTAAAAATGCGACTACGTAAAGGTTGTCAGATCGGTGTCGAATGGACGCGACGCGCACATCGTAAGGTGAGGCTCTGGCTTCACAGGTCGATAGGTACCCTCTTCATTCGACCTTTAGTTTCCCTGCTGGCTGCTGATTTTCATGTACGGACTTCTGCTCATTTGGCTGCTTCTGTAGACGGTCACATTAGCCCATAACGTGAACGAATTCTCCTTAATTCCAACAGCGATGCTGTCGTCTTTTGCCACAAAACTGACGTGTGTCTTACAGTGGCGGCTCGTAAACAAATGTTCAGGGTAGGGAAAATAGATTACTGACATGGGGGCCATACCCAACTGCCATGCTCTAATATTTTTGTAATTTTATTCAATGTAATCAAACAAATTATCTCACTGAAATCAGTACAGTCCAAAGCATTATTCTACGAAACAAGGACAGTCGTTAGTTCAAAATACTCAGTTTCTAAAAAAGTATTGCGAGTTTGTGTTTCTCTTATAAAAATTCATATATCGCATTTAATTGCTTTCCCATGCGTTGCCCATAATGAATTACATTTGTGATCTTTTGACATTTCATGTTTTTGTATAGCTTTTGACAATTTTTTTATTTTAGACTATCCATCTTTATTCCAAATACACTTATTAATTGAAAATAAAAAACATGACCAACAAAAAAGCTTATGTACTACGTAGTGGTCCATTCACTGTATCTGACAGAAAATTAACGTAAAATCATATTTAAATGCAAAAAAATCAAGTAACACTAATACACACAGCATACTAATTTAAAATGGAAAAGCAAATAGTTTCTAAATAATATTCATTTCTCTGCTTGTTAGCTCGTCAACAAAACGGTCTACACGTGCGCTACACGGCTTGCCTGTGAGTGGAAATTGGCGTCTTCGGTGCGGGCAGGCAGCGAGAGAATTCGCTGATCAGCGCCCCACGCGCATGCTACTGAGCTACACTCACCACAGGGGCCTGTTCTCAGAAAACGGGCGAAGGGAGGCAGTGCCTTCCCGGAGGTGCAAGCGGGCGCGTTCCTCTGCCGCGGGAGGCGAGACGGCGCATGGCGCGCGGGCTGGAAGATAGCGCAGGGAATGGAAATATGCCACGTGCCACGATAATGAAATGTTCATCATTAGGGGGCGGATTTTAGTGAAATGCCGGTTTTTTTCTTTTCACTTTAGAACAATATCGTTTAGTATAGAAATTCATTTTATGTTATGACAAAAGAAAATAACCCATTTTTATATGTTTTTGCATTTTTTGTCTATTTCGACTAATAAGTCATTCTTTTACCTTTTTCCGTAAATTTTAATGCATTTTTTGCTGGTTTCATTGGTTTTAATGTCATTTTTAAGGGCACTTGCTTCAAATATTATTTACGAGATGCATCAAATGTTCTTCTCAGAATTACTCCGTAGCCTATTCTGTTTGTTCGCTCAAAAATTGTTTTGTCAGCCGTTGTGAGTATGTAATTCTTGTGACGTATATCAGTGCCATTGCTGGTTCATCCGATTCCGAGATATCTAAAGAGAGATTTCCTGGTAAAGAACAGTCCAAACAAAAACTTTGCAATTTGAGTTCACTAGAACGAATGAAAGAAGCGTCGATTACATCAGTAACGTATCCAACAGCTTGAGTTGTTCTTGCGAACTAGTTTTGATAAGATTTTTTACGTCATGTTCCTTTGGTTTTAGGGCTTTTTAAAGCATTTTATTGATATTTTTGGCGATGTTTTAAGTCATCAAAATCCGCCCCTTTCTCATTATACAGATATTCAGGGAGAAAACGTCGAAAATTCGAAAATAAATTCTTAATACAATTTAAGCATTTGCTAACTACTTGGATATTCCGAATGGCTAAGCCGCAATAAGCACTCAAAAGTTGATTTGAAAAAATGCTTTCTATGCAAAAATTTGCATTGCAGAAGCTTATAAACACTCCAGTAACATGTAAATTGTTTATTATTGACAAAAAATGAGTATATTTGTTCAGAAAGAAAAATTGACCTAGAAATTATGTAGCAGTCGAATTGTATAAATTGGGTTTTTTTTTCTGAATTAATTTTTCTTTCTGAAAAAATATATTCATTTCTTTTGTAATGAGTACAATGAATGTAAAATGCAAGTTAAAGATCAATAAAATGTTAGAGAGTAGATGTTGCTTAGTTACTGGCGTTTTGTGTCTCTACCAGTAATTGGTGGAATTTGACGAAATAAAGATGTGATCTCAATTGTCAGTCACAGAAAGGGGAAACAGCAACCAACAAAAATAGTAAATCGCTCATCAGTAGAGCTGGGACAATACCCATTTTACCTATTTTATTTCTTTGAATGTATTTTAGGCAACTTACCCCATTATCAATATTCACCTCAGAAATGGCTTTTGCCAGGTTTTTATAATGCCTATAAATGCCTATTATTAATTTATTATTAATTTTACGTCAAAAAAGCAGTTAAAAATTGCGTATGACGTGCTATGGGAAAAGTGAATTGTGTGCACATTTTCAAACTTCTGTGATCCATACACTAAGTCATATACTACTTAAAATCGAGGGAAAAAACTCCCATGTAATAAAATCTATTTTCAAGGATAAAAATGCTTATTTTAGAGATAATTGATTAATCGAGCGTTAAGAACCAATAAGTGCCTACATTGAATTTTCCGCATTTTAAATATTTTTGTTCGCTATATTTTGTTTTCTACAATCATGTTTGAGAAATCACTGAAGGGTAATTTCATGGTGAAAATAACATGTTATTTCCACCATGGGTAATTTTTTATGAAACAAGTAACAACCGCGTAAAATCTGCCAGGATGTCCCCTGATCGAGAAGCTCTGTGTTTTTGCCTATAACGGCATCGAGCAGGGACACCACTTAGAGACGTATGAGAATTTGACACCGTGCGGGTTACCTTATCTATTTCGCCGAAACCCGTTGGGCGCTCCAGAGTACAGGAAATTGCTCTCGTTTTCAAATCCTCGCAATGATTAGTGAGCTATCTATTCCTTACGAAGAACACAAATCTCTTCAAAAATAGCGCTCCCGGCATCTTTCACGTTTTGAAAGGTAGAATTACACAAGATAGGGAGTTTCCATCGATAATTTTGTATTGATTTTGAAGTTTCGTGCATGCCAGATCAGTAAATTTTCTGTTCCTGTTAAGCATGTTTCCTACAACGCCAAAAGAGAAAGTTTCAAGAAGTGCATTGCTAAAAGAGTGGATTTATGGAGAAGATACACGGCGGACTGAAAATATATTGTTTTGCCCGTGTTGTGAAAAGATGGTGAACTGTGAAAAAAATACTTCTTACAACATAAAAACATTGCAACTTATGAAAAAAAGTGCAGAAAAAGTGAGGAAAACTATTCAAATCTTATTCAACAAGCGCAGTCAAAATATGATGACAAGAAAGAAATTCAACCCTGATTTGTGCCATGCCGCAAACATTCCATTTTCAAAACTTGAAAATCCAAAATTTAACCAGTTTAACCAACAAAATATAAAATTCCGCACGAGTCAACTGTTAGGAAATATTATCTAAATCTGCAATATGTTTTGACGAAGAAATTCGTTTATTTTTAGAGAATTATATTCATCCTTTATGTAGTATGTATACATTTTAACATTATTCAACCATAATGCCCACGTCCCTGCCTATTTTTAAGATTTTACTTCCTAAGTGCCTACTTATTGTCAAATATAATCCCTATTTGACTGCCTATTATTAAGTGTTTAAGTGTCTATTTGCTTGCCTGTTTACGACCTTTTTAGTGCCTACATGTCTCTACTCTTCAGGATCTACGCATCAGCATAGAGTTTCTTCAATTTCATTTATTGGCTCTTCATGATCGCTCGCAGTATGCTACTTTTCTACAATCAAAACATGGGTGTGGTGGTATATAAAACCGTGATATTCAACGTATTGTTTATTTGTAACGTGCGGTATTTGTATGTTGTTATCTTTGCCGTTTGACTTTATTTATATTAGTGACTAGAGTGCAGTATACAAAATGCCTTTAGTTTTCTCGGCGTATATTTGCACCATCAATCAAACGCCAACATTTTCGAGTTCGAATTTTTATTGATCTCTTTTTAACGTTTGAATTAGATTTACACAGTTCAGTCTCGAACGATTGGTGTAGAAATGATGGAAACCACAATAACATTTCATTAACTTCCATTCTTATTTCAATAAACTGTTATAGAAGCAATGTGTTTTTCAAGTTGCTGAGATGGTCCCTTGTTTTGTTTCTGAGCATAAATGTAGTTTTACAATACACATATTTTTGTTGATATCTCCGTTTTATCTTCTCCCCACTGCAGAAGAGAACGTTATCTAATCGAACACCGGAAATCAGCGATTAATTCAACACAAAAACTCTTATTCCCGACTCGGGTACCGAAAAAGTGGATACATTTTCTTCCTGCTTATAGTAAATTATTTCCTCTAACACGTTTGGTGGGTCCTTGACCATTCTTGGTGGTTCCTTGATACCGAGAAACTGGTTGACGACAAAATGCCTGTCTGTCGGTCTGTGGCCAACACCAGTGGCTACACCGTCCAGACGATTTAATTTCATTTTTGTGAGACGATATCAAAAAGTTGATTGACGGTACAACGATTCTGTCTGTCTAACTTTCTGTGGTCAACCATTCTGCGTCTAAACCATTCAGAGATTTTCAACGAAATTGATATTTCCTAATTGATTTGAAGGAACTCGAGGCCCTACGCGAGTAAAAAGGATATTTTGATTTTTCGGGTTAGCCTGTATTTTCCGTGAAACCTAAATATGTTGAAAATTTTCTCAAAAATGGCCCCAAATTTATTAATTAAACTTTGTCCTAGAACAGCGTAAGTTCTCGTTTTCTTTAAAGTGATTTTTTTAGTTGCAAAAGTCACAAATAATGCATGAAAGTATGTGCTGTTGTAGTACCACTGAATCTGTTATTCAAAGACAGCTCTTGAAATTAGGTCATTTTCAATTTTTGAAAGTAGTTGAATAGTTTTTGCCTAATTTTGCTTGAAATATAGGAAACATTTTTAAACCTATTTTCTCACAATGTTTCCTTTAATATTTTTTACTTATTTTACTTATTTGTAAAGGACGATAAGAACATGCTGGTCCCATTTTCGGCAAACTCTGGGTATTTTTGAAAATAGAAAACAACCAATATTACAAGTATACAACGATAGAGATGTTTGTTAACAAAGTATGTTCTAAACAATTAGATCTTTAAATAAATTCATGTTGAATTTTTTTTAAATGAGTAGTTTTCACGTAATTTGTGCCTGAAACTAATGCAATTTATAAAAATATCTCGAAAACGTTTCCAATTTTTGTAAAAAAAATGGCAAAATAGTATAACTTTCGTTGAACTCTCTGGATTTTTGAATATTGCAAAAGTGAGAAATAATGCGAAATGAAACTGCTGTTGTAGTACTACTAGTTCTGATTGTGGTTGCAGAAGGGCAGGGGATGTAGGTTGCTATTTTATTAACAATATGCAGTCGACAATGGTTATAGTGAACTCGCATATAAAGAACCCTCTATTATAGTGAATTTAAGTCATTGGTCCCGTTTCACTTACAAATAAGCATAAGGAGATACGGTTACAGTGAACCTGAACCTCGGATATAGTGAACGTAGGAAATACGTCCTGGAAATAAATTCACTCCTGGAGAAGAATATCTCGCCTCAGTGCCACAAATTCCAACACTAGGCAGCTTGGAAAAAATAAGTCATCCGAAATAATAAGTCAATAAAAATCATCCAGTCGGCCAAAAGTCATAATCGAAGAAGTACCCTTTGAGGTAAAGGTAGTGGACCAGGAATGGGGACCTTACTGATGACCTTATGCCACTCGGTTTCACCGCGGAAACAGAGGCCAAGTCCTGTATGTGCTACAGCTGGCGGCGTCGACGCACGATTGCTAGCTTCAGTTTCAATCTTAGTGTTCCTTGCTATTCCGCGGGAGAAAGCGTGTTGAGTTCTACGTTGGCGACGCACACGAAGGCGTAGCAGCGACTGCCACAGCCAGGTGATATCCGCCGTGCCGCGCAGAAAAGCTATCATTTTCATTAGCCGCTTGCGCCATCCCACTGCCGAAAGCATGTCGTATGTTATTGAGCCAGTAAAAGGGCCTTCGGAGAGTGGGGCGGTGTTTCAACAGTGCAAGGGGCACTGAAGGTTGTCAAAACTGCATACTTGAACACAGAGAACAACACAGAATCCAGTGTGAAGAGAGTGCGAACTCTGGAGAAGGATCTAGAGAAATTACTATTGAAAAAGTATCGAATCGATTCAAACAATTGAAATAAATGATTTTTACGGGCAAATAAAGATATTGAAATGTTCAGTTCATGCTGTTAATGTATTTTGCTGTGTCTCTATATTAATGAAATCAATTGTTAAGGAGAAATTCTATTTAATTTTGACATCATCAGATCTAGTGAACCTCGGATATAGTGAACCAAAAATGTGAGTCCCCAAAAGTTCACTATAACCAGAGTCGACTGTACTATCATATTAAATCTAAGGTTCGTTTACTATTAGAAATAAATTTTCCTTTACACAGGAGCGAACATTTCTAGTTTTTAAATGCTGCCTACTTCGCTTTGTTTCTACTTTTATTCATCGCTCAACTGTGCATGGTAATAGTGTGGATTTTGGATTCTGGATTTCACAGAAAAATACGAAGATTTACGTCACATACAGTTTCGTATTTCTGACAAAAATAAATCAAATGAAATCAAAGTTTTCCAATTCGCTCTTATCACTTATAGTGTTTGTTTTTAAATTATTTTTAATCGTGAGAACCCATAGGAAAGGATTTCTATTTCGGGCGACTCACGCCAATTCTGACGACAAAAAATGTCACTTCGGCACTCAATTTGCCCCAAAGACGGCGGAACTTCTGCCTTTCTATGCAGTAATATTCTATCTCATCGTTTTCTCCTAACGCAGGGCGATTAGGCACAGTCAGGAACTCTCACAGAGCTGCCCAATCGCCCCCCCTCCATCTCGAGCGCCTGGAGCGTCTCCGATGACGAGCTATCTGCGCTCCGCTGACCGCCCACCCGCCCTCGCCGCCTCCTCGGCCCCCGCAGTATGGTGACTCAGTCGAAGCAGAAAGCGGACAAAGTTTAGTGTTTTTCAAAACTCCTCCGTGTGCTTAGGCCTCTATTTCGATGCGAATTACTAGATATATTTTTATTAACCTGTAAACTAATTTAAAGTTTATCAAATGATCAAAAAAATGTTGCGAGAACTCAATTTTTCTTCAGCCTCCTCTCTCCTCCTTGCACTTTGTGGGAACCTTTTCTGTCCTAAAAACATACTTTTTCGAATGAACTTTTATTTATTTTTACTATAACTTTTATTTATTTGTATTAAAATTTGAAAGTTTTCAGACGGATGAGCAAGCTCAATGGCCCAACCTTCTGCACCAAAGGTTATTCTTTTATTTAGTTCACTAGTTATGTCTATGACTCGAAACTTTAGATGGTAAAAAACGCAAAATATTTGTTTTTTATCTGCTTAAAAAGTAAAAAAATTGTATTAGAACGAATATTTATTTGAAATTTGAAAACGAGAAACCAATATCGAAGGAAGTCTCGAAGTAAAACGTGATATCATCCTGTAACATACATGTATCATTCATATCACTCTCCACAATGCGTCTGTGCAACCTGAGGAAGTTTGGGAGATGCTCGTGTTATGAGTGTATGCTATCCCTCTATCCCTCGGAGTGTCATTGCGTGAATCAACACTAGTATTAGAAATGGCCCTCAGACGTTTTGACAGGTCTTGAACTAGACTCAATCCATTTAATCGGGGATGCCCCCCAGTGCGACCAACCCCTGCATTCCAAATTGGAACGACTTTCACCATATAACCACAAACATTAAAGTATTTAACTTGAAAATGCTCAAAATATTAATTTCTTTATAAAAAATTTAGTAAAATATGTAATAAGGTTTTAAAGGGTCCTAAAGATTTTACATCCTAAAGGGATCTAGGTCAATTGTCCATGTGAACATTCACCGGCAATATTACAGATAATACGTGAACATGTGTAGTATATCACAGATGGTATGGATGAGCTTCCACATGCGTATATATGCACAGTTTGACAAACGTTAGTTTTATGATTAACTAGTTGTCATTTTAAAAATTATTTTAAAACATTTAACGAAGTTTTACTGTTGTATTAATGTTAAAATTGTTTTAAAACATCATATATCTAATGATGAGTCGAAAACTCACCCGAAACGTTGTGTGTTATGTAAAGAATCTTATATATTTTTTAATAATAAAAAGTATACATGATATGGTGATTTTTTTATTGAACGTGAATGTCTGTTTAAAAGAAAAACAGGACAGAATTTACATAGCATCGTACGACAGAATTTATTATGTAAAATATATGCAATGTAATTTACTCTGAAAAGAAAAATTTACTCTGTGAAGAACTATGTTTTTTTCCTAGGAGAAGTGGACTGTTTCATAAATATATTTCCTCACTTCAATAAAAAAATGTCGTTTGTTGTGCATCGACGACATGAAGTCGACCTCAGTCAGTGGGGCAAGGTCATGGAGCAGTTTTGACCGAATATTCCAAATGCACACTATAACGCAAGTCCGGTCAAACAGCGTCCGACGACCATGTCTCCGTTCTGTCGAACTTCCATGTCGGCAAAACGTTATCAAATGAACGTGAATTATTCGGTCAAAGATAGTCATTATACACGGTCACGGACAACCTTCCTAAAGTCTAGTCAACTTAGGTTTCTCTTGCGGAAAAAAATCTCGTTGAGCTGAATTTTCACAGAGATCTTTGTCTTAACGTTTTACGCTTGATCGAGATGGGGTCATTGGTCCAGAAGCTGATGAGCATTAGTAATAATAAGTTACAAGTACAATAAGGTAAATTCCACGTCGCTCAGAATAATTAACTAATTCTGAAATATGCTTAGTCACTTCGAAGTCTCAACAAAGACACAAAAATGTGGAGCAGCGTAATGTTATTTTTTTGCATTCACAACCGCACATCCAGCACATCCAATCCGCAACCTTACTTACCATTGCAAAATATTGTTTTCAGAAGTTGGTCAGGTGCTTGTGCAAAATTGTTGGTATTATCTCAAAAACATGATTCGTGTACTTGCACGCCCAATTTTTAGGGAATTTCTGTCCCAACCAAATTTGTACGTGATATTAAACTCGATTTAAATGTTGCTGGGTTGCTGAATAAGTGAGTGGTAAAGATGATAATTTTACCGGAATGTTGAACCTTGTTGACTTCACGAAACTTCATCCTCAGTAATAACTGATGGACTGACGCTGATGACATCTTGGCGTTGCTTGGCACTTCTATTCAGCTCAATTGTTTAAAATATACCACATATCTGTCATTTCTGGCAGAATTTGAATTTCTCAAAGTTTGTAGACTATACGTGGCAGTTACTTTAATAACATGATAGAGATTTTTACTTCATTTTGATGCATTATTTTTTTAGGAATTGTTATTAAACTCGTATTTATTGACATGCTTCTGTAGTTTCAAATTGGAACTAAATTATAATTGTTAAGAAACATTAATGAAAAATAAATACTTTTTATATTAACCATTATATTGCGCAATTATGAATAATACTAATTGATTCATTGAACATGATGTATGTTATACGTTTATATTCGGACTGTAAACGACTCAATCCTATGTACGAATTCATCGACACCCCTCTTCTGCACCACTCTGCCGTGTGGTTTGTCGTATGAAACAAAATGAATCACTAGTTATTGGAAATTTTATTTCCTACATGTTTGTTGAAAATCTCATTTGAGATACAACGCATACAAATTGACCTTTTCAGAACATTTTTCCTCTGTTTTTGGAACCTTACATATCTTAAAAAACATTAGTCGTAGAAAAAATGTTAATAATAATTTTGTGGAAAATTTTACTTTCTTCAAATCTTTCTAATTGGTTAGAAGGTCATTCAAATTGAAATGCATGGGAAATGGGACACATTCGAAAAATAATTTTTCGAGACCTTTGATCTTGAATCGATTGATCGCGTGGTCTCTGACGTTTATTAGGGTACTGTTCGGGCATTCGTCTGGTGTTGATCGGAGAAGCCACGGAAAACTACCTTCAGAGCAGCCGACCACTAGAATTCTCTCCCACTCAGCGACTGAACTCGACCTAGCTATAAACCTAGTGTCAAAAATCCGGTCACCGTCGGGACTGGAATCCAGGACCTCCCGGTCAGAGGCATTGCAGTGACATTAGTTGATGCCCTGAGCTATATCCCCGGTGCGTCCCATTTAAACCATAATCTTGATACATTTAGGACCTAGTCATCACATCACTGCTCATGTCCATCTGTGTGAAGATTCATACATTCATCCTCCGTGATTAACATAACAGGACATTGAGTCAGCCCAACGCATGTTTTCATACACACTTCGCGCCAAAATACTTTGTTGACGAACAGTGTTACGAAAAAATAAATAAAAATAAAAAATAACAAAAAATAATTATACCGAATTAAATTAAGGGACTGATTTGCAATAAAGTTATCGAGGCACAATTATGCAAACATCTTTTCATCTAATTAGATGAACAAATGTTTCTAACGTCATTTTCATGAGAAACTTTCGTTTGAGGAACGCATGAGGAACGCTGCATAATAGGAGTATCTTGACGAGTTCTCTTTTTCTGCAAAGTCAAAACTGGCTGTGCTTAAAGTGAATCATATCACTCAGGTTAGTTCTAAGTACTGCCGAAGAAAAATCTACTTCTTTAATACAATTAAAAGAAAAATGCAGATTTGTAAATTGACGCAAATTATGTAGTCCTGTATCGCTCGCAGCCATGCGGTCGCGCCCGAATCCGATCGTGAGGACCTTCGCCCGTGAGCTAGTCGTCAGAATTGCTAGGCAATCCTTCAGGGCCGGACTTACCTACAAGCAAAATAAGCAGCTGCTAAGACACTCTCATCCATTTTATATTCTATAAAAAATGGGTGTCGTTTTCATAAACTTATAACTAACCTCTGTATATAAAGTTATCTAACTCAAAATGATCAACCAGTTTAAATACAGACGTATTGTTGTTTATTTTGTTTTTTATTTTTTTCTACTTTTCGACCTGAAGAAGACTGTGTCCTTCTTCAAGAAATGTGAAAGATAACAAACAATTAAAGTTAAAACGTGTAAATGTACGTCCATTGTAAAAAACAATATGAGTATAGTAATGACAAAATTACATACTTGGTGCTTAAAATCTTTACGAGTACGTCTGTATTTGTTTGTATGTTTGCCCCTAAATTCCTGGTGATTTTGGGTTTCATCAGTTTCATTTGTTTCAGTACACATTTAATATTTAATTATGAGTGTTTTTAATAATCTTTTTCCAGAGCGAAGGGGGTCAAAATGATTTTGTGATTAGGGGCCCCGCATTACCTAACTGTGTCGTAGCATTTCCTGCTCACAAACGTCGTTAATGACCTCTTCAGTGAACACCAACACTTCCAGTCTGGAAAAGGCGCTTTATGTTGCGGTGATTTCGAAAAATTATTTTTAAATAATCGTTTTCTGAGGGTGTCTAGGCTTTTCAACACAAAACGGGAAACGAATTATTTATTGAAAACATTATGAATAACACGGTGGTTTGTTTGTTTCACCTGAAATTTCTCACAAGTACATGGAATAAGTACTTTTCAAATAGCTTGAAAATATTGTTCTTCTTCCACATCGAACATTTCCACAAATTTTTCAATTCTAAACTCAAATACATTACATTTTGATTCTGACACTTTCTTTCTTTCTTTCTTTCTTTCTTTGTACACAACATTGAGTTCTTGAAGACATGTTAAACTTATCTTATCGCATAAATAAACTTGGCGCAACAGCACGAAATTACGAGGTCATTGCCTCGATATTAAATACGAAGTTCACCTATGTTTATTCAAACTTTATAGAACATGATTCTATTTTGTAAATGTATCTTGGGAAGTAGTTTTGCCACCTTGAAGATGCCACTTTTGAACTGACATTTAGGCGTATAGCAAACACACTTTAAGAATCGAGAATGGCTTTAATTTTCTCGTCGCCTTGTATAAAGAAAGTTATGAAATGCTGCAAAAAATCTATGTTGATATTTTGACGGAAATACATGTTTTGAGGGTCTCTGGGGCCAGAAAACTGTTTTGTTATTTTTTAAAACGTCTCTCAATCCATCTGTTAATGAATAATACTACAGGCTAAACAGTACAAAAAAATCACAAAAACGAATTGTATCGTATTTCAATAATGTCGCGGATCCTTGAATTTGGAATATAGGAAGCGCCAATGACATTTTCGAAATTTTCTCAAAAATGTCTCCAAATTCTTTATTTTTTTCTCAAATAAAACAAAGTAAGCTTAGAAAAACTACATAGGTTCGATTTTAATACAAAAATTTGAATTTTCGAACATTATAAAAATTAAACCCTGCTACTGTATTTCTGGAGATAGAACTTTATTTCTTATTCAAACCTGTTTGTGAGCACTAGAATTTTAAATAATGTCATGCATAATATTTACTTTTTCAGTTCTTGCCTACTAGATACTTAGGTAATAAAGATAATATAATGTAATGCTGTGACAGAAATCAACCAATTTTCGACAGAAAAACTCGTATTGAGGGGGCTTGGTAACAAAAAGTTGATAAATCTAGTCATTAGAAGTTTTCGTGTAATTTAGAGTGAAATCATTTAGATTTTAAAAAATCTTAAAGATTTTTACTTTTTCTCGTACGTAGTTACTAGGAAACAGAAAGTATTGTAATGGTGCCGCAAAGAATGGAGATTTTTGTGAGAAAAACTCGTATTGTGGGTTCCTGATAGCGAAAAAGTGGATAATTCGTATTCCTATACGTGTGAAATTTTTCCATTTTACACATATTGTGAGTCCTTGGAATAAATTGGTTTACGGCCATAGATCTGTTTCGTCTGTGCTCAACACTGGCGCCTAAGTAGTTATTGTTTTCAAATTTGATATTCCCAGCTCGACTTGGGCGAACTCATGGCTCTTTGAATTTGAAATGGATATTTTAATTTTCGATGGAACTTTATGTGAAACATTAACGATGCTTCCAAAATTTTCTCCGAAGTAAATCCAAATTGTTTTAATTTATTTTTTCTCTGATAGAGCAAAGAAATCTTATAAATGAATTATGTTGAATTCTCTGAATTTTCGACAATTGCAAAAGGTTACACATAATTCCAGAGAGTATGTTCTGTTGTCTTGCTTGAGAGAGTATGTACTGTTGTCTTGCTGAGTTTTGCTCAAATAGAACAGTACTTAATAGTATGTATGGTAAAAGCCCTACTTTGATTAAAACATCTGAGATTTCGAAAACTGCAAAACTTCATTTTTTTCAAATGTCCTCCCTTACGGTTGAAGGTAGAGATTTTCTATTTAATACCATCTATCCCTCAAAATTAGATCTTTAAATCATTTTAGATACACCTTTTGAAAAATATAAGTATTTCCCCCGGGACTTTTAGTTATGTGGTGTCAAACGTAAAATATTTCCCAAATCTATTCTAAGCCTTCGAAACTGAAGCTAGAAATTTAATTTTTAATCCAATCTAGTATTTCTTAAACTTTTCTTTAACTCATTTAATGAACTTAAAAAAATTAGTCACTCCCAGGTATTTTTGAATGATATTGTCTACATTTTTAAGCGATGCCTAAATTAAGATGAAATAAGTGTAATTGTGCAATAATAATAATATTAACATTACCAATAATGCGAGAAAGTATGTACATCGCCATTAGTATGTATTATCATCACTATTACAGCACCAAGTATCTACTAACACAAAAGATGCGATTTATTTGGATCCCTGAGATCAATTACAATAAAATTTTATTCATAATCAGACGGATATTTCATCCAAATGTTCACTGCAAAGACATTTTTGTCCGCTCTCTTCTCAATTCGGACCATCGCAGGGCGCCGCCTGCGTCGCCATCGTCGCCACCGCCGCCGCCGCCATCACCCCGTGAGCGCCTTGGCCCTGCGCTGCACACTGCAGTCTGCACTCGGCCGCCGCGGACGCTCGGCGACGGCACACGCCTGCGCCGCCAGGGAGCCACGATGTTCATCTTCGGCCACGACCACATCGCGCGCCTGTTGAAGGTCAGTCTTGTGGCAGGGATTGCGCGGGCGACGGACGCGGTGGTTCACCCAAATTGACGGATTGTTATGAACGGTTTTACGATTCTTCAGAAATGTATATTTGTTTATTTGTTTCATTAATTTTACTTGATACTGACGCTGATTCTTGACCACTGTATTGGTGAGAGAGGCTGGTTGAAGTTCTGTGCAATTTAGATCAATTGTCAATCGACTTTCAGATATCACAATTTTTAGATAAAGAGAACAGACATACAATTTTTTCATAAATATTGCTTTTTACTGACCTTGATTCTTATCAATTGTAGTGATGGGAAAGGCGTTGACGGTTCGGCAGGATATACTACATCAGGTCTTTGGTATGGTTTGAGAGAAATGTTTCAAGATTTTCCACGTGCATATTGCTTGTTACCGGCCTCAATTCTTGGTCACTATCAGTGGCCGAAGTCGCAGATTTTTTCCGTGGTGTTAGTTTCAACGATTATACAGCGGCTTTGTAGAAATCAAATGGATTTCTTTCAGAAAATTGTATCTTATCTATTCGCCTGTAGTTGTGGAGATGCCCGATTTCAGATTCCACGGTGTTATTATTAACAGTGTTCCATTGGTTCATACTGGGTCTCTTTTATTTTTGTTATACAGCGTGGAACAGCTAAGTGTTAACACCCCTTGTATCTCCTCAACCGCGCAAGATACGAAGATGCCGATTGGACAGTCGATTGCTGGAGCAGGGGCTACTTGATTACAGCATACTTCATCTTTGCGATATTTTTTTACTATGAAGATATAAGGTCAAATTTGTTTTTTTAATGGAACCCTATGCTAAATTTTAGCGTATCGTAATGCGCTTAAAAAGACGATTTCAATTATGTGTATATCTTTGTATTTTAGCGAATAGTTTTTTAGCAATTGATGTGCTTTTGTAACATATCTTTCCACTGAGGCGGCGATTTTCTGTTCGACCTTCGTGCTACGTTCGTGGGAACTTCGCGAGTCCGTCCTTCAGACAAAGGCGCTCATTTACTTCAGCACAGTAGCAACTACTTTCTTCGATACTAATTTTGCCGAAAGATGACTTCGTACAAAGAAGACTCAAATGCTGCATTCAAGATTCAGGAAAGTTCTTATTTTGCCAAGCAATTACTATTTTATTGTTTTGAAAACTCTGACAACACATTCTATTATCAATTGGGAGTAAATAATACAAAAATAAATTAACAATATCTTATTAATCATAATTTATTCGCAACTAACCGTTACGTACAAAGAAACACATTATCAAAATAGAAATAAAATACCAATTAAATTGTTACAGAACAATCCCAAACAATGAGTGTCCTTCGCATAGAAACAAATTCTATCCGTATCACTTGTCATTGCATCAAGCACTCGGAGGTCGGGATTTCGAACGGTGCATGGAATTTTGTCGGTTTGCCTTGCAACAACTGAAAGTTGATCCATTTTTTTTAAACGAGTGCTATTTACGGATGCAGCGACTTTCACTAACCACGGTAATGGGAATTTACGAAATATGCATTACTGGTCATTAGAGAATCCTCACTGGATTCGGCAAGTACAATACCAGAAATCTTGGAGTGTTAACGTGTGGTGTGGCATCGTGGGAAATTTCATTGTGGGACCTTAGTTCATCCCAGGCATGTTAAATGGTATTATGTACGAACATTTTCTTCCAAATGTTCTACCCACATTATTAGAAGAGGTACCACTGGATACGCGTCAGTGCATGTGGTTTCAACATGACGACTGTCCAGCTCACTCTTCACGTGTGGCAACAGAAGTATTAAATGAGAAGTTCTTGAATTGTTGGATAGGACGGCGTGCTGAAGTAAAGTGGCCTGCCCGGTCTCCTGATTTGACTCCTCTTGATTTTTTTCTTTGGGGGGGAGGCAGTCAAAAATAAGGTTGATGCAGAAGTTCCAACAACGCCAGAGGATCTTCTCTCCTTTCCCCTCCGATTCCACAAGCGCTGCCAGTGCTCTTTTAATATTGACGGCGACCCGATGGCGAGGACAAAACCTCTTCCTCAAGGCACAGGCAATTGGATATCCGCACACCCATTTAAATGTCCTCATTTGCATGTCTTGGCTGCACTTTAAATCCAGCGGGAAAGGATTAAACTATTTCAACAGCAACACTGTTGAAATTTAAATTTGACTTTACAGCTGCAGATTGACTACTGGACGTTTATGTAAAAGATGTTTTAATTTTTATTTAATATTGTTGATTTTTGAGTAAATGAGATTTTGAAAAGCTGTTACAAAACAGAAAAAATACGTTTTTCTGTCGAATCGTTTAAAAACGCAAAGTGAAGAAAAAGGTGCTGAAAAAAGAGGGAAAGGTGGCAAAATGTAGTAATGTTACGAAAAGCTGCAAAACGTGCCGCAAATTGGTTTTATTTCGCTTCATTTCATCCCCCCCAATACATATATTAAACTATCTGTATGAAAACAACTATTTTTTGAAAAGATGCCGCACCTTAAAATCCTTTCTCTATTTACAATTGTTGTTCTTTGTCTTCCCCAAAATTAACTGTTTTCTTCGAATATGCAGCTCCCTACAGTCTCATTTCTTTGCCAATGAAATTTCATAGTGGCTTACAAGACCAGTTTACGGAACGGTAAGATTTGAACGTGTTTATAGATATGACCAAGATTTGTTGAAAATATTTCTTCACGCCGATGTTCTTACCAAAAATATCAATTTTTATGCACTGACCGCAATTTGTGATCGTCAATTTTTATGCACTGACCAAATTAACCGCAATTTGTAAGAAATATTAATTCTGACACTTTTGCTTTGACATTGAGGCGGTTGAGAAGGTTTTACAGTGGAATCTGGCTTAGTGGGAATTCGAGGAGCAGAAATTTTATTCCCACTGCTTCAACAGGTGACCCGCATATCCAGTTTCTCTCTTATTTAAATTCAAAGATGAACGTCTCACGTGGAGGAATTCACTGAGGCAAATTCGAATCACGTGTTTCAATTACAAGTACAAAAAATGCAATACTTTTACCCCGAAAATTTTTTGTGAACGAGTTATATATTGCATTTTGTTACTGTTACCCGAAAACAATGGTTAAACTATATATAAAAGTCAATTTTGGCACATTATTTTTTCACGTTCACGCGTCTTCCCTTTTTCATAATTCGCACATTTTATTTTATAGTCGCTGGCAACTAATTTAACATATTCTTCGAAAAATTGCGACGTGCGTGCAACGAATCAAGAGTTCTTAGTGGGTTCTGCCTAATAACTTTAAACAGAATTTTCACTTAGTACACGTTAATACGAACTGAATAAGTAAACATACAAAAATGTTTAAAATGTTATCTATCGGAGAAATCCAACAATCCAAGTTCTCTTTTACCAAACACCGAGAAAGATTTGGATGGATGGAAAAGGGCCGTATAAAATGTGGGGGCTACATAATTAGTCGCGCTAATAGATGTTTCCCATTTATGCAGGTCCCACGTACCCAGAATTGACTGTACATCATTTGTTATTATTTAGAAAGTGAGTTTATATCACTTAATTTCTTTCAAGTGACTTGTAAATACCGTGAAGCGTTGAGGAAATTGAGAGCCGAACAAGAAGGGCGCCAGAAATGATAATTTTATTTATCCTGTAGCAGGATGTTTGGGGAGACGGCACAACGGCCAGAAGCCAGAATCTCAACACGGCCTTCATCGGGTCTCCCTGTAAGGCGTTAGTGTTGAGATATAATTACGTTGTTGAAGGCAAGTAATAAGCATGAACATGTATAAGGTGGGACAAAGAGAAAAGGAAACGGGAAAATCCTAAGAAAGCCTACCGTGAATCCCCTTTTTTCACCGCACATTCAACTTGAATTGGACTGGGACAGAACGGCGCGTAGAAGAAAAACGCTTCCATTGCACATAAGCTAAAATGTTCATTGACGGCTGTATCTCGACCATAACCATCGGTTGTCGTTGGGCAACTTTCGCTCCGTCGTCCAATGTGATGTCGCCTTGCGTTCCGCATCGGTGGCCGTTGATTATAATCGGTTACGATTGCGCCCACGCATAGCGTGACAATGGTATGACATCAGTTAATCCGTTGCATAGCACCAAGAACATAGACCCTCCATGTCCCAGATGCTCAAGTACAAGTAACCGGAACATCGAAAGCACTGTGTATCTATACTCCGATTTGAACAGAGGTGCCTCAAGACCACGAGCTGGAGGAAGAGGGGGACACTATCATACAAAGGAGAGCTTCATTACGATTTAAATTTTTGGTACTGGAGCTACCGATAGGATGATAGTGTGCCACTACCCTTCCGCCACCCGACAGAAACAGACGAAGACAGAAACAGACATACAAAAAGACAAATGCTGAGAAAAATGGAGACAGAATAACGAGTAGGAGACAGAGTTCAAAGCCTAATTGCGCTACTAAAATGACTCACGTGAATAAAATGATGCATTTTATAGGAAATGTTATAGGCTTTAAGAAGTTGTATTTCACTTCGTTCAATTTACTTTTTATTCAATTTACAATTTTATTCGAAATATTCGGGAAAACTGAAAGAGTGCACATTTAAATTTTGCTTTAGGAGGTAGAAAAGGAAGAGATGAGTATTTTTAACGAAATATCGTGCATTCAGTGACTTTTTACTTTTTTTGAAGGATACGTGTACAAAATTTCATTGGGATTGGAATTAAACTGTAAATTTGTATCAATCAAACAAAGAAACAAACGTTCTCCTTTATGTAAGAGGAAATAATAATCTGAAAAAGTAGCGTTAATTATACCCGATCAAACAAGACTATTTTTAGTGAAGACCGCATCTAAATCTGTTCAGCCGTTCCAGAGATTAACCTGGACAGACGGACAAAAATCGTAAAAACAATTGAAATGTGTTTATATCATCTAAAGAAGCGTCTGAGAGTCCATGAGGAAACTTATTTTGAAAACACAGTTAGACACTACAATTTTGTTTATGTAGAAGAAAATGTAAAACTTAATTAATTTGATGGCTCTTAGTCAAGAGAAATTGTTTATAGAAAATAGCGAAAGGCAACGGCAGGCAGTGAAGCAGAGTCATTCAGCCTAAGAGCTGAATTCGCAGTTTGGAAAAGTGCTTCGACGCGACGCCTTTTGAACAATAAAACAAGACATCCCCAGTCTCTACCCGGGCGATAATTGACGCAAATTAATCTCCTTTCGTGCGTCACAGTCTTCTTCCTGACTCTGCACGCTCAGCAAAGGACGCTTCTACGAAGTTGCGACCGTATCGTTCGGCGCGCACGTCGAGATAGCTGACACGCGACGCCGGAACCAGAGCCCACCGTAATCTTCACGGCGGCGAACGGAATGCTGGGCCCAGCTACGGCCATTTCCCGAGAAATTGAAAATGGATGGGATCGCCAATCTTCTTCGGGAACATCAGAAAATTCTGTACTTACCAACGGAACGATTTTTAACCGCCTTTACAAGTAAAAGACGGACACTGATAGAAAGACAGGAGAAATCGGCGGAAACACGAAACCAACTTTTGAACCTCAGCACCCAATGGTTGAAGGTTGAAGGAACTCACTGACCGCTTCACCGTGAGATTCTCCCTTCAGTTTCACTCGCTCGATCAATCACACGTTCACTCACTCGCTCACTCATTCACTCACTCGCTCACTCATTCACTGACTCGCTCACTCATTCACTGACTCGCTCACTCATTCACTGACTCGCTCACTCATTCACTGACCCATCTCACCTCTCACTCATCCTCACTCGCTCCATTCATATCCCACCATTCAGCTGCTCACTTCACTATCGCTCACTCATTCACACTCGCACACTCATTCACTGACTCGCTCACTCATTCACTGACTCGCTCACTTCACTCACTCGCTCACTCATCTCACTCACTCGCTCGCTCACTCATTCACTCACTCGCTCACTCATTCACTCCTCACTCGCTCACTCACTCACTCACTCACTCACTCAGTCACTCATTCACCCACCCCCCTCGTCACTCAGTCACTCACTCGCTCAATCAGTCACTCACTCGCTCAATCAGTCACTCACTCGCTCAATCAGTCGCTCAATCAGTCACTCGCTCATTCACCCACTCGCTCATTCACCCACTCGCTCATTCACCCACTCGCTCATTCACCCACTCGCTCATTCACCCACTCGCTCATTCACCCACTCGCTCATTCACCCACTCGCTCATTCACCCCTCGCTCATTCACTCACTCGCTCATTCACCCACTCGCTCATTCACCCACTCGCTCATTCACCCACTCGCTCATTCACCAACCCGCTCATTCACCTTCTCGCTCATTCACCCATTCGCTCATTCACTCACTCGCACATTCACTCACTCGCTCATCACTCACTCGCTCATCACTCACTAATACATTCGCTGACTCATTTACTCATTCATTCATTCATTTACTCATTCATTATTCATTCATTCATTCATTTACTCATTCATTCATTCACACATTCAACTATGTCGCTGCAGAAACATCTACCGTCGCGGCAGATACGCCCAACTCCTATTCCGCGACTCATTCAGCGACTCAACACTCACTTTTTCAGTCATTCATTTCCGCGATCTGAGTTGTGTAAAACGGGGCCTACTTGGATGAAATATTCATTTAAACAAATTTAATAAATAATTCTAAAGGAAATGGAGATTTGCGTAATTATGAGAAAATGGACTAAAATGTTTACGAAGAATTACTAAACTTGTGCCTCCAATTATATAACGGTAAAATATTGTGATGTGTGAATCGTTATCGCCTCATAAAAGACTGAATTATTCTTTAAGGGTATTATAGAGTTTTATAAATAATTATATTGTTTGGAATAGCGAGGAACATTGGTTGTATTCATTTGACTTCATCAGGTAACAGACTGAAGACATTTCTTATGTGTGCCGTTCATAGACCCTGATTAACTGTGGAAGAATCTTTGACAGTGCCACGAAAGTCACTCCGCGCAATTTTGATTTCTTGAGATGTCATCCAAAAGCTAGAGATTGCCGAAACAAATATGTTTGGCGAATGTTCTCATTATTGCTCTTATATCTTGCTGAGTGACGTTCATTTTCCGCCAATCCCCCGTCCGTGTTTTACCCAGGCTTCCTATGATGTCTACCATCAACAATGAAATCTTTTGTGGAAGCCCGCCGCATGGATCTGCCTTGCATCGCCTGGATTGCATTCTCACTTCCTCCGCACATGTACGTCTTAGTTAAGTACACTAGACACTGGATATCGTCAATTCGGATAAAGTGAACTTCAAAATCTCTTGTCACGATCCAAAAACATTACTAATAAACACTATGTGATTAGCTTTCAGCGAACCCACCACTATTGATCACAGGAAACCTCTCTCGAAAAAAAATAATACGCCTCAGAACTGCGAATTTCAATAACATTATTAGTTTATGGATCTCGTGAATTATTCTTGAATAATTTACAGCAAACTAAACAGACTGCGGGAACATACCACTAAGGAAATAGTTTCAGCTCATATGGCAATTTTTCAAGCCTGAAGACTTCATCGTCGCGGAATGCGAAATGAAATCTAACGAAATCCCATGTGGATAGGACATCCATAAATCCTGCAAACTGTTTTCGAGAACAGAATAAGACAGGATTGATGCCAAACAAGATAATTGTACAGTTGAAGCAAAGTGTTCCAACAGTGTATGAGTCGTAAGATGCATTGAAGAGTTGAATTTACGAAAATATTGATGGATATGGACACTGGAGTATCAAGTGTGGAGCAAACACGAACCTTGGAGAAGGAACTGAAAAAATTATTAATAAAAATCTTTCCACAACAAACCGTAATAAAAAACTATTCTTTTAAGACTAAATGAATGTATTGAAATACAGAATTTGTCATCTTTGAATATTTTACTAAACCTCTGAAATACTCGAAAAAGCAATCATCGAATAGTAACTAGTTTACTTTCGCATTACCGGAAATAGCGAACCGAAAAATCTTAGTTCCTAGAGTTTCACTATAACCTGAGTAGACTGTATATTCGAACTACCTGGACGAAAGAACGTGAAGTTTCATTAGGATGATAAACTGACGAAGGGATTAATTTAGCCGGACAATCTGCCAGGATATTTTTACGTGCTACATTGACGATTATACGCCGTTCGATTGATTAATTGATGTTTCCAGGCACATCAACTGCTATGATAATGCCCTTGATATGCCCTTGTGTTTTTTTTCTTTCGGGAGGTGACGGGGTTCCTGGCCCTCTGGAGGGCGAGATCCGGTACCGACCTACACTTCGAGTTGCAAGGTTTCACATCCAAATATCCAGCTACGCACCTTTTCAGCCGGGCCACAATCTAAGATTTCGATTGCTCTCCCGTCAGGTTTGGTAATGTAATGGATGTAAATGTGAGCAGAGAGAGGGGATAGAACACGCAAGAGGAAGGAAAGATTGTGCACGGTCCGTGGTCTGTTAAAGTAGTGGTTCGATATTCACCTGCTATAGATCAAAGATACCACGGAAATCTACCGATTAGAGAAATCGGTCACCAGAAATTTTCAGACAGCGGCTGAATTCGATGTGCCTATATAGCAAGTTTGGAAAATTCGCCACCAGGGTCGGGAATCTGACTCTTAAGTCCTTTCACTGTCGCTGCAGAGACAGGGGCAATGCTCTGCTAACTCAGCCAATTTTACGCCCTTTGAAAATCCGCCGCTTCTACGTGGGATGAAACCCGGGGACTTGAATTGATTGCATAGTGATTTCAGGCGCGTCAACAGCTAGGTCATTAGTTCCGTAAATGTAGTGCATGTTTAAGGCGGGAGCTGGGGATCTCCGTTGGAAGGTGAGATCCGGCGCTGACCTACACGACGGCTTGCTGGAGTTTTCCTCAACCAAGTATCTCCCACCAGCCTGGCACAGCTCCAGCCGGGAGAAGTTCTAAGCTCCCGACCGGTCTCCCAATGTGTGATATTATAGCGTATGAGAGTCTGTGTGTGTATGTGTAAGTAGGTTGTCCGTCGCCCATTTGTTGGGGTACTGTTGCGGCATTCACCTTTGATGATCGGAAAAACCACGGAAAACTACTCATCAGAGCAGACAGTCGTAAGAATTCTTCAGGCATCGCCGCGGCTGAATTCAACCTAGCGGACGAGCTAGTGTCGAAAATTCTGCCACCATCGGGACTAGAATCTTACGACCTCCCGGTTAGAAGCACTGCAGTGACACGGGAACTTGGATATTGGAAGACAATATGCTTGCCTCGTACCTTCAGGGAAGTGCAGTTATGCCTACGATAAACCATGGGCGCTAGGACTGTGCTTAAGGGACGGAGCAGGCACACGATGAGGAATGACTAACCACTGCGGGCCATGACCCTTTTCCTTTAAAGTGTAACCCATCTCGATCGGTTGATGCTTCATTTGATTTCGACAAATATATAACACGCCAAGCATCCGGAATTCCAAGTCTATCCCTACCTTGAAAATATACAGGCCCTAAACTTATTTTAAACAATTGTAAATATACTGAAATATGTCAATAGTATTTTTTAATTGATTTTATAATATCAACAAAAATATCTATTTAAATATTTAGCGTCGAAAAGTATAAGTAGTATAACATTTCAAAAAATATCTGAGTGTTAAAATTCATTCTTTTTGCTGGGTAAGAATTATTGGTAGAAAGCTTGTCAAAATATATCGTTGAATGGTTTTCATTTCAAATTGTTTATACATAGAAGTATACATACTTCAGATAATGTTTAAAGTAAATAGTAATACCACACATGAATTGGTTTGAAAAATAGTTTCCACTAATTTTTAAAAGTAATTCCTATTAATCATTTTCTGAAGCCATACTGCGATGTGCAGATGTTTAAATGTACTATTCCGATGGACCTATGTCAAAGGTTGACCTTCGTTGGCTTGATGTTGAAATGTTCAAAATGAAGATAATACGCAATAGGCATCAGTTGCCTTGATGTTTCCTTCCTTCTGGCGAAAAGAACATTGGACTTTTTACGTGCGTCTTTGATATCCAAGCTTTGGACACACGCGGCATATCATCGACAAGGAAAAGTATGAGGGCCACGAAATTTGAAACGTGAAATATGAAATGCGCCGTGCCAAAAGTGACATTAGGGGAAAATTTTGTAACACATTTCACTCAAATTAAAATGTTCTCTTGTTTCCATAATGTGCTTGTTATTGCAGTTAATTCGTCGCAAAATGTAACATGTATTGGCTAAATTGATGAGTCCATATAATAATAAAAAATGATCCCATCCTTTCTCTCTCTCTCTCTCTCTCTCTCTCTCTCTATATATATATATATATATATATATATATATATATATATATATAAGAAGAATACGGTTCTCTACCATTTATAAATAAAATCGATAAAAGTCCTGGTAAGTGTGCTACTGCAGAATAGGAAATTACCTCTCAGTCCTGCATCAAACAGATTTATGGCTAAAGTAACGAGAAATTAGCATATTAGGCTACAAGGAAAAGCAGACGGAAAAGTAACCTGTAACAGTTGACACACTTTTCAACACACTATACCATCGTAGATAATTCGGAAACGATGCATCCTAAATATTTGAAACTGGTCCCTGAATTGTCCCTGAAGAAACATTCTAAGATGTCCCCTTTCTCGTGATCTAGAAAATAAAACTTTTCGGATGTTCTTTCACTTATTTATTTCTCAAGGCGTATGAGGCACGGCGAAAGAAAGTAGAGAAGAAGAGGAGACACAAAAACGAGAAAGAAAAAGGAGAAGCAAGTTCGGGAAGAAAGGAAAGAAATGGACGTTGGTTGGTTGGTCAGTGATTGCGGGCACGTCAACAGCTTAAGTCATTAGTCCCGTAAGTCTAGTACATGTTTCCCTCGGGGAAATGGCGGTGATCTTCCCCGCTGGATGGCGAGATCCAGCGCCGACCTACCGCCAGCTAGCGGGGTTTCCCCCTGACCAGAACTCTCCCACTAGTGGGGTACCGCCCCAGCCAGGACAAGCTCTGAGCTCCCCACCGGTCTCCCGGAATATGTGGTAGTGTAGTGCATGTTAGTGTCAGTGTGCGTGTGTAAGGGGAGAGGATAGGGCAAGATGAAGGAAAGATCGCGCGCGGTCCGTGGCCCGTTTGTTAGGAAATGGACGTGAAAAAGAAAGAAAACACGAACATGAGCAAATATAATGCAAAATTTAATGTGTGTTAAAAAACTACCTAGTTCGGACAATTGGCGATTCAAATATGCGCCCAAAGTAGTCTCCAGGGATGAACACTGACTGGGATTGACAGCTGAGAAGTGGGAACGTCCAAAATTTTGAGAGATATCATCTTCATTAATTTTCATATTTTATGGCTATATCATAAAAAATATTCTTACATTCTAGAGCTTTTTAAATGCTTTCGAATTTTAGATCAAATATCACACACAATGTGCGACCTTTCCATCAGTCACCTGATCTACCTTTTACGAGAATTCCATTTTCCTTCCTGAGCTAAGCTAAGACGTAATAGGAGTATTAAATTTAAGTCAACCTCTGGGATGGCTCATCGGTAGCGTACTAGCTTCCCGTGATGTGGTCCCCGGGTTCGATTCCCGGTCGAGGTAAAACTATAGTTGTAGCTTTCTTTTAAAATCGTCCCAGTTTCTGTAGCTGTGTGACGAGGAAAAGCTCATCCAGGCTGACCTTACTAGTTACGGTGAAGAGAATACGTCATGTTCGCCTCGTGTCGTCTTACCCCCCATGGGAATTTAACTAGGCCCAGGCAAGGGGGACACCGGTAGCTGGCCGGCGAAGTCTGTCTGCCGACCCAAAACGCCAAATACATATAAATTTAAGTCTTTTTCTTTTTGCATCTTCTGCTGTTTCTTTTTCTGCTTCTGCTTATTCTTCTGCTTCTTTTGTTGAGTTGATAGATTATTGATTCCGGACTCGTCAACTGCTAAGGTCATTAGCTCCGTAAGTGTAGTGCAGTTTTATCGGGGGAGGTGGCGATGATCTTCCCTGCTAGATGACGAGATCAGGCGCCGACGTACCCGTCGGTGGGAAGGATTGTCTCCAACCAGGGATCTCCCTCCAGCGGGGCATCGTCCCAATCGAGACAAGCTCAAAGCTCTCGACTGGTCTCCCGACAGTGTGATAGTGTAGTACATATGAGTGTAAGTAAGCCGTAAATAGGACAAGGAAGATGAAGGAAAGATCGCGCGCGTTGAGCCACCTAAGGCGGTTTCTTTTTCTTGGCCACCACAGTCGAATTCAGACCTTGAACAATCATACGTCTGTTACATGTAGAACTGGAGTCTTTGTAGAGCATGGAGGATGAGATACGTAGGAATGCAGCTTTTCCTCCGTCTCAATAAGACGCCATCTTGAGTTTTTAGTCTTTTAGGTAAAAAAAATGTGTTTACCTTTCTTTCGTTTAATAAATAATTTAATTTAAAATTGAATAATGAAAGTTCTGTAACGCCGATTGATCGAATAATTATCCATTAATATCGCTCCTGAATTTTAAATTCACCGCAGTTTTTAAGCTTATATTAACATTTTCATCTACTAAATATCTATCTATTCCACGTATTAGAGTAATCTTTTTTTTAATACGTGGAAAAGCAGCTGTCAGAACTTCTTAATCCTAATAATCTTCTCTTTATATCAGTTGAGGTGTAGGTAAATAGAAATATTTAGGAAAAGATCCTACTCCTAATCCCATTTTAAAACAGTCGTTTATCTGACGCAGTTGGCAAAGAGAAACGTCGAAATGGCTGTTTAGAATCTCACCTAAACTATCTAGGAAAAGAAAGACGAAACCCCCTAAGGTTTTGCTTATCTTCTCAAAACTTCAAAAAATGTCTACGGCTCTAATATCTAACGAAGTCTGGTATTTAAAATTAATTCCATGAGGCAGTGTTCGCCAAAAAAATTTCAAACGAATTTACTTTGAGTTCTTATTCTGGAAGTACTTCCAGGAAGTCTTCACCTGTGTGTAGCAAGAGAAGCCGATTCCTTTCAATTTCTTTTGAATTTGCCAAACTTTTTTCAGTATTTGAGATTTTATCGGTCGTGTCGTACATCCTTCCCGGTAATTGTAGTTGAAATATTCTTCCTGAAATTTACTTTAATGCTCAATGAATGACGTTTCAGATTTTCAGTTAACTTATATTCTAACATGTAAGCACATGTTCTGAATAACCTAAAATGAAACTAGAGAAAATATCGAAATGTGTCGCTGATGTAAATGAATATGGTGGATCATAAAACATTAAAGTACTGACCATTTTCTTTCCTATCCACTGTTTCCTTTCCTATGCTTCAATGCGTAATTCATTGTTTCATTATTGTGTTATTCAATGTTTTATTTTAAAATTATAAACACAATCTAATGCTTAAAAAGAAGTGAGATAATAAAATATTTCCGTGCATACACATTTTTTGACACCAGCTCGAATCCCCACTGGCGGTTTTTTTGACACTTGCGAGATAGTGAGGTCGAATTCGGACGCTGTCAGGAGGAAAATGCTAGCGGAAGGCTATTCTGATCGCTAATTTTCTGTGGTTTCTCTGTCTTATCAATCCCAGGCAAATGTCAGAGAAGTACTCTTAACATATTATTCAGTGCTCTATAAAAACAAATAAAAGTTATATTTTTAAATAAGGTAAAGTACAGTTCTTTAAATATTGATTCAGTGTATTGATATTGATTCAGTGGTGAGGTGTAGTTGACATTTACATAATTGAAATGATTGAAGGCGTTGTCATTGTCAACAATAGTATTTATTTCACAAATAGCAGCTTTCGACGGCTTAGCCATCATCAGCAGTTTTCTGCTGTCTGGGAGCCACAAACCGACTGCTCAATTCGCTGTTTCAATTTCAAACAGTTCTTTAAAATGAAACAACCGACCAAAAGTAACCATAAAATTAATCTTATATCAGCATCATAGAATAAGAAAGTGGCAATAAATAAACTATTATGTGTATTTAATAGATCAATCTCATAAATAGAATTTACCCAGATAGTATGTATTCAGATTATAATAGACTATAGACTCGCACAGAATGCTAGTGTGTCTCACTCAGGCACAACTTGTATAATTCTCGTCTCACCGCACAACATTCTACTAGTATCAGATTCATCAGATTGGTATGATGAGGAGGGTTATATTCCCTCATTTCCTGTGAGGTGCCTGAGATAAAGGAGCATGTAGCAAATATATTAATAATGTATTCACGTGGTGGTTGAAATGAATGTAACGTTTGTGTACTAAAAATTGTAAATGTGTTTAACTGCAGCCAGAATTGTTTTGTATATGACACGTGTTCTATGTTATCATTATCGTAAATATGTGTTGTTTTCCTTTCTCATATTATTGAGCCCTGAGAATGGAAATACATTTTTCGAAACGTCGGCAGACAGCCAGCTTGTAGATCCTTTTTACTTCTGACCAAGCTCGGTTAACCTGCCTTCAATATTTCATTAATTGGTCGTTAGGAATTCATTTGTGCACTTTTACTTTCTATTCAATTTGTATTTTAAACGTATTGATGTATTTATTTCAAACAATGCGCAAAGTTATATTGAAATTTTTGAAACATTGCCGTATCGATATTTTAGAAGCTGAATGTTGTTGAACGTCGCGATGGTGGGGGTCATAAGATACAGCTGTTTTATTTAGTCGAGCTGGCGTTTCCAAGTAAATCTTTCAGAAATTATTCGAAACCTATTTGATAATCCAGATTTTTGTTGCGGTTTTTCCTTGTGCCTTATGGTAACCAGTGCTGACAGTAGTATTATTTGTTCAGCATAACTCCTAGGCCAAGAGCCAGTAATTCCGTTTTCGATGAATTTCACAGCTTTTTTTTATGAATTACTCCTCAGAAAGCCCGGTGAGGTATGTTATATACCATTTAATGTCATCTGATTCCTAAAAAAATTACCGCTTTTGAATAAAAGAAAAAGGTACATTAACCGTATAACTTCTTCAATAACTGCAAGAAAACTTTACCCGCGAAAGTTTTTGAATAAGAGTCTGTGCTTATTGAAACTTCTTTTATTAAAAATATCAGACCCTTAAAGGGCAAATTGTTTCTTACAATCTTCAAGAACATATTTTTCTTTCATTTTAAGTATTTTTGAGGGGTACTGCACCGTGTTCAATCTAACGAACACACTACCTTCGTTTTATTTTCCTGAACTTCGTTTAAGGTGGTTTCAGTATATAAAAAAGTTGTAATAAATTAATATTACAAATCATAGAATATTAGTGATTTAAATAGTTTATTAGTATTAGAGTTATTTTACAACTGAGTGTGACGTACTATGACTAACCGATAAACAATTTGAAATCTGAATACGGATGGAAATAAGCGTTTTTTTTTTCTTTTCAGAGAATTGATATTATTCTCCAAGTGAATGCTCATAGTTTTGACATGTCTTAGTTGAAAGACATAGTTTTGGCAAGTGGGTTTCTCGCTTCTGTATAATTTGCTGTGAATACTGTAACAGTCCAATATATACATATTGGTTTCATTAGTCAAAGTCAGAAATGATTGCAGCTCCTGACTATCAAAATGAATGTAGATATGCATCACAAGCAATTTGTTTGAACTCGACATTTTCAAATAAGAGTTGAGGTGTTAGTAGCACAGAAAATGGAATGTTTCACTATCAAGTAGCTGTTTCAAAGAAGGCGAGGAATAATGTGTTGTTGTAGCACCTCTAGTTTTATTCTTGCTTATCCGAAGTTTCTCCCGTAGTTTCATGACTGGGTAATGATACGACGTGAATGATGGTGGAACAATGAGAGGTGGTGAATGAGAAGCAGAGGGTGGTGATAGTGGGGTGAGATGTAGAGGAAACGGGAGAATGTCGTCAGAACATGATGCGAACTAATCTTAATGAACTTAGTATTTTCCAAATTCCAGACTTTTACCTCGCAGGCTTTTATTGTAGAGAGAGGGAATCGCAAAAAGGTCCTTCATATGAGGGTTCTTGTATTTACATTAGAAATAATATCAATTCTATCTCCTTGACGAAATCAAATGTGTATTGCATTGAAAATGTTTTCGAAATTTCTGTCGTACATCTTCCTTCGCTAAAAATTATATTACTTTGAATCTAGAGGCCACCAACAAAGAGAGCTGCAGATTATATTTTGTTCTTAGAAAAATTGGAGATAACACTTAATAAAGTCAGCAATCGCTCTGTTCAATCCATTGCGGAGATTTTCACATGGATTTTCTGGTCGAATCTTGCGAGAAAGAACAGTTTCTCCATTTAATTATTTCCTTCAGTTTAGATATTACAATAAATGTACCTACACGTATCACACTAAATTCAATGAAGACAATCGATTTAATTAAAATTAACAAAACTAGTGAAGTTGAAACAAAATATTTAGGATACAGAGACCAAGATGCACAAAGTCTTACCATGATACGAAATACGAACAATGACACAATAAATAATACACACATGACTACATTGTTTACTAAAAGTAGAATAAAATGATTCATTGATTACTTGATGCAGGAGTCATCGGAAGCGGTTTATGATACTGTTCATAAAAACTATACATATAATTCTTTTTTTCAACGCTTTCATTTCATTTTATCACTTGCTTTCCTCTTCAAAAAAGAAAATACATATTTCACGGAAAACAATTCTTTTTTCATTTCTAAACATCATTACGTATCTCAATATTTCCCCCTCTACTTTAAAAAATACAAATCATTGTAAAGAAAAGTCATAAGATAGGCTAAAATCATGAAACACAATCAGAATATTTTGAACTCAAATAACAAAACAAAAGCAATGTGTAATATAATAAAAAAATACGACCAAATCAACTAGAAACCTTGTAGAGAATGTTGTTTTAAAATATAACGATATAGATGTAAGCGACCCGGCAACAGTTGCTAGTCTCTTTAACCAATACTTTTCGAGAACTGCTGCCAATCTCACTAGCGGTCTTCAGCCACAAAATTCAACATTAGATTCAACCCCCAAAAGGACACTATGTTTTAGACACTGTTTGTTTTCGAAACTTCTTCATATGAAATTCTCATAATAATCGGTAAACTAAAAAAATATATATTTGGTCGGTTTAGATGAATTTCCGGATTGTTTGTTAAGGACCTGTGCGCCTGCCATTATACACTAGTTAACTCACATATTTAGTGCATCCTTATGCACTGGAACGTTTCCAACTTTTTTCAAGACAGCGAAGATTAAGCCGCCCTTCAAAAAGGCAACAAAAATGAAATTCAAAATTATCGGCCTATTTCTTTTCTGTCAGCTTTCTCAAAAATATTAGAGACTTTTTTACGTACGAATGGAAACCTTTCTCAGTAAACACAACGCGCTTTCAGATTGCCAACATGGATTTCGAAAATAACGTAAACTACGTAAACAGCCGTAATAATAAAAGATGTGTTTAACCGATACATAATTACATATTTAAACACGACATATGAACTCAAAATCTTATAGGTGTTACATCGATTATGTATCAAACTCAATCGGAATATCCTTCGTGGAAAGCATGGTGGAAATAGATAGTGGACCTCTTGCGCAACTGACTTCAACCAATGAGCTTCAGGCACCCGTGTGCGTCGTAATATTAGCGTGAATTTTAAATACCAAAATTATCACAGTTTCAAGTCATTGAAACAGAAACAGATATGCACTTTTTTAAAAAAATATTACATCTTTCATTGCAATTACCCTTTCATCGTATTATTTTTGGTCGGTCACCGTTGAAAATTGTCCATTGCGACTTAAAAAATGCCACATGCCAATTAAAAAGTATTTTTCAACACTTCGGGCACTCCACGAAACATGGCGGTCAACGTCTGGTCGCTTTTTAAACGAAATGGTTACATGGTTCGTGATGGAAACTGGTGCTATGCAGAACGAGCAAAAATCTATGCACCGGAGAGACCTCCGTGAAGTTTCCACGTAGGGTTAGTTCTCGTTAGGTCAGTAAATTTTTTTGTTTGCCCAGGTACAGAAATGCATAACAGCCAGAAGCGTATATTCAGACGGGAATCTGTCTGGCGCACACGCTTATATGATCGGGTTGGCTAATACTTACTCGGAAGGAACATTTATATTCAGAATACTATTTTCTAATAGTGTATTTTCGTCTGCTAAGATATAATTTTCGTTTGCCCAGGCATAGAAATGGAATTACAAGCAGAAGCAAGTATTTTTACGGGGATTCGGCTGGCGCTTTCGCTTATTTGGTCGGTCTGGCTATCACTTATGGTGAAGGAATAGAGATAATGTTTAGCAAAACGCTTAGCGGAACCGGACAAAGGCACGGATTCGCTTTCACGGCCATCTAAAAACGCTTCTGCTACTAATACCATTTATGTGCCTGGGCAAACAAAAATTAATCCTGGGCTAACGATAGTGCACCATTAGGATGTAATATCTAATATATCATAATTGTTTCTCAACGAAACGCTTAGCGGAACCGGACAAAGGTGCGGATTCACTTCCCGGGCCATCTAGGAATAATCGCTTCTGCTTGCATTTCCATTTCTGTGCCTGGGCAAACGCAAATTAATCCTGAGAAACGATAACACACCATTAGAATGTAGTATGCAAAAATATCATTGTTGCTTTAGCAAAACGCTTAGCAGAACCAGGCAAAGCCGCGGATTTGCTTCCGGGGCCATCTAAGAATAAACGCTTCTGCTATTAATTTCATTTCTGTGCCTGAGCAAACGAAAATTCATCCTGGGCAAACGATAACACACTATTAGGATGCAGCATGCAAAATATCATAAATGTTGCTTTAGCCACACGCTTAGCAGAGACGGAGAAAGGCGCGGATTTGCTTCCCGAGCCATCTAAGAATAAAGGCTTCTGCTATTAATTTCATTTCTGTGCCTGGGCAAACGCAAGTTCATCCTGGACAAACGATAACACACTATTAGGATGCAGTATGCAAAATATAAAAATTGTTGCTTTAGCCAGACGCTTTGCAGAGACGGAGAAAGGCGCGGATTTGCTTTCCGAGCCATCTAAGAATAAACGCTTCTGCTATTAATTTCATTTCTGTGCCTGGGCAAACGAAAATTAATCCTGGGCAAACGATAACACACTATTAGGATGCAGTATGCAAAATTTCATAATTATTGGTTTAGCGAAAAGCTTAGCAGAGACGTACAAAGGCTTGGATTTGCTTTCCAAGCCATCTCAGAATAAACGCTTCTGCTATTAATTTCATTTCTGTGCCTTGGCAAACGAAATTCATCCTGGGCTGGGCAGACGATAATACACTATTAGAATGCAGTAAGCAAAATATCATAATTGTTGCTTTAGCCAAACGCTTAGCAGAGACGGAGAAAGCGCGGATTTGCTTCCCGGGCCATCTGAGAATAAACGCTTCTGCTATTAATTTCATTTCTGTTTCTGGGCAAACGAAAATTCATCCTGGGCAAACGATAACACACTATTAGAATGCAGTATGCAAATTATCATAATTGTTGCTTTAGCCAAACGCTTAGCAGAGCCGGACAAAGGCGCGGATTGGCTTCCCGGGCTATCTAAGAGTTTCGAGTAAGTTTTTTGTGTGGGTAGCCAAACGAACATTTTTGGTTTTTTTCTGGGGGTGGGCAAACGAACATTTTTGGTGGGCAAACCTGGGCAAATGATGTACCAACTTGGGTTGAAATCCCAATTTTTTTTCCGGTCAGCGTGTAGTTGGCCCGAAAAAGTTTTTTGCGTGTAACTTTTTTTCTGGGGGTGGGCAAACGAAAATTTTTGGTGGGCAAACCTGGGCAAACGATATACCAAGTTTGGTTAAAATCCCAGATTTTTTCCGGCCAATTTCATGGAGGTACCGGAGAGTCCACCCACCTCTTAGCACACTCAACCATGGGAATATCGGGAGGGAAACGATATTGTCAACGTGCGAACGGAAGTGGCCCCCTCGGATGCTACTCCTACATAGCTGCGATCATTTAAACACACATTTGGCACACGCTAGTAACTTGGCGAAAATTGTTAAAGAGATATTTTTAAATAGAAATGTTAAAAAAACAGAAATTTAGAGTAAACAGTTTATAAACAAATGCGTGATCCCAGTTATTGAAGAAAGTGACATTGATTAATTGTCTATGATTGTCTGAATGTCAATGATAAATAAATCTACAACTATGTAGTTTGATTTATATTATAAACAATAGATAAATCTAAAAACAAAAGGGATTTTATAAGTTTATTTCGAAGATATAAATACTTTGCGCATAAAACAAACTGGCTGGTGGAGTGAGTTTGGTTCACGATTTGTCGAAACGTCTGTGGGCCATTTCTAACACTACTGTCGATTCAACCAATGATACGCTCAGCGATAACATACATTCAGAGCACGAGCAGCTCCCAAACTTCCTCAGGTTGCACAGGCGAAATGTGCAGCGTGATAAAAACAATGACGCAAAATAACAATATTGCTGTGGATTGATACTTCTCTGCAACATGCTTAAACCCCTTTAATTTAAAAAAAAATTAAAATAATCGATGTTTTTGCAAGAAAATATCGATGTGAAGAAAACATCGAAAGCAAAATATCGATGTTAATATATCTATGTTTCTGGTGGAAAATATCGATGTCTTTTGCCATCCCTACCCAGACCAGTCAGCAAGATGAAATTCACGAAAGGGCTTCTCGCGACCATTCGAGTATGATTTGAATAGTTCCTTCCGCTGATAACGTCGTATAGACACTTCCTTTCAGCCCTACAGGCCACACAACTCGCATTTGTGCCTTGTCTTTTCGTGGCGCCTCCCGCCGAGCGTCACCTCGCCTCACGTGGAGCGCGGCTCAACTTCAAATTCACTCAAGTAATGTATCCGAAGACCTTGCGGTGATGGTAGACGAAATTATGCTAGCGACAATATATTCTAGTGCTCAAATAAAAATTCACACATTTTCGTTGACAGTTTATTTTGAAAGGGACAGATTTAGGCAAATTGATAAAATCATTTTGATTTATTATTGAATTGGTTTTGAATGTTTCAGTAATCTTTTGCTATTCGTTCAGCATCTTGATGCTCTGAATAGATTACTTGCTCATTTGATAAGAGGAAAGAACATGTCTATCTATGGTGAAGTATTAATACTCTGCCACAACTGGCGAGAATTTGGGTGAAGTTGTTGCAAGTGCTGTTATTTGTTATATTTAATATTATTGATAATATTTTTAATTTCTTTGATGAGATTGTTTAGTAACTTTTTGTCATGTTCGTTTCGGTTTCAAATCCATTGGCATCTAATAGCATGTTCGGTTTTGACAAACATTATGATGTAATAAGGAAGTGTTTGGTTTGTCAGTTATAACGCGTGGTGGATTCGGAATGAGCTTGTGTTATTAGTTGTGTGGTGATTATGATTGTGTAGTTAATGTCTTCATTATTTTGGATTTGAGTTACGCAAATTATTTTTTGGTGAACTAGCATTTTGAAATATTTCCAATGTCAGTACCGGCAGCGATAAGCGACTCTGACAGTTCAGTGCGCTGCTGACACACATTACTACGCATACGGCACCACATACAACACAGATAAATTAAATCTCAGAACATAGACACTTACTGACACGTCTTGATATCATGTCCATGCCTTTCGCCGACGCAAATGAGTCAGATGAGCGGCAACGCTGAATCCTGGGTGTGAGGAAGCAAACAAATCCTCGCAAGCTGATTGCTTCAGAGCAGGTCACATGATCTACCACAGCACGTAACGAGAGAACTGTGAGGGTTGCTTACATGCTTCCGGTACTGTAATGTACCCTTCTATTGGTATGATGTGTTGGTGTATTGGGTCTTTAGGTATGTCAATAGTAATTTTGATGATAGGCGATGTGAATCAAATTCTGGCATTACTGTTTCTTGAATTGTTTGGTAAATATTTCTTGTTAGAACAAGATCAGGGATATCTGGATAAAACTGTATTTTTTGTTTGTTTATTATAGTCGCATCAACCAAAGGTTCTTAGCGACTTTTCAGTATTTTACATATTACACTTACATTACATTACATTACATTACATTACTTACATTACATTACACTTATATTTTATTAAATATATTAATCTTCTGGCAGAATCTTACGATTTCCTGTTGATATGACTTGGAATATATAACTGCTTCTAGTTGTTGCTCCGGTGATAGGCCATCTCTTTCTTCCGGGAACTTAGGGCAAACGTTCAAAACATGAGATACCGTTAGTTCAACTTTACAAAAGTCACAGAGGGGCGAGGGTAGTTTGGGAAACAGGTGTGCGTGTGTTAAGTTAGTATGTCCGGAGCGACGTCTGGATAGCACTACTTGTTCTCGCCTAGTCATTTGTTTATCTAGATACACTGAGAAGAAATCTGATTGCGTTTTATGGAGGTGGCTGGCTTTGTATTTGGTCCATTCTTGATTCCAGTTAGTCAACATTCTTTTGTTCAAAAATTTAAGGATGTCAGTTGTGGTGTTAACTAGGTTGTGAACTGTATTGTCTTGTTTGAGGTTTACCAAGAAGCCGCAGTGCTAAACTCTTGAGTAACGTTGTTTTCCAAGGATGTGGGGATCCAGGCAAATGAGATATCTTTTCCCGTTAATGATATCTGATAGTAGAGTTCAGTTATTGTTTGTAAGATTTCGCATTTGCGCTTACTATGGTTTAACTGGAGTAGAGTGCTTGATGAGTTAGTTACAATTGAGAAAGAGGGGTGCGTGAGTTCTTTGACCAGTTTTAAAGCTTGCATGATTCCATATAAATCCGTAGTTGTTAGGCTTACGTGGGGTTTGAATGTTTGTGCTGCGGTCAGCGGTATACACATTGACTTCCGGACCGTCTGTCTTGAGAATGGGCTTGATACCGATAACAGTGTGTGACTTGTATTTCTCAAAACTGTATTTTAATTTTGTTTTTTGCTGTAGTAGTTGTGTTACAAGCTTAATGTGTTGCTGTTATGATCGCCAATAGGTAAGGTTGATTTGAAGTGCTACTGTTTCAAGATTAGTGTTGTAGGCGAGTGAATTTGTGAGTTAGTTCACTTTTATTTGCTATTGCTGTTCTCCGATAGCTGTTAGACTGGAACTATCACTTCTTTATATTCGGTAGCCACATAATTTTCATTTTTCTCCTGCAATTAGGTCGGTTTGACTGATGTATGCTATCTGTATATTGTGTTGGTGCAGCAAGAGGTAAGAGAGCGTCTTGTTTTTTAATTCCGTTTGCATTAAAATTAAGAATGGTTAGTGACTGAGTTATCCTTTGTTGGTCTAAAAGATTGGTAGGTGATTTTTGTTAATAAAGAGGAGACATAAATAAGAAGTTAACATTTAAGGTTATTAGAAAATATTGAATTTTTCTCAATGAGGAATTATAAACACCAAAATAAATTTGTTTTAACAATGTTGCAGATATTGAACACTCCAATGATAATATAAATGTATATTTATAAGGTGTGTGAACATGTTGGAAAAATTGAAAGAAAATGCTATAAAATTTATTTTTTGGAGTACATTTGGATACACTTCTTGGTCGATTGATTACACAAGAGATTGAATATGAGGCATTAGTGATGTGAGAACCTAAGTACGACTACGTGTGATAATGTTGATTAGTTGATTTTCAATGTTATTTGAATGGTTGGGTCATTGATTGGTTGTGGTATTAATGGGAGTGTAATTTGGATTATTTGTTATATTCGGGAGAGGTGGGAATTGTTTTCGGATGTTTGTTTGTGTGAGATCAGCATTGGGGGACGAGAGTGATTAAATAGGTATAGTAGTTTCTGATTGCAGTCTATTATTTCAGTTTCAAGAGTTGTAAGTCAATGATTTGTTTAGGTTTTTGCATATATCTTTGTAAAATGATGTTTACAATTAGCTGCATGGTTTTGAAAGCAATAGGACACACGTGGGTGTTGTTTCATTTTTAGGTATTTTGCGTTGTGAATAGTAATGATTACGTGTGGTTCTAACGCATCTTGGGTTGAGTCCGCAGTTAGTTTCAGAATGACCATAGCGTTGGCATTTTTTAAAAATTGAATTGTTCCTTGGATGTTAACTCTATTTTTATTAACTATTAACTATCTCTATTTTTATTATATATTATTAACACACTTTTAATTTTGCAATAATATAAATTACTTAGATTTAAGATTCTCCTGGGTTAAATGTCAACTACATCAACTGCTACTACTGCTATTATTATATTATCTTGTGCACTTTGACACAGGATGGTTTTGTGATTTAAGTTAGTTTTTAATGCCTTATTCTTTGAAGTAAGTGAGAGGTATTATACATTATTTGGTTCACAGAAATGTCTGAAATCACGGAAGTTTTTAATTTCTTGAAAAAATGTTTTGATGTTATTTTCTATTATGATGCATAGAAATAAGGATACAATCCAATTTAAGCAACGGTCATTCAGGACTTTTCCCGGACATCACCAATAGGCTGTCTAATAGTGTCCCATTCAAGAATCTGCTTTTGAATACTTTCGTGTCGTCATATTCTTCTTATAAAAAATAATGATTAAAAAAGCAATACATATTTGTTACAGAATACAATCTTATCTTCCCCACTTCCCCCTGCGACGAAAAAAGCAGTAAATCATTTTATTTCACTTGGAATGAAAATGGGGCGTTTATCTTCAGACCTAGTGCAAGAGACAGATGGTCAGGTGAGTAGGGTGTTAAGAAAGCCTTCATGTTACTCGTATTTTGCTGCCATAATATTTTATGTTTACTTGATCTGTTTCTAACGTGTACACAAGTTGTGTTAATTTATTATTAAAATCACTTAATTTTTTTTTTTTGTTTATTTTAATATTTATATTTGAATAAATAGTAAAAAACTTCTTTTATATTTGCTAAGTATTTCTCATCTGTTCTACGTATAATCCGGAGGTATTTTTGTCGTTTCGGATACTGCTGTAACATTATTTGAAAAAAGCTTTTGTTGATTGATAGAAAAAAACCATAAGGGTCCCTTCACACGCACGCCCTGCCGCGCGCTTCCCAGAAGGGGCGGAGCCCTTCCCACGCAGCCAGCGCTGCAAGCCACTGCGCTTGGAAGAGGGAGGGTTCCAAAGTCCGCCGCGTCGGTGACTCGTCGAGGTACACATACGCTCAGAAAAAAAAAGTGTTGATAAAATTTGAATATGTGGCTTTCCCCACCGAATCCTTCCTTACTTCAAGCTTAATGAAATATTCTTAAGGCCCATATCAATTATCACACGTTATATACACTCTTTGCCGTTACAAAACTTATGACCGGATTTTGTCATTGAAAATTAAGATTTTAAAATTTTGTTTACTGATATTTAAAATTTTGTTTACCGAGATCCATTCGTAGTTACTTTTCTTCCAAATTTCGGGCAGTTTGAAATATATAGCGACATCTGACACCTACATCAAGTTAGCAAGAAATCGTTGAAAAACTATCAATGAGCGATTAATAGTTTAAATATTTAAACGTCTTACCCAAAAGAAACGTATAAAATCGGCGAAATGCATATATTTCTTATAAATAAAAAAATAAAGTCCGAAATATGAATACATACCCGGAAAACGAATACATTTTAAGTCAAAAGTATTTAATGGAACTTTGCAGTAGTCAGGGCATTTGAGGAGTGGGAGTACAATCGGAGTCCCGCCTTGTAGCCACCCGGAGTAAAACTCTTGGAGGAATGTGGAATGGGGAAAAAATATATATTTTTTTAGATATTTGCAAAGTTCGAGATATTGTTTGCAATTCATTGCAATGCATTTTGGGATATTGTGCGCAATTCACTGTTTACGTCTAGCGTGTTTCCTTTCTTTATTCTAAGTAAAACGCCTATTGTGAATAAGAATAGAAGTATTTGCATTGTTGTATACGGCAGTTCTGCGCTGCGGCTGCGTCACAGAGGAAGACCTCCATTTAAACCAATGCTTTGCTAGCAGTCACTGTGTTCGGTTGCGCGCGGCAGTCTACGGATGAAGGAGCCCTCAGTGCAGTGAAATATTCAGGTGGCAATATCTTGTGCGAACAGAATAACACCTTATTATCTTCACGTTGTTTATGTAACCCAGTCTCTTTATATTCAGACAAAACTACATATTTCAGTCGGTGAACTGATTGCAGTAAAAGTCTCATCTCTAAGGCCTTCGTTTATCGGATCATCTTAATTAACAAATAATTTCTCCCTTACAACGATGTTCCTGTTGTTGGCATTACGAAATGTAAGATGTAAGAATTTGTAAGATGAGATGCAAGCACAAGGAAGGAAAATAAGAAAACAGGGAGACAAAGAAAGAAGAGAAGCAGGAATAATGAGAGTATGCAGGGGGAGAGAGAGAAAGAGAGAAAAGAGAGAAAGATAGAGAGAAAAAGAGAGAAAGAGAAAGAGGGAGAAAAAGAGAGAAAGAGAAAGAGAGGGAGAAAAAGAGAGAAAGAGAGAAAGAGAGAAAGAAAGAGGAGAGAAGAAAGAAGAGAAAAGAGAAGAAAGAGAGAGAAAGAAAGAGAGAAAAAGAGAGAGAAAGAAAGAAGAGAGAGAAAGAAAGAGAGAGAAAGAAAGAGAGTGAGAGAAGGAAAGAGAGTGAGAGGAAGAAAGAGTGTGAGAGAAAGAGAAGAGTGTGAGAGAGGGAAGAGAGTGTGAGAGAGGGGGAAGAGGGTGCGAGAGAGGGGGAAGAGGGTGTGAGAGAGGGGGAAGTGGGTGTGAGAGAGAGGGGGAAGAGAGTGTGTGAGAGAGAGGGGGAAGAGAGTGTGTGAGAGAGAGGGGGAAGAGAGTGTGAGAGAGAGGGGGAAGAGAGTGTGTGAGAGAGAGGGGGAAGAGAGGGTGTGAGAGAGGGGGAGAGAGTGTGTGAGAGAGGGTGTGTGAGAGAGGGGAAGAGAGTGTGTGAGAGAGGGGGAAGAGAGTGTGTGAGAGAGAGGGGGAAGAGAGGGAGAGGGGAAGAGAGGGAGAGAAAGAGAGGGGGAAGAGAGGGAGAGAAAGTGAGAGAAAGGAGGGGAGTGAAGGAATGAAGGATGTGGGAAGGGATGGCGAGAGAAAGGAATGGTGGAGGGAGCGTACGAAGAAATGGTAAAGGAACGTGACAGTTCAGTCAGTAATCGAAATTCATCGCTTAATATCTTTTGTTTCTGCACAAGCCAAGATTGAGGATCCATTTAGTAAGCTATGTGAGCTACTACTTTTTTCATTGTTCTTATATGTTTATATTTCCTCCATTTTCTGTTCAATAGGTGTCGCCCAAGGAAACTGAAAAGGTAGATGTTTGGACATCGTTTCTACGGCCATCAAGTGTTGGATTGCAAAATTTGGGTAATACCTGTTACGCGAATTGCGTTTTGCAAGCACTATTTGTTACTAAAAGGTATGATTGCTTCCATCTTCTAAAAAATCATTTTTCCGTAATTAGTCTATTTATTGAAGAATTTAAATGAATGTGCATTTTTGTTGTTCAAAGTATATATTGAAAGACTCTACAATAATGGTGCTGAATTATTTTTCGGTGCAGTATCTTTCAGTAAATCAAGGGTTTGTATAAATGATTCAGTATTCAGATAGTTTGTCACCACAATGTTTCCGTGAATTTGTTTCGACATTGTTACGGTTTGTGTATTTGTTGTGTTTGTGCACACCTCAATCATCACGGTGTAGTTCAATGTGTAATGTAGTTGAGAATAGTTTTTGAGATGATCACACTCGGTAAATGTAAATCTTTTTGTTTCTTAAGTTTCATCAATAACTTAGCTTATGTTAATTCACATCAATAACTGTGAAAACTGCACTGTCGATTGCCATAATGCCGATTACCAATTCCATGCAGCTCTACTTTCGATGGTGCATTTTTGTAAAAAGAAAAAGTACTTCTGGGCTTTTTGATTGTAATCTGCAGCGTCTATTGCTACTATGGTCCTTCCTTTATCAGCGGGAACAATATATAAGTCAGAATTATCTTTTAGAAATTTGGTGGTTTATTTTCTTCTCTTGGAAAGACTGATTGGTAAATTAAATTTAGAACGTTCATTGATCATGATGTTAGGGGCTTTCTCTCGTAATGCCGAGTGATTAGCTAAGTGAAAAACTTTTTGGATTCTGGTAATTTGAGAAGTAAAAAATGTACGTAATGAGTGCGGATGAATCCAAGTTTTTATTTGCTGCTACAAAAACATTAAGTTATTTTTTATGATTATTTAATTTAAAACTAGTGTCTGAAGTATGAAAATTTAAAATTATTCTTTGCATATTTACAGTTTGTTTTTGAAATTTATTGAAAGACTTTGTAAATTAAATCGTGGAATTTGCTTGCTTTTAAACTTAAAATTATTTCTTGTTTTTGCATGCATTCAAAAATACGAGGGATGCCTTAATTACATTTTAATAATTTACAAACCGACATGCATGGATATTCAATATACTTTCATTTTGTAAGGGAATTCAATACATTTGTGATGATTATTTTTTAAGATTTTCAGAAATAGTATTGCGATATGATGCTTCAAAAATGAATCAACCAGTTCTACATGCTTTAAAATCATTGTTTCAACTGATGAAAAATTTAGAGAATCATGTGGTCAGTGCTTCAACCGTTTTGAAGTTGACAAATCCGAAACGAGGGCAGCAGGACAGCTCTGAGTATCTCATGTAAGTAGACAAACTTCCATGTCTAAATTGAGAAATCATTTGGATTATTGTATCAATCTGTTTGTAATCTTTATCTGAGTGCATGATTAGAAAGGCGAGATTTCCTCGTAAAAATGTATTCGAATTTCCTCATTAAATAACACCAAATGTTTAGATGAAGTATTAGAAATAACGAGAAATACGTTTCGTTTGCGCCATAGCGAATAGCTTACCGAAATGAAATGAACGAGATCGATGTCGATATTAGATATTTGGTTATTGTAGTTTTGAAATGTTAACTGTTTGCAATTTTCAAAAATACGGAGAGTTCGCCGAAAATGAGACTAGCGCCATATCTTTTATCGCCCTTTGATACATACGAGGAGAAAACTTAAAGAAAAAATATCGAGCGATTAAAAAAGTCCATATTTTGAGTTAAATTACATTAAAAAAACGCATATTTTCTAAAAGTTGAACATATAATAGTGTTTCAAGATCTGTCACCTTACAAAACAGATTTCATTAAGGAAAATTATCTATCTTCAATATTGTAGTTGTAGAACGACGCCTCAAACATTGCAATTTTCGAAAAATTAGAAATTTCAACTAACATGAGACCTGCACAATTCTCGTTAGTGTTCTTCACGCTATCAGAGATCAAAGTTTAATAAAAAATCGGAGCCATTTTTGACAATATTTTGAAAATGAGGCGTCATGTAAAAATATCCGTTTGAAATCCACAAAACCTCGAGTTCATTACATCGATAGGGATATATCAATTTACGAGAAAATCGGCAGAGCGGTTTAGGCGCAAACGTTCAACACGGACGGACGGACGGACGTTTTGCTGTCAATCAATTTTTCGGTATCAAAGACCTATAAAACGTATTTTGACTACACAATTTTCTATATGCTACATTAAATAGCATACACTTCCCACTTAAAGTCGTGGTATTTATTTATTTATTTAGTCAAAAACAGTTAAAAACTGTATGTGACGTATGGGGGAGAAAATTATCTGCGCACGCTTTCTTGAGTATCAGAATCCCTTCCCAACAATTTAACTGTTAAAAGTTGAAAGATGAAAAATAATAGTAATAATAATAAATTTAAAAAAGCGAGGGATTAACATTTCAAAAACTAGATATTTTCGTTGCAAAATTATAGAAAACTTATTTTTAACGGTAAAGTAACAAACCTATTTGATTTTTCTGTATTGTTAACAAAATAGAAACTCACCCTAAGCTCTACTACCACTACAAGCAAAAGGAAAGTTCAACAAAACGTGCGCATAATGAAGCTACATTTACGTCCAGAAGCAAATCAAGGGGCCATCTCAGCATTTGCTCAATGGATCAGGGAAACTGGACAAAAACCCGATCGAGATGGGGTCATTGACCCGGAAGTACATTATTTGTTACAGGCATATTGAGTATTTTTTAAAATTATATAATGCAAATGTAGACTAATTCATTATACTATATCTTGTTTTTGTTAAAGTAAATATTATTTTTCTTTTTGACGATCAGTATAGTCTCTAATTGTATAGAAACAATTTTGCAGCCGAAAATATTTTACTTTTAACTTAAATTTGTGTACCAATTTTAATTGTTTAATTTCATCTGGCAATGAGTTGTAAAGTAACGTACATGTATTATGTGGATTTCTTGTAGTGAGCTGTTGATACTGACACTTGATGAACATGATTTCTACGTCGAGTGTTGTAACTATAAATATCAGTATTACATGAAAATAAGTTCCCACCGTTAAGTAAGTCAGTTTTGATAAATACTACAGACTCATAAATAGGCAAGGCAATGGTAAGATTCCAAGCTCAATGAAAAGAGGCTTGCACGGATCACGTGGATGGGATTTTTTCATTATTCGGATAATTTTCTTTTGCAATCTAAATGTCTGGGAACTAAAGGATGAGCTTCCCCAGAATATTGTGCCATATCTCAGGCGGGAATGTACATTTGCAAAATACACGCAACGAGCTGCATGAAGGCTGACAGAATTAGAAAGAATTCTGAATGCATAACATAATGAGCTTAATTTAGTGTTTAATTCTGTTATATGTACATTCAGTTTGAGGTTCGATTGAATTGAGAGACCTAGAAATTGTTCATTTTCAATGCCGACTGCCGATTTGAAGCGCAAAATTGCATTGAGACTGTTTTTCCTTCGTTAACTATTAATTTGTTATTACAAAACCAATTTGAAACTTCTGAAATTGTACTATTTTTTGTTTCTTTTTTTGCAAAGAACATTCATGTCATCGGCAAACAGAACTGTTCTTCCATCATTAATAGATGAGGGCATATCGTTTACGTACAACAGAAAGAGGATAGGAGCTAAGATCGAACCTTGTGGGACCCCATGTTCAATTGGCAAAGAATTGGAAAGATAAGTAAATAATGTCCTTTCGTGACAGTACGGTATTTCTACTCTTTGAGATCGATGTTTAAGGTACGAGGTTATCCAATCTAGGGCAATACCACGAATTCCATAAGAAGGTAATTTTTGAGAGCAAGATGTTATGGTTAATAACGTCAAACGCTTTCGAAAGATCTAAAAATATCCCAATGGGTTCTTCATTTTTCTCCATTGATGAAGCAACATCTTTAAGGAAAGAAAAAATGGCAGTTTCCGTAGATTTTGATTTCCTGAATCCGTGTTGTGGGTGAAAACGCTTCGTTTTTCCTGAGAAACGTTTCCATTCGCGTATAGAAAAACCTCTCTAATATTTTTGAGAAAACTGACAAAACAGAAATTGGCCGGTAATTTTGAATTTCATTTTGTTCCCTTTTTATAAAGTGGCTTAATTTTTGCTGTTTTGAAAGTATCTGGAAATATTCCTGTGCACAGGGAGGCATTGAAAATGTGAGTTAATGGGTGTATAATGGCTAACTAAGTATATGTGTGTACAAGTATGTGGGTGTATAATGTGTAACTAAGTATATTCTAGGCATTGTCGGATCCCCTGGGTTCCCTAGACTTCCCCACGGGACCAAGAAATTCATTTTCTGCATTTACTGCAAGCAATGCTAAATTGGTCCATCGTAATTTACAAATTGTGTGTAAATCTTAATAGAGCATCTGAGAGCAATTAACGAAATAGTCAGTAAATCTCCCCGAGACATAATCCCCAACGTCTTGAGGGCACTGACTGTTGATCGTGGCATAGCCCTAGAGGTTCCAACCACCACAGGTAGGATTCTGGCGTTGGGCATTCCATGAAGTTGGACTGCCAGGGGAATGACTGGTTGGTACTTTACCACTTTTTCCTCCCCTGCTTTTAGAAGGTTAGACCCATCCTCGTGGCGGACAGTCACATCGACCACATGGATCCCCTCCCGACTTTTTATTACTAGGTCAGGTTTGAGTCTAACCCCTTCGGCAACGTAGAAAGTGGCTTCCGTGAACACCACAGTGTCTGATTTCCGGAGCATCTTCTCCTCTATTAAGTTCTTTATCTCGTCATGACGCTTTCTTCTAGGTGGTTTCGTAAAAATGCACTGACCGAGGATGTGATTCATAGTTTCTACCGATGTATTGCACTTCTTACAGTATACATTCTCTCTGGACCTTCCTCTACTAATAGTAGTTTTATTGGCAGCGGTATTTGATCTCAACTGGAGAGCAGTGATAAAAAGACCAGGTTTCAGAAGATTATAGTCTTTCAAAAAGGTATTTCCAATCGGATCGTTTATATGTGCCTTAACCGCTCTCCCTTGGGTTCCCAGCTCTCCCAGGCGGCTACCCCGTCATCGGCGCATTTCTTATAAGATCTTAAATAGTAGGGTATCTTAAATAGTATAGGGCCAGTTGAGTCTTAATGCTTTGGCGGTTTTAAATGTCCGTTGGTAGAAACTCGGACAGGAGCTCAGCCATCTGCAAATGGATCTGCAGATTTTTCTAGTCGTGACCCTAGGTTCAGCGCTACCCTAGGAACGTGTTGGGCAAACCGCAGCAATCCCAGTCCTCCATCTCTCGTGGTCAGGTAAAATAAGCCATCTGCAGTACTCATATGCACGTGTAGGAACTGTTTGACTGCCACTCTGATTTGACAGTCCGCTTCCCTGAGCATCGACATAGATGGCATCGATAAAACTAATTGGTAGAGGTAATGTGGCATTATGTAGGTGTGAAGTAATGCCAATTTCCGAGTGAGCTTTAAATGCGCCTTCTGTAGCCTCGTTACTGCTTCCATCAAATTCGATATCGATGCTTTACATGGGAAGCCGTTCCAGATAGAGTAGTTCACTCCTAAGTATGTTAGGGTATGGTCATCACTGACCAGAGGAATTCTCTCCCCCAACCTTTCCAGAGAAGGGTCTTAATGAACCAGGATCGTTCAAAGGTTGTAATTTGGAATGATGAGCACTTCGCGACTGACAATGTCATTCCGAGGGCCCCAAGATATTCCATCACAATATCAACCATTTCTTGAGCTCGTGGGGCATCTTTTGCTAAAAGCACCAGATCATCAGCAAATGCTAATACGGATACACTCCTTTTAAATAGCGGATATCCTGACATGTTATCTAATTCATCAAGCAAGCACTCCATAATGAGGTTAAAAAGGAGTGGGGACAACGGGTCCTCCTGTTTTACTCCTCTACGAATTGGAACCTCAATGCCTTTCGAGGGGTGCTAAATGGCTGTGGAAACGTCGGTGTAAGAGTCCATTACCAAATTGGTAAAGGCGTCGGGAATCCCTTTTCTGGATAGAGCCCACCGAATCGCCGCGTGAGGAACAGGGTCAAATGCTTTAGATATGTCTAGCACAGCGTCGACACCACCCTCTCCTTTTTTCATGTCACAGAGTGCTTCGTAAAGAATTTGAACGTTGGCGAAACAGCTAGGTTCAGGGATAAACCCTTTTTGGCGTGGATTGAACGTCATTACGGATCGAATGCGTTTGTCCATAATGCCCCAAAAGATTCTGTAGAGCAGGGAACTAATTGTGATGGGGCGATAGTTAGTAACAACCTTATTATCCTTACCCTCTTTTGGTATTAGGATGGTGCGATTTGCTTTACACCCAGAAGGCACAAAACCAGTGTATAAATTTTGGGTGTACAATAGGGACAATATTTCAACTTTGCTCCTGAAGATATATAGCTAACTTTTATGTAATCTGGTCCTGGAGCTGTGTCATTTTTCATCCCAGCCAGACGACTTTTAATTTCGGCAACTTGCACCGCGTATAGAATTATGTCTGGGTCCATTTCAGGTGTCGAAAATGCATCATCCTCTCTTAGTTCGGAAAGCCGCATTTGGGGCGTATTATCCCAAATGGATGTGTACAGGTCATTGACCTCATTACTGTTAAGGGGCTGTTGGTCGACACTAGTACAGTCAATGCCCGTTCTAATGCACTTTGCCAAAAGTGCTGGATCATTCTTGAAAAGATCCTGCGCGCTAAGAGAATCGCTTCCTGGCGCGTTTGCCTCCATGCCCACGGGGCTTTTTAGGCCTGGTGGTGGTGGGTACAGAGGAGACGCCCAAAATATCTACCAACCTGGCATAGGTTCAATTGGTCCTGGGATTGAATATTTCTTTTGAGTTCATTTCCCACCTCAACGAGTTCTTGATCTACATTAGTTTGAGAGATACCGCATGTTCCTATCCAAGTTGAAATGTTTTCCTTCCAGTTAGATGTGGTATCTAGTGTGGCCCTGTTAAGACTAGTTTCAGTAGTTGCGTCTCCGGGCATCATAGCAGCCGGGGACTCAATAAAAGTTTGGTCCCATCCTAACCGACCAGCGGTGTCGGAACGGGCCGTGTCAATAACACATAAATCAGAATCAAAGATGACGGGCACACCCGAAAGCTCTTGATTCATCTTTGAAACTGTAGCGGCCTCCTCGTTAGGGAATCGCCCCCTATCTGCTTCTGGGGAGGTAATGTCTACCTTTGCAAGTTGCTCCGGGTCACTGTCTGTGGGCCGACTTTTTGGAAGGGAATCAACACGAGGCTGTTTGCTTATCTCTACCTGTAAAGACGTTTCGGCCCCGTTTGGAAGAGTGTCAGAACAGGGGATCACCGACTTTCTTCTTGTCTTGAGGTTAGGCCTTCGATACAGGGGAGAAGAAGAAATCAGCATAGAAATTCGGCTCATTGGAGTTTTCGGAGGGTTAATAACCCTGGAAGGCGATGCGATAACAGTAGCACTAGTAGAAGGTCTAACTGAAGCATCGGACCTCCGACCATCAGATGGGGACAATGATGTTTCTGCAATCACAGTAGGACGGTCTTACCCAGCAGAGCAGCCAAATTCTCGTTCGACGCCTCTGGTTGCTCTTTCTCCAATGCAGCCATTTTCATAATGTCATCCGAAGAGAAGATTTTCCCTGCCCTAGGCACAGCAGTCCTACCACTACGTTGTGCCTTGGCAGCTCGAGCTTTATTAACTGCGACTGGATGAGCATGGCGCAAATGTTGTGAGAGCCCTGACTTGCAAAGTTGGCGGAGCATAACTCACATATAATATCTCCTTTAGATGTTTTCCGACCCGGACATTTAGGAAAATGACTCAAAGCGGAGAGCTTACCTTTGTAATTCTTGCTGCATTTGGAGTATAAAATGATGATTAGGGGGATATCACTATGGATAGTATCTTGATGCCGAACCATGTTATTCAGATTAGTGGCCATATAACCTCCACTCCCTTTCTGGGCACAATATGCGCAGCGACTCGCCTCGAAGGGAATCCTAATCGTGAACCGTTCCAAGCTAGGGTCGTCATAAATGGTGGTCTGTTGTTCACGGGGCGCGCCACCATACGCTCCCGCGTCCGAGGCTTCGTCCAAAATGTCCGCTGCCAGTCGCTCCGAGGAGCACGACGGGGTCGTGGGCTGAAGACCCCCAACCCCCCTCCCCCATAACGTGGGGTCCCCGAGATGGTTTTTCTGTTAGGAATTTCCTTCCCTTAGCTAGATGCTCCCGTTTTAAGGCGCCGAAGACTCGCCTTTCGCCCATCCCTCTTGGCTGTATCTCAAGTTGCCCCAAGATGCATTACCAGGGGCCACCGCGAGGACGTGAGAGAGTGGACGTGTGGGCCACGCAACGGCAAACCCATTACAGGCGGCTATTACGGCCATACGGTTGCGATCCCATTACAGGAGGGCTTCTCGGCACTTACTGGTGTAGGTTAACTAGCATTGCCTACACTACCAAGACCCTGGGCGACTTCAGACCCCCTTCCCCTTCTGTTAGGGGAAGTAATGTACTATACGTGGGAACAAACTTTATCCACTTTTTCGTTATCGGGGCTCGCCAATTAATTTTTCTGTCGAAAATTCGCCGCTTTTTCGCAAGATTACAATATTTTCTCTGCAATGCGTAAGCAGTTGCGAGAAAGTAAAAATTGGTACAACGATAGAGGACGTTTTGCTGTCAATCGATACCAAGGACCCACAAAACAAATTATGGCTACATCACTTACTAGAGGAAGCAATTCACTACATATAGGAACAAAATTTATCTACTTTTTCGTTACCAAGGTTTGAAAATGAGTTATGTATCGAAAATTGGCAGTTTTCCGGCGCACAATTTCAATTCCTTTTCTTCATTCATATGTAAAGACTAGAAAGTGAAAAGTATTTTAGCTTCATCTTCCCTGCTGAAAATTGTTTCTATCTGACGTTATGCCCTCTCGTGCGAAGTAGGGTAAAGGTTTTATCTAAGAATGAGTATTAGTTTCAAAACTTGTAGTGCTACAACAGTACATACTCTTGTATTATTTGTTACGATTAAATCATTTAATAATATCTATTCGAGCAACAAACTTAAAGCAAACTTTTGAGTCGTTTTCGAAAATGTTCCTGGGGATTCAAGTAAATTTTCCCACAAAATTAAGATATTTTTTCAATTCTCCGAAACTAGAGGTCGGTTATGGCCATGGGGTAATATCCATCGACGGACTTGCTGACTGACGGACTTGCTGACTGACGGACTTGCTGACTGACGGACTTGCTGACTGACGGACTTGCTGACTGACGGACTTGCTGACTGACGGACTTGCTGACTGACGGACTTGCTGACTGACGGACTTGCTGACTGACGGACTTGCTGACTGACGGACCTGACTGACGGACTTGCTGACTGACTGACTGACGCGGACGGACGGACGGACGGACCGACGAACGGACTTTTTGAAAAATCCTTTTTTCCGTATGTAGCCTCCAATACTTGTATTTGCGTTAAAATCTCGGAATCGATTTTCCGCATTACTTTCTCAATACTACTTTTACTACTAACATTCTCAATACTACTTATATACTCCGTATGTACTCCATATATACGTACGTGTACGAGAGAGTAGAAAGGAAAATAAATAGACCTCCTAACTACTGCTCCCCTATTCTGGAATCTAAAAGGGTCTTTTGTCTCGAAGAGACAAATTAAAACTCTCGTTGCCTGGTATACGCCTTCGATATTCTATTTACAGGCGACTCATTTTTCCCTCATGCCTCCTATACTTTCACGGTTTTACTCCATATAGTGTTGATATCGACGACGGCCCCCGTGCTAATGGCTACTTGGTTCACGTCTCGCTTTTTTCTGCGTAATGAGATGTACCTATTCAGACTGAACTTCAAATAGCGAGTGCGAGTGCGAGTGCGAGTGCGAGTGCGAGTGCGAGTGCGAGTGCGAGTGCGAGTGCGAGTGCGAGTGCGAGTGCGAGTGCGAGTGCGAGTGCGAGTGCGAGTGCGAGTGCGAGTGCGAGTGCGTTTTTGAATTTTTCCAAATTTTCAACTGCAATATCTCTGTTGTGGGACCAGATAAAAATCTGAAAATTGCACACATACTAAATTGCTATGAAACCAAACTTCAGTAAGTATTCCAACTTTTAGATTTAAATCAAAGTATTTTTTAAAAATTGTAAACTTTGACAAAAAAAGACTTAATTTCCTTATAGAGGATACGTAGTGATAAGTATTAATCCTATTATTTTGAAGCTGTTTTAAACTAAAATCTATTATAATTTGAAATAATTAATTATACTTTATAAACATAAAAGTTCGTAAACATTCGTGAATCTTTCCTTAGTATTTATTAAAACATATTTGAAGTGTTTGTTAATGACCCGCGGTCTCGAGGCAGTGCATCGGACCACAGCGGGAAATTAGAAATTATCATGCAGGAATAAAGACTGGAGAACAGTCGGTTAAAATTATAATGGAGTGTGGTTCCAAGAAATAATTGCCTCTATCTTCGCGACGCCTTTTCTTAAAAAAGTGCAAACAAAAATTGTTTCAAACGCGTAGATTACGAGAGCGGTTTATTTTTCCGCCCGGCCTGAGAGACTATACCCCGTAAATACGATGTCATAAAAATATCGAACGCGTCCTAATAGGTTTTAACAAATTTCTCTTACTCTTGCTCTCGTGCTCTTTACTAAGTTGTTTGGGACGCTCCCTCTTACCGGTTTTATAAAAGTAAACGTGTTGTGAATAAGTTCATTAGCAGAAACGTACCTAATTAAATCTTCTATATAAATAAAATGTGTCTGACACACACAAATAAAAATACAAATACTTTTTGCCTACTCAATGTTTAAATTAAAATACAAATCTTTCAGTTTATTATTTCCGTGTTTCATAACATTATCCTCAATTCCAGGACTCTGTTTGAAATTTTGCAAAAAGAGGACGCCAAAAGACAGATATTAGTTCCAGACTCAAATATTGGTGAAGGTAGGATTCTTTGGTTTTGTAACTCTGTCCAACATAATTAAAAAATAAGGAATTTTGTGTATTTTCTTTTTGCCTTACCAAATTTCTTTTTGTTGATTTATAATTCACATTCATGATACATTTTGTTTCTTTGGCATTAAATTTTCTCTCTATCTGTCTGCCTGTCCTGCCTTGTCTGTCTGCTGCCTGTCTGCCTGTCTGCCTGTCTGTCTGCCTGTCTGCCTGTCTGTCTGCCTGTCTGTCTGCCTGTCTGTCTGCCTGTCTGTCTGCCTGTCTGCCTGTCTGCCTGTCTGCCTGTCTGCCTGTCTGCCTGTCTGCCTGTCTGCCTGTCTGCTTCTCTCCTGTCTGTCTGCCTGTCTGCTGTCTGTCTGCGCTGTCTGTCTGTCTGTCTGCCTGTCTGTCTGTCTGTCTGCTGTCTGTCTGCCTGTCTGTCTGCCTGCCTGTCTGTCTGCCTGCCTGCCTGCCTGCCTGCCTGCCTCTAATACATACAAATAAATGGTTGGTATCTACCATTTACCTTGATGCTGAAAATGTAGACTTTTGAAACTTTTAATTGGAGAATTTTTAACTTCAATTAAAACTTCTGTGTCACTAGCAAATTCTTTAACTACGCTCCAGGTTTTCTTTATCTACGCTGAGGTCAAGGGTGTTAAGCGAATTTGAGATATTGCAGGCTGCTGGTTGGATGACTTGTCTTGGAACCTCAGGATCTAACAACATAGAGCCTCTGGTAGAAAGGATAAGTGTTATCAACTGACGATGTCAGACTACCTTCACATATTTCCAGGAGGCTTACTCCAAGCACTCAGTGCCCCAGAAGAGCTTAGAGATGTGTTGTGAGGGTGCAACAATTTTTTTTTAAAAGTTATAAAAGTAGAACCTTTGAAAATTGGTTTCAAATTAAACTTTTTGGAGCTAATAAATTAAAGGAAACTCTTTCTTATTTTGGCTTTAAAATATATGTGCAAAGGGAAACAAGAATAATACAAATAATGTTGCATTGATTGATAGTGCTCTATTGTGTGACGGAAAAGACAAATTTATGGCCAGAAGTTACTGATATGGGATTTAGTGATCATTCAAGGATACAAATTTCGTGAGAATATCATAAAAAAGATTACAAAAAGACAAATATTATTTTAAAAAGAAAAAACAATAAAAGAAACCTGCTCAAATGGTTAATCAACATGATTTTTATCTTGCTAAAAATATAAATAATTTGAGCTCTGTGTGGTAAACAAATGATAGTTAATATTTTTGTTAAGGATATACACCATGCTTTAAATGTGTATGCTATGGATAAAACAGGCAATATACCACTTCAATAGGGAGGTAAGAAATTGTTTGATAATGAACCCAAAATCGTGTGCCAAAAAAGTAATGTCATTTCAATTGAGTATTGAGTGAGAAAATTATAAACATATGAGAAAGTTAGTATATATAACTATAAGAGAAAAAGGAAAAGTTTATAAAGTAATGATGTTAATATTAATAAAGGCAATTCAAAAGTTATGAAAATTTATAAAGACAGAATTATGAACAAGGGTCACAATGGTATGAAAATGGATATCTTGTTTGGTTGCAATTGTGAATTACAAGAAAATTATGACTTAGCTTTCAAATTTAATAAGTTTTTTATAAACTATATAAATACTTTAATTAATACATTGTCAACAAATGGTATTAATAATGAATTTTATAAGAACTCTGAAACAAGGGTTGATGACTCATTTGCAAATTTTATGTATGTAGAAGACAATGCATTGATTGAAATTATTAAAGGAGTACCCATCAAAAATGAAACAATGTAAGACATTCCTATTGGAATTTTAAAAAATTTGATAGACATTGAAATACCTTCTTAAAAATGATAATTATAAATCACCAAATGAAGCAATGTAAATGTAAAATATCTTTGTTTGTTCCCATTGAAAAAGTTAATGGTGCCAGAAAAGAGTCAGAATTTAGATCAATATGTGCATTAATCATTTTTGTAAAAATATTGGAAATATTTGTCAAAAACCAAATTATTATGTTTCTGATAAAAAATAATATAATTATAAGTGAACAATCTGGATTTAAAGTTAATTATCAAATCTTGCTATTATACAGTTGAATTTTATAAATGTTTGGTCTAAGTTATTAAATTTTGGGACTTATGCAAGTTTTAGAAATATAGATATTAGAAATATTGATATAGATATTTTATTAATCAAGTTAAATAAATCTGGTATTGGAGGAAAAGTTTTTAAATGTTTTAAATCCTTTTTAATGAACAGAAGGTGAACTAGAAATTTAGTGTGGAATACTTAAGGTTCAGCATTAGATCCAATTTAGATAATTTTGTACATGAATGACTTAAAAATGTATTTTAAGTTTTAAAGCACATTTAAATTTTACAATACAAAGTAATCTTCAAGAGTAATTAAATTCAAAAATTAAATCTGTAAAATGTTATTAATTCTAATGTACATTAATTCTAAACAGAAATAAACCTAAAGCTATGCTTATGAGAAGTACTAGGAAAAGGTTAGTAGAAAATTGTAATTGGTCTCAAGAGTATGACCAAATTCAACATTTGCACAATGTTAGTATATCTAAGAAAAATACAGATATTAAATCTAGATTTTACCAGACAGCAACAGCCCAATCTTTGATTTTTAAGAGATGATGCATAATGTGTTACCATTAAATATATTAAATTCAGTGAATTTAGCCATATTGAAGCAGACACTGTGAAGCCACGTAAAAAATATAGACATGTGCATAGAATGTTTTATGGGAGGTGGAGGTGATTTTGCCCCATTGGATGGTGAGATCTTGCACTGACCTATGGTCGGCGTGCAGGGATATATTTCTGATATTCCCCAATCAGGCATTTCCTACCAGTGGGGCACCGCCCCAGCCAGGACAAGCTCTAAGTTTCCGATTGGTCTCCTGATGAGTGTGGTACTGATGTAGTGCATGCGAGTGTGTGTGTATGTAGGAGCAAGGAAGAGAAAGGAGGGGCAAGGAAGAGAAAGGAAAGATCGGGCATAGCCCATTTGTTAGGGAACTGCTCTGGCATTCATCTGGTGTTGATCAGAGAATCCACGAAAAACTACCGATCAGAGCAGCTGGACTCTAGAATTCTCCTTCAGGCTGAGTTCATCCTAGCTGACTAGCTAATGTCAAAATTTCTGCCACTGTCAGGACTCCAACCTAGGACCTCCCGGTCAGAGGCACTGCATTGACATCAGTTGATGCCCTGAGCCACCTCTTCCGGTTTCTGTCGGTTTGTTTGTTTGTATTTTTGTGTGTCTATTTGCCTGTCTGATTGTCTATCCACATGTTTGCCTGTCTGCTTGCCTGTCTGCTTGCATGTTTGCTTGCCTATCTATCTGTCTGTGTTTCTCTCTTTCTCTGGGGGTGGGATAGTTGTTTCAGTTAAAGGCTAGTTCAGTTAAAAAGGCTTTAGTTAGGAGAGGTTCCACTGTATTAGTCAATGGAATGTTACAGAAAATCACAATTTAGCTGATGGTCAGAAAAGGGTTAAAAATTACTTAAATGTAACCTTAAAGAATTAAAAGAAAAATTATACAAATTTACACTTTTTGTATTACTTTCTTTTCTGTGAGTGGTTTGCTCCCTTAAGTGGACTTTCAGCCCTGTGTGTATTGAAGAATTTTTTGCATTGTAACAGGATCATCAAAATCTTCTGAAATTACAAAAAATAAAGAGAATCTATTCCGTAGAGAAACTAGATCTAGTAGCTCCTCATTAATATTACCAGAAGCAATGACAATTATACAGAGCATCTTTGGAGGCAAAATTCAGATAGATATTCAGTGCCTTCAATGTGGAACAGTGTCATCTCGGACTGAATTCTTCACAGAACTTCCGGTAAGCAATTTTTATATTTTTATGTGTGATTACCTGTTGTATTGCTTGGGTTAATGTCAGGAGGACTGGAAACAAGCAATTATTCTAGCGCTCTTGGTTGATGTCACCCAGAACCAGAAATTTATTTATTTATTTATTTTATTTATTTATTTTACGTCAAAAAAACAGTTAAAAACTGCGTATGACGTCCTTTGGGGAAAAGTGAATTGTGTGCACATTTTCAAAATTCTGTGATTCCTACACCAAGTCATATACTACTTAAATTTTGAATTTTGAAAGGGAGAAAAAAAAACAAAAAAACTCCCATGTAGTAAAATCTATTTCCAAAATAAATAAGCAATAAATTTTGAATTTTGAAAGGGAGAAAAAAAAACAAAACTCCCATGTAAGAAAATCTATTTTCAAGGATAAAGAAGCAATAAATTTTGAATTTTGAAAGGGAGAAAAAAAACTCCATGTAATAAAATCTATTTTCAAGGATAAATAAGCAATAAATTTTGACTCTTATTACTTCCTGCCGCGACAACATGGAAACGATAATTTGAATAATTGTATTTCCCACTGAATTTACTGTGTCAGTTCTCATTCCCTTTCACCTGCTTCTTGAACTGATCCTACATCAGTGTTAGCTTGAAGTACCAGCAGCTTTATACTTCTCTGCCAAATGTTGTATAGATAAACAGATGTGTATCACATCTCATTCACAAATTTATTGTTAACTATTAGCAATGAAATAGGTTTGGAAAATTAATTATTATTGAAGGAAATGATTGTCCAGTTATGGTTTATTAAAAATTATAAGTTCCTTGTATTTCTGACAATCAAATTGTATTCAGTTTGTTTATTTAACAATTTTTTTTTCATAATTTTTTTTTCTCCATTATCAGATGAATTACAAAAATAATGTTTTCAATTTAGCATAGGACATTAGATTTTGCACCATGGACTGTGAAGACCTACAATATATGAATTAAAATAAACATTATTAGGTATATATAAAAACTCCTTGTAAGAACACAATTCTTATAAAAAAATTGATTAATAAAACTAATAAGGAAGTAATATAAATAGAAACAAATTAAAACAATATAAAATTAAATAACAAAACGTAAATTAAATGAATTAAGGAATTGGAGACTCACCATGATGGTAATATATCTTATGATAAAATTCCAGACATTTTAAAGTTCAGTAGTTGCTTCAAGGAGGGATCTAACCAACAAACCTTTTCCAGGGGAGACAAAAAAGCTACAAACTAGCTGCAAAATGTATACACATATAAGAGTCTACACCAATCAAAGGACTAACATTTTAGGTGATATTTATTGTAGTTAAATTTTTTAAATGAAAATAATCATATTTCTATCGAAAACAGATCTATTCATACAAAAAGAATAGTGATCTAACCAACATTGAATTTTTTCATATTAACATTCAACTTACAAAATTAATGCAAAAGAAGCCAAAGAAGACATATTTATTTATGTAATAGGCACAAAATAATGTATTGGCATGATCCTGACCCGAAGTCAATTATTCTCATTGCAAGTTTTTTCTTGGTTTGAACTGAGAAATTCATTATGTTTTTCACAAGTTTTTTTTGAATAGAAATATTTTATCTGAAAGCTCAATTTTTTTATTAATCAGTTTTTTATATTATGATAATAAAAACAAATATAAACTAATAATTAATATACGTGTATACGTAATATACGTAAGCCTATATATCCAGATACACAGTTTGCAAATGTGGAAAAAAAAAAAAAATTTTCAGAACGGAAACTTATAAGAATCATATAGTATTAATGCAAATAAGTAGGGCCAGGATTTTAATGACAAATCATATACTTTTTCTGAACCTTTGGGTGAATTTTAAAACAATTTATGCATGAATCCAGGTATTGTCGATTAGAAAAACATATATTTATTGTGCCTATATAGTCATATTTACACCATTTTTAGTGAAAGGACATATTTTGGCCAACATTTTATCAGGTGATATTTTCACAAATAAACAAAAATTTTACCACAAAGGATTATTTGAAACGTAAGTAAATTTGAACGAAGTGAGTTGGGTCGAGCGTGGGTCATGAGGCTGAAAAAGTGTACAGTAAATTGCTGAGTGTTCAGCAAAATCCTGGATATTCTATAATATGCAAAATTAGCAATATAATTTTTGAGAATCCAGCAACATTTGAAGACAATAAACCGAAGCTGCCCTGCAGTGACATCGCTGCCTTCAAATACGCCCCCGTGACGCCATGTGATGTGGAGAGGAGCTTTCCCAGATACAAAACTATCCTCAGCGACAACCGTAGGTCTTTTAAGATGGAAAACCTGAAAATACACCTTGTGATCCAATGCAACTCTCTAGAAACTGAAGACTGAGAGGAAATTAGAAAACATTAAACAAGAAGTATGCAGTAGTAAAGCAAGATAGTCTGTTTGATGGGTTTTATTATACTGTACTTGATTTGTTTTACAGACCCAAGCATTTTAAAAAACTGTTAGTGAGTTCCAAAGACTGCAAACCGTATGTACCGTACTCAAAGTCTATTCTTGAGTGAATTTTATATTTGTTATACCTAAAAAATCAAAAGGTATTTTTTAAATAAACTTCTATAACGTCATATTTTATTTTTTAAGGTCATATTTATATAGGTTTTAGGTCATAAATGCTTGCATATTTCGCTAGTTTTTACGTCATTAAAATCCAGGTCCTACATCTGAGACATGTTTTATTTCGTATCACTAGCTTTTTCATTTTTTACTTTCTTGTTTTATGAATTCTTCGTAAGAAAAGAAAGATATGCAGTCGTGCGCCGGAAAACTGCGAATTTGCGAAGAAATAAAAGAGATCATCTTTGTTAACCGGCTACCTGAATAATAATAATAATAATAATAATAATAATAATAATAATAATAATAATAATAATAATAATAATAAAAGAACAACAGACAAGAAAGACAAGCAGGTACAGTTGTCGAATTGGTAAGGAGAAACAAAGCTCTCATGAGGTCTTGCTGAAATCTCCTGAACACAGGAAGTCGGCAAGAAAGAAAGAGAGTTCATCCAGAGAAGAAAATGAAACTCCCAAAGCGAGAAATAGAAGGCCTATTAATCAAGCCATCATATTGACAGCAAATGAAGGGCAATCATATGCTGAAATAATTAAAAAAATGAAGGAATCGGTGAATCCGAAAGAACACAATGCCAACATCCGTACAATCAGGAGGACACTTAAAAATGAAATCCTGATTGTTCTGGAGAAAGATTGCGATCCAACGTCACTAAATAACGCTATTAAGAGCGCCGTAGGAGACAAGGTTAATGTTATTGCATTTAACCCGAAAATGCTGGTCGAAATAAGAAACATAGACGAGACCGTTACTCTGGACGAAGTGAAAGGAGCAGTCACACGCATTACGGGGGATTTCCCCACGGAGGCGTGCAGAATGTTCAAGGTGTATGGAGGCAGGCAGGTAGCAACCGTAATGCTCCCAACGCGCCAAGCAGAAGTCCTGCTTAAAGCAGAGAAAATCAAGATTGGCTGGCTTGTTTGCCACGTCAGAGTGAAACATCAAGTCAGGAGATGTTATAAATGTCTAGACTTCGGTCACATACCGGAAAAAAAGGAAGGTCTGCACAGGATCAGCACAATGTATTGTCTGCAAAGACGAAAATGTAGGAGACAATCATATGCTGGGTAGCAACAAATGCCATTCCTTCTCAGCAGAACTAAATAAACTCAGGAAAACAAAGAATGCCTAGGTTCCTCCAAATTGATTTAGGGAAAATCTCAAGAACTGCTTGTTCAAACGGCAAGGGAAAGACACGTGGATGTGTTATTGGTTAGTGAGTAGCACGATATTGACGAAATATCGTATTACCAGGACTCGACTAGACGTGCGGGTATTATATTACTTAACCCCAAATAAGTTAATAAATTTAAAAATACAAACCAAGGGTTTGTATGGGCGGATCTGGACAACCTCAGAATTTATAGCTGCTACTTCTCCCCTAACGACGCAATTGAAAAATTTAGTAAACAAATAGACGAACTGGATGCAAGTATGAACTCTGCACCAGGAGAAATTATCGTGGCCGGAGACTTTAACAGCAAGTCCCCGGAATGGGGTGAAAGCAGATCTGACCGTAGAGGTGAAATTGTCTGCGAATTCATGGCAAGAAACGACCTGGTGATTCTAAATACAGGGACATCGTGCACCTTTCAGAGGGGTGCTGTATCTTCAATAATCGACCTGACAATAGGAACCTCAAAGATAGCCAAGAATGCCCAGGACTGGCAAGTTCTTGATTTAGAGACGCTTAGCGATCATCGCTATATAGAATTTTTCACTTCACCCACTGGCATCAGAGCTGGAAGAGTGATACAGCCAAACGTCGGACCATCGTGGAATACCAAAAAACTAAACGAAGAAAAGGCCACAACATTCCTTGATGAAATTAAACTGCTGAAGAATATGGGATGGGGGGAAAAAGCCGTGACCGCGAGGCGGTAAAGGAAACGCGGAAAATCGTTAAAGGCACGTGTGAAGTCTCAATGCCTAGACGCAGGGGCCCAAGGGGAAAAAAACATGTGTACTGGTGAACTGCGTATATTGCAGAACTTCGTAATGACTGTGTTAAAGCTCGTAGACTCGCTACAAGAGCCAAAACGGACATAGGACTAAGGGAAAACTATAGGAAGTGCCGTAAACGTCTTAAGTTCGAAATCAAAAGAAGTAAAATCAAATGCTGGAAGGACTTAATAAATGTGGTAGAGAATGACCCCTGGGGAAAAGCCTATAAAATAGTTATGGAGAAATTTAAACCATCCAACAGCGCGGGACTGGAAGACCTCGAGTGGGTGAAGATAATTATCAGAGATCTTTTTCCTTACAGAGAACGCTGGGTAAGGAATAGACCCACTGATTACCACTTCGACGAAGTTAATTACTTCACAAAGGATGAATTGGTTCAAACAATGACAAAGACCAAGATGAAAACAGCTCCAGGGCCGGACGGGATCCCTAACGTGATCCTTAGCATAGTGGTTTCAGTATATCCCGAATGTCTCCTGGATACCTTTAACCATTGCCTTAAACTGGGGAAATTCGTTAAGGATTGGAAAGAGCAGAAGCTAATTCTCATTAGGAAAGGAAACAAGCCAATTGAGCTGACATCATCGTTCAGACCTTTGTGTCTGCTGGATACGATGAGTAAATTACTTGAGGGTTTGCTCCTCCTACGATTAGAGAAACACATAACTGCAGGATTCAACTTCTCAACGAGGCAATTTGGTTTTAGAAAGGGTCTGTCAACAATAGACGCTATTACAGAAGCAGTCCAGTATGCCGAAACAGCCAAAAGTAAGATAGGTTTTTGCGGACTGGTGGCGATTGATATAAAAAACGCATTCAACTCCGCCAGATGGAAAGACATAATACAGGCGCTGGTAGCCAAGAAGGTCCCTGAGTACCTCGTGAGGATTCTGGAGGACTACCTCAGCGAGAGGAAAATTATTTATAAAAATGGAGATAGGATAGAGGAAGACATGACTTGTGGTGTCCCTCAAGGATCAAGACTGGGCCCCTTTCTGTGGACGATGTATATGACGATCTTCTGAACATCGAGCTTCCGAAGAACTCTCAACTTATTGGTTATTCGGACGATACACTCATAGTGTGCCATAATGACAACGTGGAGCTACTGGCGATGAAAACCAATGACACTATTCGCAGGATAAAAAGATGGCTGGATATAAGAAATCTTCAGACGGCGGTAGCAAAAACAGAAGCCGTACTGGTTACCAATCGGAGAGCATTTCGATCCCCGGTGATCCGTCTGGGAGACGAGATTATTAGATGGAATCGGCAAATAACGTATCTCGGAGTCGAAATTGACTCGAGATTAAGCTTTGGATCCCATATCATAAAAATGGCTGACAAAGCAGCAAAGACTGGTGCAAACCTCTCCAGACTTACGCTGAATTCAAGAGGACCCAGTGAAAGTAAACGAAGATTGATATCTAGCGCAGTTCACTCGAGAATGTTGTATGCTGCCCCAGTGTGGGCTGATGCTCTAAACAAAGAGTCCATAAGACAGAAATTTTCCTAGGTTCAGAGAAGGATGGCACTGAGGATAATTTCGGGATATCATACTGTATCGGACAATGCAGTCTTAGTTCTGGCCAGTACACCCCCTATCGACCTTTTGGCTCAAGAAAGGAAAGCAATGTACCTAAGGCTGAAAGCGGCTAAACAACAAATGCGCCCACTGACAACAAAACAGGTCAACGAAATCAAAGCGGAGCTGCGAAGCGTTCTTGTGTACAGATGGCAATGCCGATGGGACTTGGAGGAAAAAGGCAGATGGACTTGTAGTCGTATCCCCAACATCAAAGAATGGATAAGCAGAAAACACGGTGCAGTGGATTACTATTTGACGCAAGCCCATACGGGACATGGATGCTTCAAAAAGCACCTCTATAGATTCAAAATTGCTGAAAGCCCGACATGTTCTGAATGCCACAAAGAAGATGAAGATGCTTTGCACACTATATATAATTGCAAAGCCTGGGAAGAAGTCAGATCTATATGCTACGACAAACTGCGAGTGGAAATGACACCTGCAAATACAATCGAAACTATGCTGCAATCTCCAGAAAACTGGAACACATTTCGAGATTTCATAAGCACATCCTCAAACAGAAGGCCATGATTGACAGCGGATAGAGCACTTGCTCACACCCAAACCCACGTGCGACGTAATGTCTCGCCAGACGGTTCCACACGTGGTCGTATACGGGCAAAGGCGAGCGGAGGGGGTTTTAGTCGGTAGACCAAGTCTGCGAGTCCGACAGTACCGGCTTCACCGGTCTCCATAAAGGATTTCCTCCGCCTCAATAATAATAATAATAATAATAATAATAATAATAATAATAATATGTTGACGAAGATGACCTCTTTTATTTCTTCTCATGAGAACGTCAACAACACCAAATCAGAATTCCCACAACTGCGCATTTGCGCCAGAAAAACTCTTATAGCTGGGCTCTGGTAACGAAAAAGTGGATAAATCTGTTGCTAAATTTAGAAAAAAATCCTCTAACTCGTGGTGTAGCCAAAATCCATGTTTTGTTGCTTCTTGATACCGAAAAATCGATTGACGGCGAAACGTCCGTCTGTGGTCAACGCTAGCGCCGAAACCGTTCAGCCGCTTTTCTTCATAACTGACATTCCCCAATCGCTCTGGCGGATGTCGCGGCTACTGGAATTTGAAACCGATGTTTTAGTTTGGGAGCGGAGGTACTTTCCATGAAGCTCCTTGGACATTTTTCAAATTTTCAAAAAACGGGCTCCAAATTTTTTCATTAAATTTTGTTGTTGAATAGTGCGAAGGACGTTTAAGAGAATGAAGTAGGTATCATTTTCGTTGACTTCCCCTATTTTTGAAAAGTGCAGAAAACAATTTGAAAAACTTCAAAACTGAAGATAGAAATTTTTCTTTCAAACAAAGTCGGTTGTACGAAATTAGTACTTTAAATAACGTCGTACACAATTTTTTGAAAAAACGAATAGTTTTTGCCTAATTTGCGCTTGCAATTTACGAAAATTTTGTTTCTCAAAAACCGCTTCAAATTTTTTAAAAAAATTTCTCCACTTATGTAATAAGAGACGGTAAAAAAATATGACGCTAGTTTCAATTTCGGGTATAGCTCTTTTTTTCGAAAATCACGGAAAACAATTTCAAAACTACAAAATTGAAGATAGATATTTTTACCTCAAACAAGGTCTGTTTTACGAAATAAGCTCTTTAAAAAGGTCATGTACGATTAAAAAAAGAGAGTAGATTTTGCGTAATTTGAGCTTGAAATTTTCGGCTTTTTTTTGTCAAAAACCGCTCCATTTTTCCTGTAAATTTTCTGCAAATATATAATAAGAGACTGGAAAAAATATGATAATAAAGAAACTAGTGGTGGTGTAGAATAGCAAAGACTTTCTCGCACAAGTTAGTTTTCGAATCTCTTTAGTGTCGACGAGCTTCTAGATGGTCTTGGTCTCTTCCCAGCTAACATATTTTGCCCCCAAAAGGACATTCTTTTACATTTTCTCAATTTTTTCAGCTGTCTAATGCTAGAACTGAAACAACTATGCGATTATTACACAAGTGCTATTCCCTGTACGTCCATGTGGCCGAAGTGGCTAGAAATGGGGTACAGACTCAGCCTTTCGGAGGGAAGAGTCGCAGGTTTGACTCTTCCTCAGGGATTAATATTTGTCACAATTCTCTGTTGCCACAGAAAACGATTGAGAATTTCAGAAACTTTATCGAAAACCAGAAATTATAATCACAAAAACAATTAATCAAGTTAAACTAGTTGTGCTAAACAGCACAATACTGTAACCGTCACGTACCTACCTACTTCTTAGTAGTACGCCGAATTACCAAAGTAAATCTATCATTTACTTATTTCGTGACGTGTGGTTACACCGTCACGCAAACCTGGGAATACCTCAATTCATGGATAAATTCCCTATCGGTGGTGGGTTCGTCTTTGCTAAACTAATGATCACATAACAAGCAAACACAATTTTGTAGTTTTAAATAACAAATAATATGTATTCTCTCAAATTAAATCCTCTGTACACTGTAGTTCACATACCCTCCTATGTGCTCACTTTTTTGTTTAAACTATGGTAGCTAGTTCCCTACCTAAACTGCAGTTTTCACTAAAGAGATAATGACTTGGATCGACATTTACAAGAAACAAGCAACAAATACATATGTACACTTCACAAAAAAAATATCACTTAATGAAACACACAACTCACAATTCAAATAATCATCCTGTAAAAAAATACATACAAACAATATTCAAAATTCACTAATACCTTTTAAATCATTAATAATGTTACACTCAATATTCACATTTAACATTCGGCTTTTACGAAGCCTTTCAGTACAAAATTCTGTTTTACAACGGCTTTTGACTGTCCATGAAATAATATTTTAAAGGAAATAGTTTAACAGCTTTCACTCCTGTTCAAAATTTTACATAGGCAATTTCTCTTAAATGATTTCATACAGCATTAAATCAATTATATATGAATCTAGATAAATAATTATGTACAAGAACGACTTTTATCATTAAACACAAGAATTATTCTGATCTGATTCCTCTTACGACTGCAGAAAAGAAATAAATTTACTGGTTATCAAGACCAATGTTCAATGAAACTTGCCCGATCAACGTCTGTTACTGAGGGAAGCTCACATTGCAACGTTTTAACTAGTACGATTATAATTCTATCTTGAAAGTTTTCCAGACTGAAATTTAGTGAATGTCCTCTCTGTTTTTCTGTGACTCACGACCGGCGAATTCCCCAAGCTGGTCCCGCGCTGTGTAGACGGCTGTCGAGCGATGCTCACGCCTCAAGGTCGTCGTTGTTCTGCGCGGTCTGTGCGCTGCCTATCGCGACGGAATCGGAGTATTTCCGAGCGCCGTCTCCTCGTTGTTCAGCGAAGTTTTACCACAGCTTACACAGAGGCGATGGTCGCATCAGAATGCGAGTCCAAAACTCCAAATTATAACTTCGTAATAGCAAAAGTCGAGCCAGTTGTTGGATAAACCATACTTCTCAGAATTGTCAAAATTCTTCAATAGAATTTCCGAAATGAAATCCCAAAAATAAAAATGAAGTAGAATAAAATAAAAGTAGAATAAAATAAAATAAAAGCTGTAACAAAGAAACAGAAACATGTCCTATGTTACAAAAATCCTCCATTTTCTAGCAACGAGAATGCAGCAACGTGGTTTTATAAATTCATTTTGGTCTACTACCACTGTCGTTCTTTCATTCGTTGCATTCTTGTTTGATATTCATTTAAAATTTCATGTAATCTCTTGACATTTCTCAGTAAGTAATTCCATGAAAAATATTCAGACAATTACCTTTTATTAAAGCTTTTTAGATTCCGGTATTTTCCACGTGTCCCTCGTCGATTGTGTGGTGGACTTGTAGCTTTCTATTCACCTCGGCGACTCGAACAAGAAAGAAAGACGAGCTCTTCCGACACAAACTTCATGCCACGTCCGTATTTCCACAAAAGTTTCTGATTGGCTATAGCCTGAGTGCGTTCAGAAATCTTTTTCTGGGTGACGCCATCTCTTCGCTACTATAGAAACTATTTGTAGGGCATGATGTCGGGTATTGTCGCTTCTATTTTTCTTTTGTCATGAATGTAGCCGACGACAAGCGGTTACAATACTTTCTCACAACATTGCAATTTTTTTCGTTATATTATGTTGCTTCATGAAAAAGCAAAATAAGTTTTCAACCAGCAAAAATTATTTTCTCCGCCGTGTTATGCTTTCTTAGTTGCCATCATTTTTCTGCCCGAAGGACATTTTTTTAACATTTTGTGAATTTTTCGGCTGCCTAATGCTAGAACACTTAAGCTCTAAGACTAGAGACAAGATTTTTATGTAATTACATATTTTTTGTTTTTCTACTTACGGCTCTCAAAATTTTAATCTCGGCCTTCCTATTTTTAATATTTTTATTTTTTTCCGCTATTTTCGCAAGATATTATTTTATTCTAACAATTTTTTACATACTTTATGAAAAGGAGTATTTTAAAAAATCAGCAATTTTACCTACATTATTATTGAATGCTACTGCATACTCTACTAGAAATACATACGCTACATGAAGTCGCGGTCGTATATCCTCAGTTCGGCGCGCCTGCTTCAGTTATCTCAGGGCGGGAAGTGCGTGTCAACAGCAGATCATTTTCATCTGTAAGTGTGAAAAGTATCATTGATGCTGTGTTTGGCGATCTTTAACCTTAATTTCCAAGATACTTTAGCGATCGTCGTAGTGTAACACTTCGATGAGAATGCTGCAATGATTGTTTGCTGCTTGTAGAGATTGCCAGTTTGTACGATGGCTTCTATTGCGTGTAGTCTGGCTGCTAAGCTACATTCCTGGATAACAATTTGTGAAGGTTTTAATACCGATGGGAAAGATGTATGGAGTAAGTGTGCATCACTTATTTTCAAATTAATTTTTAAAACGTTTGGAATGTTTTTAACTTCTGTGTAGGATTTTTTTTTATAAAAGTAAGTTCATATTATGTAAATGTGTTTATAATTAGTGTATTTTAATATTAATATTGTATCAGATTTTACATATTTTGTACACATTCTTACTGTTTTTATTACATATTTATGTACATATTTTAACGTTTCATTATACATATTTTTCCGGTCTCTAGTAATGACTACTGTTGAAGTACCAACCTTCGTGACCGAGGTGGTTAAATGGCGGGTACTGTTTCAGCGGTTCGGAAGAAGTGGCCGCTGGCTCAAGTCTCGCTCAGGGATAATTATTTGTCACAATCCTGTGTTGCGAAGAAAACTATTGAGAATTTCAGAAACTTTATTGAAAATCATTTGAAGCAATTCTACTCACATATGGAACCCAATATGGCGATATCCAAGATGGCGGCCGTGTAGAATGTAAACAAAGTTAGCTCCATAATTTCATCACTAATATATAGTCAATTGATATTCGTCGTAATAAATATTTTGCAGAGTGCATTAATTAAGTAATCTGAACCAGGATAAACATTAGCCAAACTATAAATAAACTATTTTATAAATTAAATCGCTAATATCACTTACACTCTAATCCCCTCCCTACACACAACAGGTTCCATCACCTCCAAGACCCTGTTTTCCTCCCTTACTCTCCTCTACCTCATTCTTCACAAAAACCTACACACAAGCGCTCACACACACAAACACAAACAAACAAACACAAGTTGCAGTGTCCAGACTGACTAGAAAATCTACCATAATTATCGGACCTGCAAGCACAACTCACAAAGACAACACACTCTCTCAGAAACACAAAGTTTTAACATTAGCTGACAGTCATGGCAGAATCATGACTACCAAATTGAGAGAGCTTTTTCCCTCCAAATACGCGGTCACAGTCATTTTTAAGCCTAATGCTCCTTTAGCAAACGTGACTAGCGACCTGGAACCACTTACACAGCATTTTACAACCTGAGACACAGTACTAGTAATAATAGGTGGGCAGAATGACATTAACCAAGACAGCCAACTAGAGCCAAACAAACAAATACAAAAAATACAAAAGTTTGCTCAGAAAACAAACGTAATTATGACTGCTTTGCTCCCCTCGCATAACAACACCCTTGTTAACAACAAGATCAAAAAATCAAACAACAAACTCACATAGCATTTGAGAGACACACAAATTACATTATTTAATTTAGACTTTCTCTCAGAGACTCTATTCACACGGCATGGTCTCCACCTGAGACAAGCTGGTAAACATGGATGTAAGTTATACATACATCCTAGAGGCTCCTACACCTTCACCATTAGCACCATCTGCTGTCCCCTAGTCCTGTGACTCCTACACCCACCTATGGTGTCATAGCCACCAACCCTCCAATCTCCCGAAACTCTCCCTCAAAACCCTCTCGATCCATATCCTACAACCTACATGCAGTTCCAAAACCTATCCAGCACCTGGACCTGTAGCAAACAACCACTTCTACACCAGTCACCACTGAAAATAACAGCATCTTTATGTTTCTACATCAGAACATTCGATCCCCAAAAAACAAAATACACGAAATAGATATTATGCTAAAATGCCACACAAAACACACTAATCAAAACTGAAACTGAGAATCGAATCGAATCGAATCGAATCGCTAAGAATCGAATAAAAATGACACAAATACCAGGTTTTACTTGGCTGGTTACTTCTTTAATAGGGCCAAACACACCAATATCAATCATATATGGAGGCACATGCATATACCTGGCCAATAACTGCGATTCCAAAGTAGAAAATAAATTAAACAATGAACTTGCGACTCAGACAGAATGTTCAATTGTAGAAATTCGGAAGCTGAACTTTGTCCTCTGAAGCATTTACTGAGCACCTGATGGAAATCTTCAAATATTCTTAAAAAACTTAGAAATAATCTTGGATAAATTAACAAAGCGGGCTCATTATTCTATCATAATCTGTGGTGATATAAACATTAACTTCCTACCTACAGCTAATATCTCTCATGAAAAGGACAGAATAAAACTAATAAACTTAGTATGCTCCTATAATCTGGATACAGTAATCAACACACCAACCAGGCTATCAAAGAACTCCCAAACAGCAATGGACCAAATCCTTTTAGACAAAACAAAACACACGTACACAAGCACCACTAATGATACAGGGCTCAGTGACCACAATGCTCAAATACTCACTCTTAAAATAAATTCCACTTCATCAAAAGCAAACCCAATAAAGGACACTAGGAAGTATAATGAAAAAACCTTGAACAAACTCATCTCACTGTTAACTAATGAATCATGGCCAGGGGTATATGATATATCTGACATCAACCTCAAGTTTAACTCTCCCTTTATTACAATAGAACACTATTTCAACATCACACATCCACTACAGTACCGCAAAACAAAGAACATACAAAACAGCAAAGCATTGATAGCAAAAGGTATTAAAATTTTGTGTGAAAGGAAGAGAGAGCTTTATACTCTCACAAAACAACACTCTTGATATCACCAAATAGTCAACTACTATAAGAAATAATCATCCATACTTAAAAAAATTATCATAAAGGCCAAACAATTATCAAATAAAAAAAATCCAAAAATAAAACAAAAGCTATGTAGGATATTATAAAAAACACATTATCAGCGAATAACAAAACACACAATGTTGAACTAGTCCATGAACACAGAAGAATAACAAACTCTAAAGAAACAGCCAGTATATTCAACAAACACTTCTCTGCAATTGCTGGCAGACTACTACAAACAAGAAATTCAAACACTACACCTCTACAACCGCCACCTTTCTTTAAAAACATGCTACTAGCATGTACATCACTGAAACAACAGAGAAGGTAATACTTCAAACTATAAAAAAAATGCAAAATAAACAATCCGCTGGAATAGACAACATTCCAGACTTCTTAATAAAAAAGATTGCTCCATAGGTCACCAAACCATTAACATATTTATACAACCAATCACTAACTCATGGTTCCTTCCCAAACATATTTGAAACTGCAGTAATTAAACCAATATACAGAAAAGGTAACAAACAAGATGTGATGGGGGAGGTGTTGTGGGGGGGGGTGGCGAGGGGGGTGCGCGTGGGATTTTCGTATTTTGAACTTTTATACAAGTTTTCAGCTCTCTTGTTCAATTTGTAAAATGTATGTCATACCAAGTTAAGTGTTGTCTTCTGTGCATCTGTATGAACCGATTTAAATAAACTAATCAATATATCAATATGCAATTTAAATACAATATATATATTACCCATGGGACCGACTTATGAGGTCGGCCATGGGGCTCTTGTGTGGAGAAGTGGTATGAGTGCCCACAAGCTAACTTTGACGAACTGAGATGGGGTCTCGAAATAGAAAGAAAAATTTGCTGGTTGAAATCACTTTTGGTGGTTTATGTAGTATATTATTGCGGAGCATTTACAATCAATGCGAGAAAGTATGTGTTTTGGCTGCACCACTAATTAAAAAAATATTAAATTGTGAAAAAGAAAGAATAATATTTACTTCATTCATCTTGCATTGTAAACTTCAGTTTTTAATGCAATGTAATAAGTCTGGACTTCATACCAGATGATATTGTGGTTGCATGAAAACTTTGTATTCGAGGCTAACAAGGGAAGTAACAGATCCTTCATGTCGAAACACCCCTCGAAATTTTTATGACACGCGCAATGCTCTATCAGAATGCCATATTCAAAATATTAGCTGCCAGTTTCCACTGCAAGGCTTCAAAACTGAAGCTAAAATCTTGCGTAGCAATGTAGTCTCGCGGCACCGCTGGACATCCCTACGTCGAGCGGGCGGCCGGCTGAACAGGCAGGCCACAAAGCCAGCGGGCGGGCAGGCGAAAGCCAGGAGCAGTCTCTCGTCGCAAGTTAGTGCGGCACGAATAAAAAGCAGAAATGACTGATTTCCACTGAATGTTTAATATATGTTTGACACCACGCACAACGAATAAAAACTTCATTGTCACATTCTTCTTCACATTGGCTCTTCATAGTTTCAAGGCACTATTTGACGGGCACTACAAATTCAGGAGGACGTTCTGTTATGTACTTTGTAGCAAACCAAGAATATTTTATCATATTCCGGAAACGAGGAGATGAAAATTGAAAATGAATGAAGGATTGCAATTGTCTCTATCGGAAACTTTGGCGTTTATACTCTTGTTGGACACAATTTTTTTCTGATAAGCGGCGGTACGTAAGCTTTCCACTGTCGGAAGAACAACGTATCAAGTGGTTGGATTTTTCCTGTGGTTCCGGGAGGTATCTGGAACAATTCAATTGTCTTGCCTGGAGGAATATCTTCAATACAATTTTTTGTTATTGTACGTGGTCCAAGAAACTATAAGCAGAGCAAAAGTTTCACTTACAAATGGGAAGAACGCTTCTTTAAACCATGTTTCAACTCTTTCATTCCCATTTTTCCTGATTTTGTAACAGTAACAATTAGGTTTTCGGCTTGAAACATTCTTTTGGAGACTTCTGGACCGAGAAATCCTTTTGGTTCCTGCAGCACAATAAATAATTTAGGCAATAAAGATCCATCCATACTTATTATTTACATTATAGTGTACAATAGTGATAAAGCACTAACTGATTTAGCAACTGTCTGCGTGTGTTTTTCGCCAACAAACAACAAAGTCCGTTTTGATCGCGTTTCGCGTTCAAATACACTTTGGTCTGCATTGTACACAGAAGACGGTGAACAATGTGAAAATCTCTTTGCCATTTTCGACAAACTCCTCTGCAACCACATCCTTTTGTTTCGTCGTGAACATTAGTGCATCATCCAAAATTTGTTATTTTCCTGCTCTT